>JAWWEE010000025.1:7622670-7688658 GCA_035221455.1 Xenops minutus
GGACATGGGCACACACACACGGACACTCACAGGGACATGGGCACACTCACAGGGACATGGGCACACTCACATGGACATGGGCACACTCACATGGACATGGGCACACACATGGGCACGGGCACACACAGGGACATGGGCACACTCACAGGGACACACACATGGACGTGGGCACACACACACACATGGGCATAGGCACACACACATACATATACACACGTGCACACACACACATACACATATATACACTGACACATACACACACGTGCACACGCATTCACACGCAGACATATACAGGCACATGTACACTCACACACACATGTGCACACACACTCACACATACACATACACAGGCACATAGACACATACACATACAGACACATTCACTCACGCACATATACACACAGACACATGCACACATACACATACACACACATTCACTCACACACATATACAGAGACACATGCACACACATTCACTCACACGTATACACACACAAAGACATACACTCATACACAGACACATACCTATACACACACGTGTACATACACAGACACACATTCACTCACACATACACACACACAAGGACATACACTCGTACACAGACACATACGTACACACACACATATACATACACAGACACACACACATTCACTCACACGTATACACACACTCATACACAGACACATACGTACACACACGTGAGCACACACACACATTCACTCACACACACACAGACACACACACAGGGCCCACTGGGGTTTGTGTGCACAGCCCAGTCACTGCTTTATGGGTTTCTTTCCCAGCCGGGGCACAGGGCGCAGGGAGGAGGAGGAGGAGAGCCAGAAGTGAAATGATGCATATTTCAGTGATGCAAAACTTCTGGGAAAAGTTCAGGGAGCTGGAAGGCTTTGCTTACCTGCACAGCGATGCAGATTTAAACAAAACCAAACTAATTATGCCGCACAGACTTCACAAAGCTGTTTCTGCAGTGAGTGGGAGTGCAGAAATGTGCGAGGCTGGTAAGCTACAATAAAACGCATTTTCCAGTTAACTGCCTGCTCTGTCCCTTCCCCACGAGCTGGCCTGTAATCAGCCGTGTGTTTTGGGTAATCGTAATGCCACGGAGCATTAACTTAATAATGAAATACGTTTGATAGCATTTGCATTTACCGAAGGGCTGATTGGAGTTTGTTTGCTTAGTTACCCTTTGCCTTCTTTTATTTCTTTCCCTTGCTGTGATTTTTTTTTTTTAATGTGCTCAAGAATTAGTGGTATGAAGTGATACTCTTGAGTTTGTCCCATGGAGACTTAGAAACATCTGTTCTCCCTTGATACTTCACGGAGAGCAGAATGTCCTGCCTGGTCTTCCTTACAAGTTAAATATGAAGGGACAAGCTCTGGGAGAGCTGCTCAGAGGCTGCTCTGGAGTGTGTCCTACCAGGACAGAGTCCCCAGTTCCCTTTCAGATGAGCCTGGTGAGTGAAATACAGATGTTCAGTCCCAGTGTTTACTTGCCTTGGGGTATCTGACACATTCCTCCCTGTGTCTCTAAGTTAATGATGAGGCAGTCTCTCTGTTCGTTCTTTCCCCCTTATTTTTAGCACTCCCCTCTTGCTTCAGACCTTTCTTTCTTTCTCTTCAGCTGGAGTCTCCAGTTAGCAAAATTCCTTTGCCAGTGTGGTTTGCAGTGTTGGGCAACTGGGTTCATCACAGAAGTGTCATTCATGAGCTGGCATTCCGTGCTGGCTCGTCATGGCTTGGACTTTGGGGAACAGGTAATCTGGCCTGGCCCAAAACCTCTTCCCTCTCAGTGTACCAATGTCTGTAGCTCTGTAGTGCTGTTTGTTCTTTTATTTTGGGACATCCCCAATTTTCCACCCAGCAGCTGTCATGGAATTCTGCAGGGTTGTCACCTTATTTTGTCTAAAACTGCTTTAAAATAATTCCTTTGCTTAACTTTCTAATGTTGAACTGTCAGATATCGTGATGTCCAACTGCTTGTGGGTTCATGTGGCTCTTTGTATTCCTCCCATTCAGGCTGACATCAGGGTTGTGCGCAGGTTTGAATTTGCTAAGATATCTTGGTTGCAGGAAAAAAAAGAAGTAATCTTTGCTAGTCTAACTAATAGCACTTCCAAAGCGATTGAAAAAAAAAAAAAAAGGTCTTAATTCCCTTGTTAATCTGGCCCTTTTTGGCAGACTTTTAGAGGCACCACACAGTGAGACTACTCGTGATTAAAGTTAAACATGTGCTTAAAACTTGGCAGGATTGGGTCCTCTGTTCTTGCTGCCTGTTGCTGAGTGGATAATTACAGTCAAATCACATTTGTTTTCTTGGGGTACTTTTGTTTATATATATTTAGAGAGAAAAGCTCTTCCCCATTTCAATACAGGAGGTTCCCAGTCTGGCTCTGCACTACCTGCTCAGATACAAAGCCAAAAATTGAACCCCCTGGCACAGTCACACTGACGGATTTCTCAAACATCTGCAATGTTATTCATTCATTTATTTATTTAAAATCAGCATCCTGACTTGTTGTCAGGATGTGCAGGATCCTGACTTGCCCCACTTGTTGACGTGGGGCAGGGAAGTTGAAACCTGAGCACAACCATTGGGGTCAGACCCAAATTTTGGGTGTCCCTACCCAGGATGTACAACCTGGTGACTCCTGTCCTGAGGTATCCAGTTGTACCCAGACACAAAGTGTGGCTTCATTTCTCCCCTCCTGTTCTCATGGGAAGGTGTCATGGGCTCCTCCCACATGGGACCAGCTGCTCCTGCCCCCTCCCTGCATTTCTGTACAGAGCCCCCCAGATTCCCCAGGCCAGGATGGGTGGTTTATGATAAGCCAAAGCTGCTTGTCCACATGACTTTCAATCACTTCCAGTCCCTTTCTGCCCCTGTCTCTATTTCTGATCCTGCAGTTTGTATGAGCAGTTTACCTGGGTATTTATCACAAATTACAGGGTTGGGGCTGTGCTGATTAGTAGCATGGTCTGGTTCTTCATTCCTGTCATCTGTGCAGAGTCTCTGGAAAAATACAGATAAACACTCCACATGCCAAACTTTGCTTACGAGTAGTACTATTATCCATATGATTTTGATTTTAGGTCTTTTTCTTGGCAAAATGTTTTAATTTCTAAGAACTACGAAACTAAGTAGGGAAATATTCAAATATTTTTAGAAATTACTTGTTTTGAAAATTATTTCAATGTCTTGGTCAAATAAACGTTTAGCTGTTGATGCTAAACATATTTTTGTTTGGAAAAATCTCTGTTAGGGCAAGTTTTCAATGTTGTGGTAACATTCCAATGTTTGTTAATTGTTAGAGTGTATAAGTTATGCATATTAGGCATGTACACACTTGATTTTTTTTTTTGGTTGTTGTTGCTCAGATGCTTCTTGTGTTATAATCTTTATTTGTTGGGGGGGATTATTTTGACAAACTTGAAGAGATTGTAGCACTTAATGATGTGTACATTTTTAGGTAATTGTTGTGTTACTTTGTTCAGAAACTTTCTTTAGAACTCCCCAGGGCTGGGAAATAGTTTGTTGCCTTTCCTCTGCCTTTCCTCTGCCTTTCCTCTGCCTTTCCTCTGCCTTTCCTCTGCCTTTCCTCTGCCTTTCCTCTGCCCTGGTGCATCATTGTAGGTGCAAGTGACTTTTCCTGTGGAAAGGCTTCCTGAATGTTTCCTGCTGGACTGATGTCCATGTCTGTGGCAGATGCTGCTCTAGGATTTGAGTGAGTCCCACTGGCCAAATGCCTGACTTGTTGGTTCCATGATGGACTGTGACCCTGTGCTGACACGGGATATAAATCTGTCTTTCAAGTACAGCCTGAAAGTGCAGAATTTGTGAGGCTTCTCTCAGATGTTAGTTTGGATAACAGATTATCCTAACAAATCATCCCTTCTGTCTCGTCAGAGAGAGGAAATCTTGGCAGTAACTGGGTACTTAATCACTTTAAAAAAAGTCATACCTATATTTAAACGGTAGGATTTCATACACTCGTTTAATATGTGAATATCTGCATTTGTCTCCCAGGGTTATGCAGATGTCTGCGTGGTGGTAAATCTCTGAGTGTTCCTACATGCACATCCTCCAGTTCTTGCAGGTTGGAAATATGGGCTTCACTGTGCAGTGCTTTAGCTGTTTTTGTGTCACAGGTGGGGATATTAAATTAGTAATTTGGGAATATTTTAATAGGGGAAAATCTATTGTTCAGAGCAGTAGGAGGGAAGGATGAATGCTTGTGCCACCGTGTGTGCGCTCTCATTAAAGGTTTAATTTTTTTGAGGCCCAGAGTTCCTTATCAGACCCGTACAAAGGCTCTGATGTTGATCTTTTGGGGAGTGGTTTGATGCCTGCCATAGGTAAGGGCTCAGCGGCTGATGGGGCCAAACAGCAAACGATTGTGCTCCTTTTTCTTTGCCTTTCCCTTCTCCTCCCCTCCCATGAGCATGCTCTTCCATTTTTAATGGAGCCTTTTCCCAATATAGTCTCTTTTTAGTTCTTCTTGACTTTGTTCTAGACAGTGTTTACTTTCCGTGGTTCAGAAAGCTTTGCCTTTATTTGACTTCAAAGAGTTGGAGTTTATTTTTGTGCTCTGAGCTCTTGTATTTTCCTAACTTTGTCTTGTTGCAGTAATTCTTGATTAATGTTAATTCGACTTTATTTGGCAATCCTAATTCCCCTGCTTCTCTTCCTGTTCCCTTTTTATTAATACAGTGGAAAGAGGAAAAACCTAATTTGCAGAATTGTGTCATAACAGGGTCTGCTGTTTGGAGTGTGTATGTGATGTTTCTTAATGGCTTAGATATGGAGAAATGGATCTGCATGAATGTAAATCATGCACAAATACTACATTGATGGGCATTATAAAATGGCTGTAATAAATAAAATAAATTATTGCTGACAGCATAACAAAGGCACTCTTGTACTGTAGCACAACTGAGCCAAACAGAGGAGAACATCTGCTTCTTGTTTCCAGAAATAACTGGTATTTTGAAGTGGTTTTTTTCATCCTTTTAATAATTTTCTGAAAACTCAGTAGGTGAAATGGGATTAGCTGTTGTTAAAATCCATGGTTTCTACAATTTGCAGTGAGCTTTTAGGAGTGTTAGTGGAACAAGGGTGTTGTTTTTGGATAGTCATTGAGCGTAATTGGAGTTGTAGAATCATTACAAAAATGGACATGCCTGCTCTTAATGTCAAGCCAAAAAAAACAACTTGTGTTAGATGAAGTTGCAGATGCTGGTTGGTACTTAATAAAAATACCTTTCTCCTAGCATGTGGGCCTCCAAAACAGGGACAGAGTAGTGATGCAAACCTGACTCCTGCCATAATTTTCTGCTACCTAACTTCCGTCGTGCATTTTCATTCCCATTTTCTGGTCAGTGATCTATGCTTTTACAGGTGGCACTTTGTAAGACTCTGTCATGTGAGTGACCACTGTGGAGCTCTGACTGCAGAGGAGAGGCAGCCACGGGGTGTCAAATCCTTGAGATTGTTCTGCGTCTCTGTGCTTTGGTGTCTGTGCCAGAGACCCTCCCCAAAGCTCTGTCCAAGATGCGCTGACCAGCCCTGTGTAACTTTGCTCCCTTACCTTGCAGAGCCTGGCGTGGGCCTTGGCTTGTGAGTGGAAGCTGGGAAAGACCTTTGAAGTGGAAGTATTGGCTACCACTGGTGATAACCAAAGCAGTACAAACACGTGCTGACTTGCCTGCAATTCAGCGCTAATAAATTCCTTCCTGGGTCCTTGCATACCCTTGTTGGAAAAACATAGAACCTTGTAATAGAATTTTGAATAATTTAAAAGCAGTCCTGTGAAGGTGACAGTTTTATTTTTGTTCAGCATGACTGAAAAATGAAATGTACAAAAATAAATTGTGTCATTAGCTAAAATGTTGAGTAACTGCAGCTTTAGAGTGCATGCACTTCTTCATTGACACCATATTCCAGCAGCACCTAGCTAAGCCTGGAAAAGACCTAGAATTGTGAGGTTTTCTTCCATCTTTGATTAGTCTCTTTAAATAAAAGGTGTTGTAAAGCTTTTTTATAGCCATCTAGTAAAATCAAAGTTCAGAACAGAGATACCAATGAGGAGTGGCACACTGATTATCATATTGGTGGCTGACAGCTCTTAAAACTGACTCTTATTCACAAGCAGAATACAGTTTCTTTGCTATTGAAGCAGGTCCCAAAATTCTTATTACTTTTAATGAAACAGTAATAAACCTGCCCTCTTCCTCCTGTCCTTCCCTGCCACATAGCTTTGAGTTGAAGATAAAACAAAACCACATTTTTCTTCTCAGCTGCTCATTAAATTAATGTATTTAAGCTCATGATAAATACAGTGCTGTCAAACCTGGAGGATTGTCTGACAAGCCTTGAAGCTTTGGGAAAACTGCATCTCTTAAGCCACCAGCTTGATGAGTTAGGAAGTTTTTAGTGCTCTGGATTTTCCTCTTGTCTTGTGCTTTGGGTGGGTAGTTGTCTCTTACTATTCTATTTCTTAATACAAAGTAATATTGTGAGTCTTCATCTCAATTAGACCTGTGGTTTTCCTGCAATAAAAAAAGCCAAGTGTGCAAACTGTTGTATTATCTCAGCAAATGCTTCTTGATAATTCATTTTTATAAACTTTGTGTTTGCACTTTGTTCTCTGAGGTGATGGAGAATGATGTTCTTTGACAGACACACCTCAGTCTCTTATTTCAGAAGTTCCAGTGGGCACCAGTTGATCATGTTGGCAGTAATTGGTTGGTGTTCCTAAACATCACTGGGAAACCAGTGCAGGTAAAATGTGGTGTCCCCCTCCTTGAGACTGGGCAGGATCAGATCTCCCTCCTGGATAATTGAAATTAACCTCCATTTGCATAATTAATCTGTGGCTGATCATAGGAACAAGTTTGGATTCACAGAGTCTTCCTTAAAGTCAGGGCTGTGGTTATTTGATGTTTTCATTGCCATGTGGACACAGCTCCACGCTCCTGATGTACAGGCCAATTCTTGGCCAGAAGCACTCAGCAGCCTGGCATATGTCAGTATACAAATAAGTCAGATTATCACTACTTGGAACCTTAAATACAACACACACTCTGAAACTGAAACCAGCCCTAAATTAGTTGGATGTAAAAAATAAAACCCATCTGTTGTTTCAAATGAATCAAAATACAATATTGGAGCATTTGCCAGTTTTTAACAAATGTTAATATATGCAAATATTCAGCTCTAAGGGCTTCAGTGTCTATTTCAAGAAGGGTTTTGTTTGGTTTGGAACATTTTTTTTTGCATTTGTTTTTGCTGTGCTTTCAGCAGCAAGCTTGAAGGTGTTGCTTGTGTTAGTCTTTGGATTATTTATGTCTCAGAGACACAAATAGGTTATGCTGAGCCTGGAACAAGGTACCACGTTCACAGAGGAGGGCTCTGGTTTGGCTGTTCTGCAGCTGTTGTCTGGCTGGAATACCTGCAAGGAAACTTTGCTAGTGGTTCTCAGAAATAAGTATTCTTTCCAGCTCTCTTAAGAGTTACAGCCTGTTGACTTCAGTCAAATAGATTCATGGTTCCAAGGAAACAAATCAAGTTCAGGGCACTGCTTGAGTACATTTCTTGGCTTTTTTCTGAAGTGACATTGACAAATAGATTTTTCTTAAATTTAGATTCTGCTTAACAAAGTTGCCTTGTTCTAAAAACGTACTATTAAAAAAGTGGGGAAAATAGCATGAATCTTTTTGGATGGGTGACTTTTTTGCTTGTTAGAGTCTCTGATGGAAACAGAGAAACATTGTGATGGTTGTTGCCCTGAAGAAGGTGTGTGAATTCTCCTGACTAGTTATTTTTGCAAGGACATCATGAACCAAAGCTGTTCAAAAAGGAAAAAACTGTATCTGGTACTTCTGTCATTCTGGTGTAAAGTCATGGGCATTACTGCTGGGAATGTCTTGGTGATGGGCTTGGTGTGATGGTGTTAAAACTGCTTGGGGTCACCAGTTAAAACTGCTTGGGGTCTGAAATATCTCCTTTAAATATGGATCTGCGAGGGGCCCTTGGGACTGCGTTGCTGCTGCTTTCTTTGGTGTGGACACCATGGGGTCTTGTTTGCAGTGGCCACTTGGGCCTGCTTCTCTAAACCTCATGGATGTATTAGAGAGAAGATGAAATGACAGTGCACTAATAACCCTGTGGACAATGGCATTGTGTGTGGGCATTGTTTGCAGGCAGTTCAGGGTTTGTGTGCACTGAGTCACTGAGTTCTGCAGGACAAGGTGAAAAGCTGTTCCACCATCCCTGTTTGTCTCCTGGGTGTCATTTCCAATTGTGATTCAGTGAAATGCAGCTGTGAGGAGGAACGTGGTTCTGTTACAGGATACAAGAGAGGGGATGTCTTCAAACACTGGCTCAGCCCTTTGAAACCTGTGGCACCCCTGTCTCCCAGGGCCACTCCAGCTGACCTGAAGAACAGAGTGCAGTGGGGTCTGGCTGAGACAGAGCTACAGCTCTGAGCCTTGGGGAGCTTGGGGAATCTCATTAGAATTGGAAAATACCCTGAGCTGGAAGGGATCCACAGGGATCAAGTCCAACTCGTGGGCCTGCACAGGACCACCCCAAGAATTAATGGCACTGATGGGCACAACTGTGTGCTGCCTGGTCTGGTGGCTCCCAGCATTTCTTCTGTCCAAGTCTTGGTGGGGCTGTTGTATCTGAGCACCCTAATGCAGCGTAATGAGCATGCAGGGTCTCACTCGTGTGTAGTTACACCAGAGTCAGAGGCTGTTGCCTAACCTACCCTGCCTCTGCTGTTGGGGTTCACTGAAGGAAGCAGGGCCACAGCAAAAGTGGTAACAAAACCTTTTGGCTTTGTAATTTGGGTGTCAGTGGTGCTTTCTGTGACTGGTCTGTGCCTGCCTGCTTGTGGGTGTCTGCTGCACACCTTTCCTGTGTGATTTTTAGGTATCTTAGAGAGATGTAGATCGGGATTTTAAAGGAAACGATATTCTAAGGCTTTCTTACATGTATGAGTCTTGCATGGGAGGAAGGAAGAGGATGGTGGTTGTGCTGCAGAGCTCTCTAGACCAGTGGGTGCCAGCAGGAATTGTGCTCCCCTCTCGGGGGGAGGAACTTTCTGTGGTCAGTGGTGGCAGGCAGCAGTGTCTTCCCTCTGGAAGAGCTGTCCTCAGCCTAAAAGAAATGCTCTTTGAGTAATTCCATGGAATCATGATTCATAAGGCGGGAAAGACCTCTAGGATCATCAAGTCTGTCATGAGGCACCACCACCATGTTCACCATTAAACCATGTTCTCGAGTGCTGCATCCATGCAGTTTTTTGAACACTTCCAGGAATGGTGACTCCTCCACTGCCCTGAGCAATCTGTTCCAATGCTTGACAACCCTTTCTATGAAAAGAATTTTCCTAATGTCCAGCCTAAACCTCCCCTGGCATAGCTTGAGGTCGTTTTCTCTCCTCCTGTCACTTGTTACCTGGGAGAAGAGTTTTGAGTCGTGCTTTCATGTGTCTGGAGTTTGGTATGTGTAGGAACAGCTTTGTCGGAAACTCCTGTTACCAGGTGTGGTTTATCTCCTTTTATTGCCTTTTTGTTTTCTCTTTTAAGCCTTTCCTGCTGTTACAATCCCAATACAGAGGGATACTCAAGCTCAGATTTCATTAGCATTGTGCCTGTTGATTCAGCGCTGGTTGTTAGCTAAAGGAATCTGAGAATCTGGTGTGAGTGTAGGTAAGAATATTTAGCCAAACAGAATACAGCAAGTTCCGAATCTTCCAGTGAAATTATTCTCGGAGCACAAAGTCTTTCCCAAGTCTCACCCTCCCCTTGTCTTTCCTTGATTTGCTCAGGAAGTTTGGGGTCTGACTGCTGCTGCTGTGGCTTTGCCTTGGGGTGCTCTGCATGCAGCCCCTGCCTGTGTAGCTGCAGCTTCCAGGGGCTCTCAGGATGTCCTAGGAGGGATGTACATCCTTCCTCTTCTTTTGTTTGTATTTTCTTCCGAGAAGCCCTTTAGAAGATTGGCTCGGTACTTCTGAGTGTTTCTGGCCTGAAGATAAAGTTGTCAACAAGGCTTTTGTGTCTGTGAGGGATTGTAAAACAAACTCCCTCTTTTCAAGGTGTGGTCCAGAGCATACTAGAAGCTTACACAGATATTTACAGATATTTTTCAAGCTGTTGGCCAAAGTAACTGTGACTAAAAACTGGAGATCACACTGCCTGTTTTATGTTCATCATCACACCACATGTGGGATTTAGGGCTCAACAGGTGTGGTTGTGCAGACTAGGTCATATATTGGTATTGATCAGATGTTTCGAGGTCTGGTTCTCAAAACTGTGATGACAGGTGAATTTAGGTGGTGTCACTCTAAGAAGCTTCTTCCTATCCTTGCTTCTCCTGTTCCTGAAAAACTGTTTTTTCATTTTAATAGCAGCTGTGACAGCCTTGAGAGTAAAATCAGAAATAAGGGTTGAATTTTGACCTGGAATTCTTTATTGGAACTTGCTGCCTTTAGGATACCTTTCCTCATGCAGTGGGGTCACGCACTTGGTTTCCTCTGCAGAGCGATAATGTAACTAAGTTTTCACTGGTGGGTTAGAATTTAAATATGTAAGGTAATGCGTTTCTGCAAAGCTATTTCTCATTGTAGTATCTGAATTGAAACAATGCAGGGACTGGTTTGGTAGTAAGGGTGTGTTTAGCAATGCTTAATCTGAGCTAAAAGGTGAGCCCAGTGCCTTGTTACTGACCTTGCAATGGGAACTCCTTGGGGATATTGGAATAGTGAAGAAGGGCCAGAAAAGGGTGTGGAAGGAGGTGGGAGGGAGCTGCAAGTACACTTGGCATTCAGAAAAGTTGCCAAATGGAAAAAAAATACATTTCTTTTCTGCTTTTGCTCTCCAAAACTTCAAAGGGTGGAGAGCAAGTAGTCAAGATGTGTAGGTGTTAAATTCCTCATAGAAACAGTATTAAAGCTGCAGAGCACAATAGTGAATAAAAAAGTAGTCATGTAAAAAATAGTTTTCAAAAGAAAATCTCTTCAGGTAGCATACCCAAACTTACTTTGTATAAGCTTCAGAGAGGAGCTTTTCTGTAATGTTTGTTTTGACAAAACCATTTCTTGTGTCACTGCGTAAGAGGAGGTGGGTGTCTGTCTACAGTGAAAATAAGCAGTAAGAGAATAATAGCCTTAACAGACTGTATGTCTGCTGTGAGAGGAAACTGGGGTGGCAGTGCCTGCGTTCTGCCACTTGTTGCCAGCTCACTTCTGAGGAGCAGGAGGAAGGAAGCCAAACATCTGTGAGCAGTTGTTTGCTGTCCCTGGCACACTGCTGGTCAGAGCACTGCTGACACAGTGCCAGAGTTTGCTCGGTGACACAGCCCTGTCTGACCACCCCTGGCCACAGCTGGCTGCTGCTCCCATCACACCATGTCAGAGCTCACACTCTGCAGGGGGAACGAGGCCCTGGGCTTTGGAAGGTGGCTTGTGGTGGTCTTGTCAATGGCAAAGGAGCTGCACACTTTTGAGGAGTGTTGTGGATAAACTCCCAGGTTGCAGGGTTTGTCCCCGCTCTGCTGAGCACCTGCAAAAATGAGTTTTCCTTGAGGAGTGTCTTGAGAACAGGTGGATAAAGGCTGTCCAGGGCTCTGGTGCCCTGCCTTGTAAGAGGCCTGACCTTTCCATCCAAGAGTTCTGCTCATGCTGGTATTGCTAAGCTGTTTCTAAAACTAGGAGGTCTTCTTGTTTCAGTGGTCTCAGGCTTAAAATCTAGAGGGGTTTCCTTTGTTCATGGAGCCGTGATACACCCTCCTTCCTCTTTTGCTGATTTCAATACAGTATTTTGGAAATACCCCGAGTTCAGGGAAGCATGCACAAATTAGCATTCCCATCTGGTTTCTGGAGGTTCCTTAGCCCTGCTAATTATTGGTTAGCTTTTAGCATGTCAAGAGTGTAGCAAGTTCTTGACAAATAGAACAAAAACGACTGCCTTAAGGGATTGTCTCTTTGTAATCTTTCTGTGCCTGATTAAAGCATTGACATTTAAGTAGTCTGTCCTTCAAAGAATGATTAATAATGAGCCTCGAGTGTCGGTCCTCTTGGTCTGGAGGGAGAGAATTCCTGTGGTGGTGGGTTGTGTTGCAGGCACATACAGTTTGGCTTTTTGGCCAACTATGAATTCCTAGAAAGAGAGAGTTCCAGAGCTCTTGTAATGATTTTCACCTTGACAATTTACTTTTGAAAGAGCTGGAGAGTGAGGTCTGCCTTTGTAAACTGCATTGTGGATTTAGTGTTGAAAGGCGATGGGATTGCTTCTGTTGCACATCAGTTGTGGGAGCTTTATTATGCTCTTGTCACAAAGGGTTGGGCTTGCCATTGACCACTAGATGTTGTGAGTTATCCATGGCTGGTATTCTACTTAAATCTGATTTATGTGATGCTGCATTTTTAGGGTTCTTTGTAACATGTCCAGCCTACGGTAGGCTGTGTTAGTTTGGCTGAGTAAAATTGTCCTTTCCAGCTGTTGCAGAAGGAGTTTCTGTTCCTGTTTCCTGTTTGAATTAGGAGAGACACTGGCAGTCCTATGTTAGACTGCTGACCTCCTGTCCAGTGCATTTATTGCTTCCATTTGTGTCAGATGGTGAGGCTTCCTTCAGCAAACTCCTCCAGAGGTGCCATTAGAGGTGACTTAAAAGATGCTTGATGGAGTCTTCTTGTTCTGGTTCTTCTGAAGTGACCTGCAGCCTCAGTGCAGGGGTTCAGGGGCATCATCCCTAATAATTCTGGCGAGTGCTCAGCAGCTTGACTAGCAAAGCATTGGTTGATTGATCTGGAAGGCTGAAATTGCTTGTTTTGCTTGTTGATTTTGGGCAGTTCTTCGAGAGCCTGGGTAAGGAGACTGCTTGTGCAGTCCTTGATGTGTTACTGCAGAATGTTTGGTATAAAGTCCTGCTCTTTGATAAAGTTTGGTTTGGGTTATTGTGAGCCTCCCATCCTGTTGAACTCCAGCAGCTCAGGGTTTTCGAGTCAGCTTGGTTTTGGTTTTCTATTATCAGCACATGAGTCTGAAAGATATTTTAAAATTAAGTAATGAGTGTCTGGGAACTTCAGGGTAATGTTTTACTTGAAGACACTTTTTCCTAGCTGTACTTCTATTCTGAGCCATGATAAGGCCTGAATTGTGCTTCAGATATTCAAAACTTTCCATTAGCTGCCTACTTTGAAGCAGTGACATCTGATGTTCCTGTCTCTCCAGTTCAGGGCCCTTGGAATTTCACTCTGCAAAATCAGCTTTTCCAAAGGAAGTTTTTGCTCTGGTGAAGCCAGAGTTCCAGAAATGCTGACTCTGTGTGATGAAACAGCAGTAAAAATACAAAATTCCCTCTCCCTCATTCCTTTAAATGTTTTTCTTTCTGCCAAAGTCTTATATCAACATAGTCCAGGGTTCTGAGGTGGAAGGTGTTTATCTCTATTGGGTGTGGGGAGCGATTGGTGAGTAGAGAACCTTTTTGTTTTAAATTCATGTAGAAAGACTTTGGGGTTTAATTTTATTTTCAGAAGAATGTCACTGAATGGAGGTACTTTCAGTCCATCAATAAACTGTCATGGTGGTTCTAGAGTCTCTGTTTTTAAAGATCTGGCTTTTCTAAATTTTATTAAAGATACTTTGATTGTTCTAAGTCTGTGCCTGTGGCTGTATGTGTGTGTTATAGGGAAATACTAGAAAAAAATACATAAGGAGAGTATGTTAACCCTGTTGAGAGACTTGCTTCTTTTGCAGGAAAAATAAGATAAAAAATCAAGTGTGCAAATGTTACTTCTTACTGTCTGCAAAAACAAAAGTCAGATTTTGGTTTCCTGTTTGTGGCTGTTCTGTTATTAACTGATGCTGTCAATTGGAATTGCTTCCTGGATTTACAAAAGAGTGAAATGAAATCCCTTTTTATCTCTTTTCTCCAGTGTAAAGGTACTAGAATAACTACAGTGGCATTTCCTCTTTTGGAAAAACCAGTATCTGTCATCTCCATGGGTAAATGTAAAGTTCAGAGTTTAGGGAGGGGCCCTCTGTCACAGTCAGAGTGTGATCCATAGCTGGCTAATGGGCATAAGACACCAGGAGGTTGGGGACATAGGAAAGACTATAAATCTAAGAATTGAAGTTCTTGGTCCTTTGAAACTGTTCACTTTCTTTATGGAATACATGCCATTTTTTTGAATAATGGAATATGGCTCTGAAGTAGCTGAACCGGTTTATTTTATACAAATGTTGCTGGCTGCAGTGTCAGGCAGTGATTTAACATCATGCAGGAGTCTGCTGGTGTGTTCTAGGAAAGATTCTTTAATTAGGCTTTTTGAATTGATGGTATTTCCTACATGGGGTGGTGTGGCTTCATTCCTTCTGAGTGCTACTTAAACTGTCATTCTCTGCACGGTGCTTTGTTAAAACATTTTGAGAACATTTTCATTCATCTGACTGACTAATCCATCCTTTCTCTTCCCTAATAGTTCCTCAGTGCTTGTATTTAACTTTTATTTTTATTTTTTTAAATGGCCTCCAGCTAAACAGGAGGCTGCTTTAAAGGGAGTTGTTACTCTAAGTAGAGGAGCCCTGAGCTGACATTCTTTTACATCACTTGTGTTTTTGTTGAAGTCAAATATTTATGTCACTGAACAGGGAGAGTAAATAAGAAAGATAGAGGAGTTGCTTTCTAGTTCATCTCATGATCTTCCTTTTAGTTTAGGGACTGTATATCCTGCTACACATGTGTGTATTTTACTGCTCCTGTCCCAGATTTTGGGGGAACTTAGAGTGTGTATTACCTGGTTTAGGGTGTGTAGGAGGGCTGCTCAGCCAGCATCCCCATGGTGGGGGAATTTGCTGTGTAGATATCTGAGTGTGTAAAACGTGGGTCAGAGAACTTCAGCATGTTTCTGTATTTTTGTTTCTGGTATTACAGTATCAGGAAAGAATTTGGGAGTACTATTTTTACAATTGGCCTTAAACAGAGACTAAAGGAAGCAGCACAGATTCCAGCCTTCGATGAAGCAACAGGAAGGGAAGCAATGAAAACCATAAACTGTGCTGAGTAACATTTCCTCTCTTCTGCTACACCCCCCCCAAGGGTGACAAAGTCTTTATTGAGCCTGACAGAATTCCCAATAAAAGCTGCTTTCAATCTGTATGAGGAACCTGCTGAATCACTGAGAAGCAAATAATGGCAGTGGGCTGGAGGAGAGCCTCCTGCTTCCAGCTCACACAGCCTGTGCTCTGCTCCAAGAGCCACCTCTCTTTGCTTTTCTGAAATCCAGGCACTTACAAGAGCAGCTTTAATACAGAGAAATTCAGGCACTGTCCAAGAGCCTGTTAAAATCCTTGTCCTGACACCAAGCCCTGAGTGCCTGGTTCTGGTGGGGTTTGTTCCCAGCCTGTTTTCTGCTCAGAGCACGGAAGAGGAAGAAGCAGCTCTCTGTAACAAACAAACAGGCAGGTTGTGGCAACTTCAGTGTCGCTTCCTTCCCTGGAAGGTTTCGGACCGATGCTCTTTCTGACTGTCAGTGAAATCTGGGAAGCTGTTCCCATGGGGCTTAGCTGTTGTTTCAAAGGCAGGAACGTGCATCTGATTCTTTCAAAGTGTATTCTCTGTACCATGGCTGAATCTGTAAGAGATCTTTAGAAGATACGAGCGTTTTGTTTGCTCTGAAGTGTATAAAATCCACATCCTGGCAGCTGTCTTACCTTGGAAACATGTGGATGCAAAATCCTTGGCGCTTCTGCAGGAGCAGTTCCTGTGTGACCTGGGAATCCTGGGTGGCTGGGCGTGGGGAGCCTGGGGTGAGCCAAGCATCTGTTCTTGCAACAGGAGCTTAATGTGCTTGGGGTGGATGGAGAGACAGGTTCTGCACAGCTCCTTGGGACAGGTTTGCATGTGAGAGCAATCGCTCTGGAACTTGCTGACACAGCTGCTTTGAGGGTGGCTTTGAAGTGCTGGTGCTGTGGTGCAGGTTTCTGCTCCTCTCTCCTTCCCTGAGAGAGGCTCTGCACTGGCTCAGGAACAGCTGCCTGGCTGTGCTCTTTGAGCCCCTGGCTTCAGGCTCAGGGTGGGTGTTCCTGAAGCCCCAGCCCGCTGGGATGCAGGAGCATCCCCCAGTGCTGGCCCTGCTGCAGAGAGCAGCTGTGCCATGGGCTGTGCCCCTGGCCAGGGCTGGCTGCAGCTGCCTGGGCTCTGGGCTGCCTCTCCTGTTGGCATGGAGGACATAACGTGACAGGCAGTGCTAAAGGGGATTTATGGCTTCCTCAGCTTCCCCGATACCTCAGGGCAATCACTGAGGTTGTCTCTGTGAGATGTATCAGAATTTGCAGCTATGAGGTCATTTCAGAACAGTTTATTTTCCTTAGAAATAGACCAGATTTCCTGTTTAGTGTTTTAAAATAATAACGTGTTACTGGAACACCTGGCTGGGGTCATATCAAGTAAAGCATTAGTTTTTTGTTCTGTGTTTATGAAGAGCAAAGCTGCTTCTGATGCAGCCGTTCCATCCTCGTTCCAGAGCATCACACTGCTTTTGCCCACTCTTAACACTGCAGGGGAATTTGTCTTGGACCTTATTGTGGATTTGCAGCATGTGGGTGCAGCTCATGTGAATTACAGTTGTTGGCTGGAAAACTTTGTGGTCAGAACTCCATGTTCGAGACCACTGTTGTTCCATCACAGTCTTAATTCCAAGCTTTTAAAGCTGCTTCTTGGATTAAAGGGTGAAGGAGAAGGAAATGCTACAAACCTGCAAATTTTGCTTATCATTGGTGTTTCTGCACTGTGGTGCCTGTTCAGAAGCATCCAGATCTTGGTTATACTTTAAAAAGATGCTGATAGTGAAACTCAGGATGACCACCACTTCCCCAGGACCTTTGAGGTTGGATTATATTCTCATGATGACTTTTTTGGCTGACTGTGCTTATTTCTTTATTTTAAAAAGTTGCATCTTAACGACTAAAAAATTAATATTTCACTATCCTTGTACAAAATAGTAGCAAACTACTTTCAAATGCAAGTGTTTTGGGATAAATGGATGATGGTGGTAGTTAGCTGGTTTGCTTTTGTGTGATGAGTTGGCGCTCCTGGGGCTTTTATTTTCCTATCTTGTGGTAGTTCTGTGAGTTAGCATCTGGCAGGGAAAAGGAGAAGTGGTCTGGGTGTTCAGGTGGCTCACTTTGAACTATATTGGGATGAGGATGTTACCATAAAAGAATATATATTTATATAACATGATATTATTGCTAAAATCTCTTTGTTTTTACACCACCTTTGGTTTAGGCTCTGGTTAAGCTTTTTGCCAGAAGGATGTGTGTGCTGGGGATGATAAAGCTGGTGCTGAGGCTGCTGGTGGCCACACTTCCCTTGTGCCAGGTTTGGAGATAGCGCTGCTGTCCACAGAGCCATCCCTTGGTTTCTGCTCTGCTGCAGAGACACACACTGGTTTATTCATACACTGGTTTATTCAGTGTACTCTGGATGGGGAGAGTTTGAAGGCTGAGATGTCCTCTGCTTTTTAAATATCTGCTCATGAGCTCTGTGTGGTGAGAACTGGAGGCAAAGAACATCAGCTGTCCCAGGCAGATCGCTGTGGTCACAGTGTTCATAATTCCTCTCTGTAGTTAGACAATCTCCCTTCAAGTGGGATTAACAATTGCCCAGTTCCCTTTGAGCAGTTCCCTACTTTCCCTTGAGTCTCTGTAGCTGCCGTTTTAGCTCTTTGGATAGAAAATGTGAGTTAATCCCTCCATAAATAACCTAGTCAAGGTACTTTTCAGTCAAAGATTGAAGAATCTGCGTGGACATAGCATCTGCAAGTAGATCCTGTGCTTTTCTTTGAGTTATTGTTTCAGGTGATGGAAAGCTCTGAAAAGAAAGATTACAAAATAAAATCATGCTGACCTTGGTCTTTAGTTTAGAGCATGTGGAGAAATTGCTTTTCATCAATAAGCACGTTTTGGTTGGATTTTGATAGAAGTAAAGAGATTTTAAGAAAGGATATGGAAAGGGGCTATAGAATTCCAGCAAGTGCTTTCTGTTCTGCTGTTATGATGCTGATTGTTGCCCTTTGGCATCGTTCTTTAATAACAGTTTTCACAGTGGGTATCCAAACATATCGGTGAAAATGATCTCTACGCTTTGTCCTGTGGTTATGTGCCTGTCTGCTGTTTATAACTGCTGCGGTGACATAAATCTGTTTTTAGAAGTTAAACTGAAAATAGGATTAGGAGCTGTTACAAACCTTGAGTCAGGGAAATGAATGCTGGCAGCTCTCCTGGAGAAGGGTTTTTGGGAGTGTGGTGCAGCTGGACCACAGCCCTTGTCCCCAAGGTGACCACAGCCCCTGCCCATCACCATTCCATCAGTTGATAATCCTTGCTGGCAAAAACACAGAAAGAGACTCTAAACGTAGCATGCCATACATAATCTCAGTGCTAATATAAGCACTTGTTTTGGGGGAGCAATGAAAAAAACTTCCCAAAGTACGACCGATAGGAAATTTTCATTTTATTGGGAAAAACTGGGATATACACACTGCGTGACCTGTCCCGTCCCTTGTTAGGCTTGGAGGTGGCACACGGGGCACAGGCGTGTCACCCTCTGTGTCTGTTTAAACAAGCAACTCATTCCACCAGGACATGTAGGACACTGGGGGGGTGTGTTTGGTGCACTGCTGGAAAGGGACATCTCACAGCCCTTCCCGGGGTCACCGGGGCAGCTCTTGTGCTCTGCACCCATAATCGCCTGCTCTGCACCCAGAATCGCCTGCTCTGCATAGCTAGGAGAGGGGCTTGCTTTAGAAGTCACTTATTTTTAGGGAAAGCATTACAGACTGTGATTTAAAAAGGCCTATAGGAGCTGCTGTGTGAGCAGCCAGTGCGTTTGGCTGGCTGATGTGTCACCTGGCTGGGCAGTGAACAGGAGGGTGTTTATTACATTTATCACCTTTGGAGCAGTAACACCAGATAGTGTAAGTTCAGTGCCTTCTGCTGGGAGAGGGAATAGCAACCTTTGCCTTCCCTTTGCTGTGCTCTGACTCAGCTGTGCTCTCTGCTGCTGCTCCTCTCTGCAGCCGAAGTCAGAGCCGTGGGATGTTTTCCAGACATGAATCCCTTTAAGCAAATGTTTCCCTCTTTAATTTACCAACTGTTTGCTCATCAGGCCTCTCAGTGGGTCAGTACAGCCCTCCTGTGTGCTGCAGGTGGAGTGCAGGAGTCAGCCCATGCCCAGTTCTGGCACTGTGTTCGGGGGAGTTGTAGAGAATAATTCTCCAGTCAGGATGTGGTCATTTTTCATATGTACAATTTAAAAACTTTGTGATTAGACATGAATATAAACTTTTGTTCTGCTTACAGTTTTCTGTAACTCATGACTACAGAACTGCTTATGTAAAATATGTTTTAAAGATGTTCTGTTGCATTGCAGTCTCTATTATGTAAAAAAACACCAGAAAATGTAGGAAAACATACAGGTATAGTGAGTTACGAAAATGGAAAAATTCATCTGTAACTTTAATACCAAATACTGATTCCTTCCTGGCTGCCCACCTTTGACAGGAGTTGAGAGTATCCTCCTTCTGGCCTGGGAGAGGTGGACCTGCAGGTGGAGGAGGAAGGATGTGGAGCACAGGGGTTTTGTTTCACTCGTTCCAGAGGTTCTTTAACATACTATTAACTGCTAAGGCACTGCTCTGAGGATAGGGTTGCTGCACTGCTGTGCCCAGAGCCTTCAGGTGGGGAAGCTGAGGCAGTCCCTGCTCACAAACAGGGAGGGCTCAGGAAAGGAGCTGGGTGGGCACCTGCAGTGACCCCCGGGCTGCCCAGTGCCCCTCGGACAGGCTGGGGTGGGTTTGGGCTGGGTCACAGCCCGTGCTCCTGGATGTGTCACTCATGAAATCAAGTTTGTGGCAACTCACAGTCCGAGGATTAAAATGAGATTGGACTGTGTGAGAAATGAGTGCTTTATAAATGTGCTACACATTCAGCCCTTCTGTTTAATTTTCATGGTGTTTGGTAATGACATTTAAAAAAATAAATCAGAGTTTTATTGGTTTTACGTGGCCTGCAATTACGTCTGACCTTTCATTTGATATAACAGTGTGTATCTGTTATATTGCTAAACAAGGACTATTAAGCCAAAGAACTTTTCTGAAGTAAATCCATTGTAAATTCTGAGGCCAGTGTTCCTATTGATTTATCTTTTGTAAACACTGGATAAATGCAGCACTTGAAAATTCAGAACATACTTTCCAAGGCCAAGCTGGAGAGGCTGCTCTGTGGTGTATAAGGATTTTGTTGTGCTGTATTTGACACTCAGAGCCCACCTGTTCAGGATAGTAAATGAAGTGATGAATAGCCCCAGTGAGCTGTTCTCTAGCATGTGGTCTGCACCATCAACACAGATATTTTTGTGACTGAAGAGGACTCTGTAAAGTGAGAAGTTTAAACAGCTGGATCTCCTAATTACAGCTTCTATGTAAAGTCCAATTTTTAAAGTGAAATAATCTTCAAGTTTTAATTTCTGTTTCTGTGGTTCCTGGTGGATGGCACTGAAGTGATGCTGAGTTGTGGTAGCAGGAGGTGGGAGACCTCTAAAACTTCATTGTCTTGATCTTTGCCAAAGAGTATTTTGGAGCAATTTATAATGTTGCCCTTTGGACAGAGACTGGGCTGAGTGTGAGGCAGTAGGATGGACTAGGTTTGTAGCAGGGCTACCAGCTGGGTCTGAGGTTGACATGAAAGAGTTTTTCCTCTCTAAACATAACCCTTTCGCTATGAAAAGGTGTTGTGGTTGTCTGCCCTATATATATATTGGCTACACTATGTGGTTTAGGTTTTTGCTGGGGTTCTTTGCTAATAAGAAATTATTTTGCAAAATTCCCTCTTTAAAGAGATGTTAGAAGGTTTCAGCATTTTTTGTCCTTGTATGAACAGGACTGCCCCATTTGGCTTATTCCACATGTTGTTTGCTGTATCCATTCATATAAATAATATTTCCAGAGATATTTTTAATAAATCTTTTTTTCCAGGTGTTAATGCATCAGTTGGATTTCACTCTTTTCACTTTCACAGCCTAAGTGTGGACACTGTTCTTCAAGTTTTTGTGTTCCCAGACCTATCTACTAATCTGGGCTTTGTCTCTAGAGTTATGTCTTGTAAATCTGTGTAATTTACTGCAGAATCTGAAAAGTAATGCTGAGTGATTAGAGACACTCTGAATGAAGTTGCTCACGTTTTGTTTTTTTCTTCTCTTTCTTTTTAGGACTTAAATACAATCTATTCCTTCCTCCATGGACTGGACATCCTCTCACATTTCAGGGAACATCAGCTAAGGTGAAGTATTGCAGATGCAGTGTTGTTTAGCACTGCTGGATCTGTGTCTGGCTCTTTGTGGAGATGGGCAGAGCTTTCCTCTGCCTGCACTTGGGGGTGGCCAAGCCCATTGCTGAGCTCAGTCACTGCAGTAACATGGCATGGAATCCAAACTAATTAGCTTTTCTTTGAAGGAAGGCAGAGCTTACTCTCATTTGCCTACAAAGGACTGTGTAGACAGTGCCCTGTCTTAACTCCTGGTCACAAAAGCTTTTTAATGCTTCAGACATTCAGATGATCTCAGAATCCATAAAATGGAGGGCCAACAAAGCACAAAAAGTGCGTTGGAAGTATTTTAGGTCCTTCAGTTCTGTTGCTATGGGTAATTCCAATGTGTGGGAGTGATTTAAACACTTAGAGAACATGCTGTATATTATCTGTTTGGATAATGAAGAACATCATAATAATTTGAATTTTCTGGTTAAGCACATCCTTTGTTTAGAACAAAAAAAATAGTTGAATTTGAGGTCTTAGAGCTTTAAAGTGATTCTACTGAAATATGGTGATTAATGGCTTATGATCTTTGGGGATTAAAATTGAAATTAAGCTTCTCTTCCTCCCTCAGAATAATGTCATCCAGCGCCCGCTATGAGAGGTACAAGGGCAACCAAGTTCTCTTTTGGTGAGTACATAGCACTTCTTGGAATTCTTCAATAGAAGTGTGAGCAAAAGCACTGTTTTGCATGTTTTAATACATCATGTGCTTTTGCAGTCCTTGCAAATAAAAGCCTTCCCAGCACTGCAGCTTGGCCAGGCTGGTGAAAAGCTTTGGCAGGGGGTGTGTGTAGCAGCAGCGTGGTGTTGGCATTGGAGGGGTGCCCATGAGGTGTCTGTGTGTGACTGTGGTGTGTCAGATCAGTGAAAGGCACAGGCAGGGTCCCCTCCGAGTCTGGTGGGAGCCGTGGTGACACTCAGTAGGTGGCACTGTGTCCCTGGAGCTGGCACTGCCTGCATCCTGTATGTGAGAGGGATGGAGCTCTAACACCACCTCTTAATATTGCAAGAATGACTGTTTTAGCTCAGAGTTCCCTTTAGGCTCCTGCCAGGAGGCAAATATACTTTTGTTTTGCTCATATTTTAGCATTGCTTATGGTGTATTTATCCTCTCACAGCTAATTCTAGTTTTCTGTATAAGACACAGCACACCCGAGTCTAAATGAGATGCCATGTGCTAGCTGGTGTGGTGGGCACGTGTGGCACACCTGCTGCAGTGCCAGGTCAATGTGTGTGGGCAGGAATCCTCTGCTGGTCTGTATTTGTAGCTTTATGGATATTTTCACTGGAATAAAATGCTTTCACTGAAAACCAGTAATTTCATTTCGATAAAATAAATGTTTAATCTGACTTAAATGTCAAATTGTAAAGTATAAGAAGTGTTTTAGATGCAGATGTTTTAAAAAACATCTTGGTAGTGTCCAGTGAAAGTTCTCAGGTTTTTACATATCAAACTTTTAGAGTGGTAAATCAGTGTTTTACTACAGTAATACCTTGGATAATTCTGATGTGCTGTGAGAGGAAAGTAGATACCAATGATTTCTTTTCTTCTAGCTCAGAAACTATTGCCAGATGCTGGTATATCCTACTTTCTGGGTCCGTGCTCATGAAGGATTCCATGTTTTTACCACCTTGCAGGTACGTAGAGTTGTTATTGCTTAAGGAAAAGGGTTGGGTTTTTTTAACAAATGCATTCTATATGTAATTTTTAAACTGGTACTGCTGGGCAGCACCAGGAGCCTGACTGCACCTCAGGGCTGAGGCACAGTGAGATTGTGAAATGCTCTCACTGAAGCACATTATTTGACTTGAGCTGGGCTTGCTCAAGTAATGTCCTGAGTACCCACAGTATTACTCTGCTTGACCTTGTACATCACTTAGAAATTTTATTTCACTGTATTTCGCTTGACTCAGCATGAGCTGACCATGCTGATAGACTTAATGTCGACTGCAGCTCAAGTACATTTCCATAGACTTGAATTTCATGGTAAGTACTAATAAGAACATATAGGGCTGAATTTTTCAGCTCAGTTCTCAGTTAGCTGTAGGCTGGATTTAAACTCTTAATGCTCTTGGGTGACTGAAGCTCCTTGAGTGAAGTTGCCCAGAGAAGCTGTGGATATTGCAGCAAGATACTGGTGTTTTTCCTGGCCAGTAGGGGGACTTAGGGCTCCTTTTTCTTGTAAAGTTGTTGGGTTTAATTTGTTTTATTTGGCAATCACTTTTCAAAATTCAGGATTGTACTACGAACTAACTGCCCAGCAACTTTTGTGTAATAATTATGTGAGAAACTGCTGTTACAATTGATTGTTGGTGAGATCCTTTCAGTCTGCATAATAAGACTGGAAGATGGTGAGGGTTTAATGACTCTTTCCTGGTACCTCCTCACAATACTTGTCCTTTTTCCATCCTCTGTCCCTGGATTGCTGTGAGGGATAGGAGGAGACTTTAGTAGGCAACTGTAAAGTTAACCTGGATAAGATGCTGGTTAGGCTGTGCTGCTTTTTGCAGGCCTCCTGTCATCCACTGTCTACCAGAGCTTCAGGGAAACCTTAATTTTCTTCTGCAGGACTCTTTGAAATAAAATACTCTGTAGATTCCAACCTGGAAGAGGCTTAGCCCCACAGAAACACGAGAAAGGGGGCAGTCACTCCTTTGTGAACTTTGTCTAAGTATTTGAAGGAGTGAGGGTGGAGACTGGGGCTCACTGTGCTTGAGGAGGGCTTTTTTCATCAACTTGGATGAATTTGTATTCAATTTGTAATTCAGAAATTGGTTTAAGAAGTGGAGGAGTAAAACTGTTATCCAGGGACGATACATCTGTTCAATGTTCTGACAGTGGTGCTCATGATGAGAAAAGCCCTGTAAAGTTTTTAAGGTAAGAAGCAGATCAGTCAGTAATACCAGGTACAAAGATGGCATAACCTTACCTTACCCCATTGCCTGGAGAATGGATTTGTCAATAGATTTGGCATAGGAGAATGAGAATTTGCCTCTAACATGAAAGCAATGGCTGGAATAAAAGAACAGGATTGACGGATTTGTGGAAGGAAAAACATGTCAGCAAGTTAAAGAGGTTTTGTGTTAACCTTGCTTGTTAATGAAGACAATTCATGTGAACAGGATATTTGAAGGAGATTACTCACAGCAAGATTTGCCATAGGAGATACATCAAGGGCCTGGAGGAACTTCTGAAGCCAATTATGTGGCTGACAGCCTCCTACAGCTGTGAGAATTGAACCTCCAAGGGAAAAATACAAACTCCTGAAACATTCAAGATGTAGTCTTACTAAAACAAATACTCTTTTCCAAGCCCTTCCAAAATCTTACAAGTGGAAAAATTTGGAATCATTGTCCTCCTCATGTAGTGAGTGGGACACTCACTAAAACACTTGCTTTATTCACAGTGGCCTCATGGCTGTGTTGTGGTACCTTTTCACAGGAGATGTAGATGCATCAGTGACTCCATAAGCCATTTCTCTTCTTCAGTGAAAGGAGAAGACACAAATGCTTAGGTCAAGAAAATTGTCATACTGAAAGAGGAACTCCAGTTTTGCATCATGAACAGCAGCTTGGGTTGAAATTATTTTGGTTTGTTTTGTGCTAATATTTGCAAATAACAGTATTTTACTGTTTTTGGAAGTGTATTATGACTATTAATAGTGTTTGAATCTGTTCTGTGTGAAGTACCAGAAGCACAGAAAATTCTGTGCTTTTACAGGTCGGTCAGTGTTGGTAAGTAAGACTGCAGGAGTAGAGACTTGCAATTTGAACACCTTAAATTGTGACATTTTGGAAATTTTCAAATTTCCAAACATATGTAAATTTGTTCTCAAATATATTTCTACCTCAAACATATCATCTCAAGTCAGACCAGTTTTCCTTCTGAAACCTGTAGTGCTGTTTTGTGCAGACATTTATTCCATTCCCTCCAAAGCAAAGGAGAAGCTCAGAGCCCCTGCCCTCCCAGCTCCTGCCAGCACAAGGTACACTGCTCTTTCCTCCCACTGCTCCTTCCTTTCCAGGTTTAACCTGAATGCTTTCTGCCCAGACTGTAACCACAGTCTCCAAGCTCTGGGAGCTCCTTAACCTCTGCTCTGCCTCCTCTTCCTCCTCATCTCCACCTCAGCCCCGATGGCTGTAGCATGGATAGTGCTTTTCCTCCCTCAGCTCCCAAGGTCTAGATCCAGGTGTGCCAGTCCACTGCTGGCAGACAATCAAATTAATTTCTGATAAACTGACAATTGCCAATAAGGTTCTGAATTGTTATTTACAACTGTACAGTAAGAAAGTCAAAAGTTGTAGAGTTCTCTGTGTTTGTTTCACTGGAAAACTCTTTGCAACTAAGCATTGTGGATTATTTTTCTGCTCTGGTGAAGAGAGCTGGAAGCTTTACATCCCTGTGCTGATCAAGGCTGCTGGATTTTACACTCAGCACGGGATAGAAGCAGTGGTTATAGTTATGCAGCACATCTGTGGCTCTGGATGAGGTGATGTGTTCCCTGGGTATTTCTGCTAAGTGGTGGCTGTAACTTGTAGCGTTGCCTGACAGCCAGCAAGTGAACCAACAGCTTGGGAATGCTACCAATAGATGTATTTGTAAAACTAATTAATTCAGATAGTTGTTCCTATTGAAATTCTTCTGGCAGTGCTAGTGGTGGGATGAAAATACTCTGAGGAAAAAGGGAGTATGGATGAGAAGAGGCAGTGCACTGGTGAGAGGCTGAGCCCTGGGCTCCCAGAGTGCAGCTCCTTGGGCTGGAGGAGCTGATGTTGAGGAAGGGCTGGGAACGTGTTGCAAAAACATGATGCAGCTTTTTTGGTGTGGACCAAACTTCTGAGAAAGCCAAAAGGATGGAGAAATACTGTGTTCAGACTTGCCACAACTCTGCGACCAAATACTCTTGTCCATGTTTCCAACCCCACCAGTAACTTCCTCTTGCCCTGTTCATACTTCCCTACAAGAGCTGCCCTTTAGAGGTTTTATGGACTGATTGTGCCGTGGAAAGAGTTTTTTATTGGCTAAACTATAACAGTCCAAGAGAAATGAAATTGGAAGCAAAGAGTCATGTATAGTTTGCTTATAACTAAAATACAATTTTGCTAAGCCTGTCTAGTCCCATGGCCTGGAATAGCTGGAAAGCTGCACAGAAAGGGGTGAGTGAGGCACAGGCTTCCTAAAGTGTCACTGTGGTCAGAGTGGAACGTAATTAGGACAGAGATCTTGAGCCTGCAGCCTGCAAATTGAGTGGCATGTTACACAGCCTCCAGAATCATTTCCAATTAAAACTTCAGCAAGCTTAAGAGATAAACCTGCTAACTGTTGTTGTTATTAAGAGCTAATGCAGAAATGGGTTTTGATGACTGAGCATTAATTGAAATAGGTATTTTGCATTCAGCCATGTATCTTGTGGTGTCAGGTTTCCTGTAAACTGCTTCCTGATGGAGTTAAGTGTTATAATATTTTTCTAATGAAGTTATTTTGAAAAGCTCAGGACTTGCACAGCATATAATGGAAACCCTGCCTCCCATTCCTTATGCAACTTGTCTCTTCCTGGCCCAGATTTGCAGTTGCCTGGAAAAGGTTTCTACATTGAAGAAATCCATCCATGTTACTTGGATGAGTGGGGTCGTGGGGTTTGCTTTGCAGTGGCAAAAAGTAGTTTGTCTTCAGCTTTGTTTCTGAAAGCAGTCTGACAGGCAGTTTGGAAGTTCAGTATATTCATAAGAACAAAATATCTGCAACTCTTTAGCTTGTTCCATTGATGAACTGGTATATCAGGGTCCTGTCCCAGCCCTGCACGTCACACAGGGCTGAGTGTCATTGCAGGAAAAGCTCCTGCAGGTACCCACAGACAGCTCTGTGTTACTGACACAGCTTACACAGCCAGGACAAGGCCAGGATTTTATAGTTCCTGGAGAGTACAGAGCAGAATGTAAAGTACCTGACATTCTGCCATTGAAGGCTTGGATGCCCAAAATATCTGAAAATATTGTTTCAGGATGTAGTAGAATATTGTAAATTTGAAGATGCCTGCTGATTAGTTCTGAAACAAATAATAAGACATTCAATCTCAGACTCCATCTGTTTATAGGCTGGAAGCTCTTCAGGACAGGCTGTGTTTTTACCTTTAATGTATGTACTATATTCTGAGTAATGCAGAAAGAGAAACTATCACGATTAACTTCAGCATACAGATATCAAGAAATGTTCAAGTAAAATGTGACTACTTTTGCTTAAATTTGTCAGTCTTGAAATTCCAGATGTATTTCGGCACCAAATGCTCAGGTTGCTCAACAGCTGGATATGAAGATTTTTTAAACATCTGTGTTCAGAAAGCTGGAAGTGTTTGTGCACATCCTGTTTAAAGAACTGCTTTTGTATGTTCAAAATACATTGGAGGCTTTTCTAAATAGTTTGCTTTGTAAAAGTAAGGTTTGTTTTAATAGCTCTAATTCCTTAAAAAAGTTTTAATATCTTCCTGTTTTGGGGAGTGAGCAGGAGTGTGAAAATGGGAGTATTCTTAAATACAGAAGGGTCTCTCCAGTGATTAATTTTGATCCATCTCCTGTGTCAGTGAAGTCTGGCACATACTCAGTTGCTTGCACATCTGAGGTTTTGGACTTTGGATCTGCAGTTGTGGAGGGATGAACAAATCATGCAGTGGAAAAGGGACAGATGCACCCAGGGAAATCAGAATCACAGACTGGTTTGGGTTGGAAGGGACCTTAAAGCTCATCCAGTTCCAACCCCTGCCCTGGGTAGGGACACCTTCCACTAGCCCAGGGTGCTCCACGCCCTGTCCAGCCTGGCCTGATGGTGCCTGGCCCTGAGAACTGTTACCTGCAGTGCCCTCCTTAGTGGTTGCCATAGGATATCATGCCAGTTTAACTTACATTCCTTTCTCACATGATGCAATTGCTTAAGCATTTTTAATTATGCTTAGTGGTGAATCAGGAGGAAAACAAGGTTTCTTGCAAATGAGGCATCCATAAGTCAAGGATAAACAAAGCTGCCTTTGGTATGTGGAAGACATTTTTTTCCCATGACAGTGTTGCAGGGCAGTGAGTGAATATCTGAAAATTAATGATGCAGATGTAATAGCTGAATATTAAGTGACAGGAGTGTACAATAAAATTATAAATAAAAAAATGGGAGCATAGTTTTATAGTACTGACTTTTTCCAGCAATGGGAGGCTATAATGATATTAAATTTAAGATTTATATAAATCATGCATATTTTAACAACCAATTAAATTGTTGGATCACTTAAAGCTTTAACGGTTATACCAGTGGTAGTATGTCCTTTGACACAGCTTATATTGTAAGTAGAGCTTAATTTACATTACTTTCATGTTTTCTCACACTTTGAGTGTTAATTTAAATTTTTAATTGGATTATTTTTCCCACTCTCTGCTTGAAAGCACTAAAGTGTGTGTAAGGTGCTGTACCTTAATGAGGCTTTCCTGATTTTCTTGTGTATCCTGCCACATGTGACATCAAGAGGACTTGGTGTCAAGGGATGTGCTCGTTGTTGGGGAGGCTGCTGTGATGGTTTGTCAGCAGAGGGGCTCAGATCCCACCTCCCCAGGAGCAAACCTGGCCCTGGGAAGTGACATCCATGGTCTTGAGGGGATGTGGGGGTCTGCTGACCTTTGAAAAACAGCCTGGTTTAGGTTTGGGTGGGTCTTCAATGGCCAAGTAAAGACCTCCAAGTAATTTGTTGTCACAGAAATGTTCCTTCCCTTTTGGAAGAATGTTCCAAGTCAAGGTTTGGAATGAACATTATTCTGAAACCTGGATTGTAACTGGCAGGTTAGTGAAGTATATTGATGTCAGCAAACCTCTTAACTGATAGAGAAGCTAAACATTTGTATTCCAAAGAAAAAATATGGAATAAGTCATTAAGCAAGTTAAAATCCAAGTTTCTAAAACATGTTTTGAACATTAATTAAGAATGTTAAACACTGGTATTTTTAAGACTTGGTGGTGATTACTGCTGGGGAAGAAGCATATGCTGCCTCCTCCTCTGGAAGGAGCTCTGTTGTGGAATAATCAATAAACCATCCATGACGGGCACCAGGAAATAATTAAACTTGGCCCATTGGCTTGTTAATATGAGTAGTTTAGGATTAACAGGGTGGGTTTTGTCTTTGCAACATCATCCTTTTCCGAGTGTTTGGTGGCTGTAAAGGGCCTGCTGGAGCAGCAGTGCTGGTGCCAAGAGCATGACCTTTGTTCCAAGCACTCTTCCCTTCCTCCTCAGTGTTTGCTGCCATTACCTAATTAGCAAATGCTGCAACAGAAGCAGAGGGGACTGGACAGATGTGAATTTCAGGAAAGTATTTATGTAAAGCAAAACATAAAGCAAAACAACCCTTCCTCCACCTCCAGGAGTTTAATAAACTGTTGTTGCACAACAAAAATACTGTGATTGAACAACGTGCAGCAGGAATTTGGAGTCTTTTCCTAACGACAGGAGACATAACAGTAGCAGTAATAGTCTGCTTTGTGATAAAACTGATGGTGATTATTCCTGTCTTTAAAATGCTGCAAAAACTGAAACTTCCAGTTGCACAGAATTCCTTTAGAATTTTAGTGGTGGTTGTTTTGTTTTGTTTTGTTTTGGTTTTTTTTTAATTGCAAATGGTCCTGTAGCAAAGTTGGTCTCACTTTGCCTTTTGCTTTGTGGAGAAATCCTAAGATGGAATTTTCAGTTGGCCTCGAAGTTGGAGCTGATGTTAAGAATGACACTTCTGTATTTTCTGAACTGAGTTAACTTTGTTTTATTAGTGAAAGTGGTTTAGCCATTCTTTTTATGTTTTGCAAATACACAGGACTGTCATGCCTGCATCACATGCTGTGTGGAAAGAGCATGAAAGAAGGCATGAAAATTTTAGCTCTGAGTTTCTTACTATAGATGTGTGAAAATGCCAGTTTTCCGTGTGAAACCTGTGCTTCTCTGGTCTGGGTGAGAAAATTTTAGTTGTCATTTATGGAGTCATGGAGTTTTTTCCTTCAGTAGACTGTTAGCAAAATGAAAACTCAACAGTGGAAGCTGCTGTGCTCCTGCTAATTGTAATTCTTTGTGCTGACTGGATCACACCGATTTCTTTGTTGGAGTATTCTGAAGCCTCATTTAACAGTGTCACAGAATCACAGACTGGTTTGGGTTGGAAGGGACCTTAAAGCCCACCCAAGTGCCACCCCTGCCATGGCAGGGACACCTCCCACTGTCCCAGGGTGCTCCAAGCCCTGTCCAACCTGGCCTTGGACACTTCCAGGGATGGGACAGCCCCAGCTTCTCATCCCAACCTGTGCCAGGACCTGCCCACCCTCCTTGTAAAGAACACCTTCCTGAAATCTCATCCAAACCTCCCCTCCTTCAGCTAGTTGAGCTTTGCTTCAGTTTAGTGGCTCGATCTCTTTCCCTGGAAGTGCACACACGCTGCAGAAGTTTTGGAGAGCTCCACTGACACGTTTACATGCTCTGGACAAAGTGGTGGTGTTGCATGGCTCTTTGCCTTCAAGGTGACCGTGCACGTGACTCAGATCTCGTGTGGCTGGAGCTTCAGATGGACTTCCCCAACACAACCTCAGTGCAAACAGATGGAGCTGACCCACTTTTCAAGGGTTTGTCTCCACACTTGTCTTAACTCACTTCCAATTCACACATCAGTCCCTGCTTTGCGTTACCTGATTCTTCAGCTCCTCACCTGCTGGTGGGTGTTGAAGTGTGATCCACCTGACGGGCTGTGTTTGTGCCTGGCACCTGCAGCTCCTGAGCTGCTAATGCAGCCCTGCTGCTCCAGCCCTGCCCTGTGAAGTGGGCCTGCCATCGCTTTCCCTCTCTCCCACAGCTCAGAGATTTTCCATTCCAGGTGCTGCTCCAGTCCCAGGTGGAGTGATGGAAGAGGTTACTGGTCTGTAACACACCCCTCTTGCCCCAGCAATGTCTAGCTCAGCTCTTCTTCACTGGTAGCTCCAGCACCCTCACATCTGCCTGCCTGGTGCCTTCTCCAGAGGTGGTTCCCCTGAAGCCTCCTCTGCTCTTTGGTGTCCTGAAGGAAACTGTGTGTTAAAGTTGATGAGCTGAAGCACATCAGGTTGCTTTTGGCTGCTTTCCTTAGTTGCTGCTTACACTGCCCATCGTACTTGGCTGCATCTGTGGTTTTTCACACTGCTTAAAGAAGGCCCATCATAATGATAAGCTGCTTTTGATGGTACAAGAAACAACATAAAGACAGAGGTCACAAGTGAAGGCTCAGTGTTAGAGAAGAGGGTCTCTGTTCCTCCCAAGGCTCAGTGTCAGAGGGTCTCTGTCCTCCCCCTTCCTGGGAGGATTAAGGGGTGCTGTGGAGTTGAGGGAACTCCTATTGGAAATGCTAAGTGTGAAATGCTAGTTTGGAGTCGTTGGAATTTATGTGTATTTGTTTTTTTCAAAACCTGTTAAATGTTTAATTAAAATTTAGTAATGTTTTCTTGTCAGAACTGAAATGTATTAGGAGTGGTTCTGAGTATCTGCAAGTAATGATGATTTTACAAAAGAACATTCTTTATATTCAGATGTTCCGTAGCAGGCCATGATGAGAGTTGCTGAATAAATTAAAAAATTATGATAATGATACTATCTGGCTGGAATTTTTCACACAGTAGTTTTCATCAATTTTTTTGTATCTTTTTTTTTTAAACAACATGTGCCATTGCCAATTATTTTTGTTACTGAAAAGGTAAAATAGGCTGTTCATCTCTTTCTTTTTTTGTTTGCTTTTTTCCATCCCACTCTAGTTTTGGCAAGCAGTCTGGAGGAAAGCGAGGATGCGAATGTATCATACTGGAGCCTTCAGAAATGATTGTGGTAAGACAGATTTTTTTCATATGTATTTAAATCTATTGCTGGTTTCAGCAAATTCTTTCTCTTTTACAGCAGAAAGCTTATTGTAAAGTATTCTATAAAATTGCAGCAAAATTGCCTTGATTTCAATTATACCTATGGCTGCTCTGGTAACAGCAGTAGCTATGTAAATTTAATCTAGATGGGTAAATGATGATGATGATTAGGTCATTCTTTCTAAAATTATGCTTACTTGAGTTTCAAAAGCCTAACAGTCACGGCTGAGTTGAGCATTCCTGAGTCAGGCAATGACAGACTTCTATCCTGAATGCTTTATTTACACCCCCATCCCCCATTTCATTGCTTTTATTGGCCTTCTTCCTCCAAGCCCTTGCAGTGCCACATAGTGGGAAGGCTTGTAGGCAAGAGAAGAAATGTGGGAGAGCTTAGCCAAGCTTGAAGAATAAGGTTTTCAGCTTAGTTGTCACCACCCTTAATGGCCAGGATTCCTTCTGCTTCTTCACAAAACTTACTGGTACTGCCAGGTGTGTGTACAGATGATAGTGCAGTGTTGGTTATGGAGGGCCACCCAGTCCTTCCCAGGTTGATGCACACATGCTGTCAGCAGCTGGAAGGTTAGGAGGGCTTTTCCATCCTTCAGGCTGAGGTGCCCCAGTGGTGTGCCTGGGGACAGGGGGGAGCTCTTTCAACTTTCATCTTACATGTCGTTAATGGAGCTGCAACAAAACTGTTTGTTGTGCTGAGAAGCCACGTGTCTGTTAATCAGTCTCAGATCTCCAGACTGCTATTGATTTAGGTGCCTTAGGTCTAGATATGCTAACATTAAAACTAATATCTGACAGTGTCTCTTACTCACTGAGTGTGTGAACATTCAGCTTCTGTAAGACATCTGTGTCTCACAGTGCAGCACCAGCAGGGTGTCAGTGGTGTCCTGTGCCAGGCACACTTGCTGTCCTTGTGCAGTGTCACTCTGGCTCTGCTCATGGGCTCTGATACCATCAGCAGTATGCTCTTTGCTGCAGCACATATTTTAAGCTACAGTCTGCCATGAAGTGCAGGTTAAGAGTGCAAGAAGCCTGTCTCCATCCTGTGGAGTGAAGCAGTTCATTTATTTTATCCCCAGTTACCCAGTCTCTTCTCAAAGCTGGAGTTTTGGGGAGGGTTTTGTACCTTGAGGGATGGTACAGGACTGTTTGGGTGAAGACACGTCACAGGGATGCCCCGGACATGGTTTGCTGTTGCTGCTTTGCAGTTTTACTTTTTAAATTGCTGTTGTTGAGGACTTGGGGGGCAGAGTGTGCCTGAGTCCAGTGGGGTGGGCTGAGCCCTGCACCTCACTGCTCCTGGCACCTTGTAGCACAGAATGGCAAACTCACTTACCCAGTCATGTCTCTTAACTACTGGGAAGGAATCCTTCCCTGTGAGGGTGGCAGGCCCTGGCACAGGTTGGGATGAGAAGCTGTGGCTGCCCCATCCCTGGAAGTGTCCAAGGCCGGGTTGGATGGGTCTTGGAGCAACCTGGGCTGGTGGTGGGTGGCTGGTGACTGACTCACTGCATTTGCAAGTTTACATGAAATACATTTCATGGGCAAAATAGAATACGAAATTCTTAAGAAATACCTACATCCTTCTTTGGTCATATCACTATTGTAAAAAAACAAAGTAAATTCAGGAAGATGCAAACACAAGAGGAGGTTGTGTACAGTATGTGGTGCCAGAGAGAAACCGGCCCTCTTACAATATCTTATGAAGAAAGTAGTGCTGGGTGTGTAACTTGAGTGGCCACAACTGTGCTGAGTGTTTTCAGAGCACAGCACTGGCCATGGCAGCAACCTCAGACACTCTGGCTGCTCCTGGAGACAGAGGTGCAGCCCAGGCAGCACTTCACTGGGCTCACAATTCAGTCTCTTGAATTGTGTGTAATTGTAGTTAAATGCCGGTGAGAGTACAGAGACCCTTAAAAGTATCTTACGTTCTTTTCTGGAACTTCAGTATATTTTTCCAGTAGGAAAATCAGAGAATTAAAAGTACAGAATTGTTTCTTCATTATTTTTATGTTCATGTTTTGCAGATAAAGGTAGCTAAAGGTGTTGTAAAACTGTATTTTCTGGGTAGTCCTGCAAATAGGGTGAGAAAAAAGCATCAGTGTGGTGGTGTGCACCTTGCTAATGATCTGCACTGACACAAGGTGTACTTGAGTTTCGTTTCCCTGATTAATACTTACTAATTTATCTTAATTCTTTTATTTTTTCTCGTTTTTAATTTGCAACATAATAACAAGGTATAATACATAATGAATATTTATCTTCAAGCAAAATAATTAGTTGGTTCCTTTAATGGATTTAAAGAACACTGTCATTCCCTGCTGGTGACTGATTTTTTTTTTCCCCTCTCTCCTATCATTTTGGAATGTAAATCAGTTTTGTAGTGGGAATCCACTGGGAACTGACCCATTTTAAAGGCCATAAAATGTGGTCAACTTAAGTTAATGAGGATAACAGATAGTGTGTGAATGGGCATTGTAACTCATATTTTTGGAGGCTGAGCAATCTATTGAATTAATAATGGGCCCATTTATCACTTAAGAAAATGGCTTGGAATTGCAGCATATCTCGGTGTACTGGAGTGTCCTCTCTGTTGTTCCTTGGTGCTTTCATTTTCTTCTCCAGATCTGAGCGTAAGATTTCAGCAGAGCAGTGTGATATTTAGGGGGAAAGATATCTCATTGCTGGCTTGGGCTGCACAGGGAACCTGGGGGCATCCTGTGGTCCTTCTGGACTTTTGTCTGGCAGCCAGTGCTGTGGGAGCATCCTCTGGGAAAGGAGCATCCTCAGGGAGGACCTTCTGGCTCTGCAACTCCTGATAGGAGAGGGGACCTGAGGGGGCCAGGTTCTGCTCCAGGGAACAGGGACAGGGAGGGAATGGCCTCGAGTTGTGCCACGAAATGTTTAGATTGGATATTTGGAAAATGTGTACATGGGAAGGGTTGTCAAGCCCTGGCACAGCTGCCCTCTTTCACTGAGTGTGTGTTTTACTTTAGCCTGTTTAGTTTGGGACTTGGTAATAATAAGAATCAGTTTTGGAAGAGTCTTTGTCCAGCCACCTCAGCAGTGTCTTGGGTCCAGGGTAGTCTGCTCTGTTGGAGAAGCTCACTGCTTATTTCACTTTCTATGTGAAAGACTGAATGCAGAGAAGAAAGGATAATAATGCATTTATTGAAAGAGCTCACATACAAAAATTAAAAATTAAACAAGCACAATTTTTGGTTATTTAATGAGTACTAAACCAACCTTCCTGACCTCTGGAAGCCTTCTGTCCAATCTGAGAGTAACATTGCAGCTAACTAGAAATCCATGTTTATGCTAGATAGTGAAGAAAGGCTTCTGTATCGAGCGTCTTACTGCATTTTTTGATGATGCTAAATGCCTGATCAAAAGGATTTTTTAATTTCTTTTTGTGTTCCTGCCTGCATGCTTTGTATTTTTCCTCCCATCTTACTGACAGCAACACTGCTGGAGGATCTCTTTGGTCATTGTCCTGTTTGACCTTTTCTGTTGAAAAGTGTGGTTACCTCTTGCTGGGGGAACTCTGCTTTTCTGATTTCTTTTTTTGGCAATATTGTGGTGTGAGCTTCACTCTTCTTTTCTAACTGTTGATAATGTATGTTTTTCTCTATGGAATCAAAAATAACCTGCAAGACAAGCACAGCTGCTTGCATCTTCCTCTGACCTCAGACAGACTTAGCTGTTTGGAAAAAATGATGTGGAAAAGAGATGTGATCTTGCTTTTGTGATGGTTTAGGTGGTTTGGTTACTTTCCTGTTCCTGTCTGTTAAATCTGTCTGGGTTTCATTCCTTTATACCTTTTGAATTTTAATTTTGAGATAATTTACCTGAGTGTGCAAAGTGAGGGCTGTGTAAGACCACACAGAGGTTCTTCTTCTGTTCCAGTAATAGAGCCTTAATGTTTAGGATTTTCAAGGGAAATCTGCAGACAGAAAAAATAAAAATAAGCTGCTGAGTACAGTAAAAACCTCTACATAGTAAACATATTATAGAGAAGCTTCTTGCCCACTGCAGCTATTTGCATGCATGTCTGCTCTGCTTCCTGCTGGGAGATATTTTTCCAAAACATCAAAAGGAAATGGGAAAGGATGAGACTGCTTTTTATAGAAAAAAAAATTGTAACTAGTGAGATAAAAGGTTTCACATTGGCTTTTACTAACAAGATAAATTTACCTAATTTTTAATGTTTGGTCACAAATAATATTTAACATTAAGATACGAATCAAGTTCCAGTTATTTCTTCATAATCCACTGGAATCGATTAGAAGGCAGTATGACATGGGTGGAGTAGCTATTTATAAAAAGCTGCAATATTTAAAGTTGTTTAGCTGTGACTCGTACTAGAAATAAGTTACACTTTTAAAAATTACCCTGATAAAAAGGGCATCTAATTCAACCTCTTTGCCAGGTGGTAAATACACAAAGAAATGGTGACTTGTGTGTTGAAGACATGCCTGAAGCGAGCGGGGTGTGCAACGTGTGTGCTGCACGTGGGTGCAGACGGGTTTCTACCGATGAGTGACATTTTTTCAGAGGATACGTGGGCCTTTTTGACTCTTTTTTTTGCAAAGCCCTGTTTCCTGGAAGGAAGCCGTGGCCTCCGGCGCATTGTGGGGTTCTGCACAACGCCCCCAGCTCGTGCTGCCTCCGTCCCCATGAGCTTCCTACGGCTCCAGCGCCTCTCGGCGCTATGGCAGAACTGGCTGTTTAACCAGGACCCTGGCCGTGTGTTTCAGGTGGAGAACTCCAAGGACAATGAGGAGAGCATCTTGCAGAGGGAGGTGCCCCTGCGGCAGTCGCGGCGGAGGTACAGGAAGATCAACCAGCGGGGCGAGCGCCAGACCATCACGGACAACGTGGACTCCAGCAGCTACGTGTCGGTGAGTCTGCCGTGCCTTGGCCCCTCCCGGCCTCGGGCTGTCTGCAGGGAGTGGAGGAGTCCATGCTTGGCACTTTTGAGGGCACTGTTGGGGAGCAGGAGAGTGGGTTGGGTTTGAACACTGTAGGTAGAGGTGAAGTTCAGGCACTAGCTGGAAAAGACACTGGGTTCTTTTGGTTTAGGGATCTTCAGTCGAGCACTATAAATGAATCTTGACATGCTCACTGGACAGAGAAATGGTCATTCTTGGGTTTTTGTTGGTTTTACCTGGAGTTCTTTCGGTGGGATGTAGGAATTACTAGGTTTCCTTTCTTTTCTTAGTAATTTTGAGCTGTGATTTAGAATTGAGTTAATCACAAAGGCAGTTCAATACAGCATTAACACTGTCGTACTTGGTCACGTTTACTTGTTCAAAAATAGCATAGTGGTAGTTCAAACATCAGAAAGAGTAACAGCAGCTCATTTGCTGGTCTTAAATAACAGCACTCACTGAGCTCTGCACCGTGGGAAGTCTTGTACCACTGGTCTCAGGGCTACAATGCTTATGGGAAGGTTTCTCTTTGCCATTATTCTTCACATGCAAACTTCCTGCTTGCTAGCAGGATATACATCTGATCTAGACAAATTATTTAATTGAAAATAATTGTTCTGGATACTTTGGTTTACTTTGAGAATCAAAAGTTAAAACCAGTCCTGATGTTGGAATACAAACCTGGAGCAGTCTTTTTGCACAGAAAAGAAAAAACAAATTCAGTTTCTCCCCTTTTTCCCCACCTTCCTTTTCATCTCCCCAAAAGACACAAAGCCTCTCTCAGTTGAGACACTTGCAAATATCTGAGCTGAGCTGTCAGATGGGAGGCTGTAACTCACACAAACTGCTGGGTTTCCTGCCTGTTGTGAGCGGTTGGGGCGCAGGTGGTGATTTTAGGGCTCACACAGCATTAATGTGTCTGTGACAGGAAGAGAATATGCTGCTTGAAGTTTAACATCCTCTGCCATCTCATTTCTAGAACTGTCACGTGTTGGATTTCATCATTAGTAAACCATTGAATTAGTTCTTGGAGAAACGAGGTGTTGGACTCTCAACTCTGGGCAGGCCTGCGTAAGGTTTTATTAGGAATCAAATTCCAGTCCGTGGGTGACAGAACCTTTCTTTGTCTCTTTGGTTTTGTGACAGTGAATAAGCACACAGATAATAATTCTCAGATCTCAGTGCTAAGAGCAGGAGAATCCCAGGAAGAGCTGATGGCACCTGTGGTGCTTGCCTGGAGGGGTGTGTGAGAAGGGGCTTGGCACCTTTGATCTGAGAAGGACTGAGTCCCTCATCTGATGAATGATCTCAGAGGTTATCAGTTACTGCTGCAGGAGGTCCTGTGGGACACTGTCATTAGTCAACAGATCATGTCCTCATTAGGATTTTTCTTCTTGTGGATTTATTTTTCTTCATGTTGCATTATTTCCTGTTACCAGTGATGTGGAGCACCTGTGTGCTTGCCCCTACAGTTGCTTATTGCAACCCTGCTGGCTTCCTCAGATTTGTGAATATGTGTGTGTATATATATATGTATATAGATCAGCATTTGATGGAAATCAAACAGCACATTCCTAAATCTGCTTTAATGTCAGTTAATTAGGAACACAGAAGAAGAGTCCTGTTAATGGTGCTAAGTGTTTTCCTGGATGAGTGAGTACTAAGTGGCAAGGAGTAAACAACCACCTCTCCACTAGCAAATCTGCAAGCTGTTGGGTTTTCAGCAAGCTGAATTGAAATACCAGTCCTTACTTTGTAGACTGTAAGCTCCTAATTGCAAAGTGCCATACTCACAGTACTCAGGGTAGCAAAAAGTAATTTGTAACTCAACAGATGATTCAGAATTAAAATGTGATAACCAAGCTGCCTGTGTGACAAGTAAATAAAAATTGGGTGCCTATGATTTTCCATATTCCATTATAAACTAGTAAAATAATGAATTCTTCTGAGGTATGGTTAGTTCTGAGCCTGGGTTTAACTCCTACCTGTATGAGCTGTTGGTTCCCAGTGCTCTTGTAAAACAGGTTTCTTAGTGTAACCCTTGATGGAGCCTGTGAGAGAACAGCAGGATCAGAGAATGGTGGGGGTTGGAAGGGACCTTAGAGGTCATCTAGTTCCCAACCCTGCACAGGCAGGGAACCAGGAGAAGGAAGGAAGAGGGTTTCTAAGTGAAACTTCCACTTGACAGGAACTTGCAGTAACTTTCTGTCAGAGTGGGAAAACTGTTTACAAACTGTGCAGCAGATTTCCTCCGGGGCATGATGCTCATGAATGAGCCCAGAGTTGGGTTTGCCTCTGCTGAGGGCTCTGGGAAGGTGCTGAATGCAGCCTGAGGAGCCTTTGGGGAGCTCAGGGAGGGCTCGGGGCTTTCCAGCCTCCGTGGGCTCCCCTTGGGCTCCTCTGGCTGGTGTTGGAGCACTCAGCGTGGCACCATCTCGCTTTTCACATGCCTAATCTCTCACACACAAGTAGTTTCCTGCGTTCTAAAGCAAACTCAGCTCCTGTAGGTGCTGAAATTCAGTATTGCCTTAACCCAGCTCAGGATATTTCCTTAAATAGAAGATTTTTTGTGCTTGCCTTGAAGGGGAATTATCCACACAATCTCCATTAACTCCTTAGAATGTAAATCTCTGCACATTAAAAATACTGTGATTATATTTGTGATTAAGGTTAGTCTGTGTTTTATAAAACATTCCCTATTGGGTTGTGACATGAACTTACTACACCTTCTCACAGGGAGCTCCCTGCTTCTTGGTGCTGGAACTTGTTCTCTAGAAAGACCTGATTGGCCCTGAAACCAAAATTTGTATGCAGATACTTTAAATAACATTTTAAATAATTGTTACCATCCTTGAAGCTCTTTCCTTTTATGCCTCTTAATGAGAAAAGAGAGTTCTAGTGCTTAGTTTAACTGAGTATCTTCAGGATAGTTGACGTTCAGATTACCCTGGGTATCTGAAATTTCTTCCTCCCCCTCTGTTCAATGAACTAATGTTACAAAGGGATCATTTGCTTGGTTTCTCTGGTGAAGGAGTTGCCATTTAGATTCCTTTCCGAAATGTCTGTGGTTCATAGAGCAGTGTTGTTTCACAGGAGCACTGCTTGTGTGCAGAATAAGTATTTGGTTAGGTGTTTGTTGTTGGGTTGTTTCTTTGCCTTCCAAGTGAAACACAGTGAACACGTGCTGGCAGTGTTCTCTCTTCTCCCTCAAAATGAACAGGTTTATATTTCTGTTTGTCTTCAAAGGGCACAGTGATGTGGATTTGTTCTTGCAGTCCTGGAGCAGGAGGGGTCTGGGTGGGCTTTCCTGCACGTCCAGGGTGCTCTTTAGCCGTGTTGAGGTTCTGCTGGCACTGGGACTTTTTCCCTTCTGCTGCATAGCAAGCCAGGCAGGTCCCCAGGATCACTGTGTATTTGGCAAAAACTCAGTATTTTTTTCAGGATAGCAATAGTGCTGCCCATGGAGGAGGTGGCCATGTCAGTGGGTCACGTGCAAGGCTGCAGGGACACCCTGAGCTGTGCCTGCCTGGGGCAGGTCTGAGCAGAATGACATCCTTTCTCTCCACCCCTGGACCTTCCTGGCCTTCGTCCTTCTTGTCACTTGAGAGCTCTGCATCTCCCACGTCACCCCTGCAGTGATGTCCTGCCTGGGGGGGAAGTGAGGCTGGGCACCTTTGGCCAAAGCTCTTGCTCAGAATGACTGGATTAGGAAGAAATGTGCCATTGGTGTTAATTATGCCTGCTCTTGCTTCAAATCTGATTTGTTAGCTTGATTGCATATCTTTGTGGTGATCAGCATCCAGAAGCTGGGGTCATCACAGCGCAGATAAATACTGAGTCATTTCTATTCTTAGTCTAGTTCTCAACCCAATCAATAATGCAACTGTGTTTTTTAATTACAAAAGAAGAAAGTCACTGTCATCATCTCTGTGAAACTGTGTCCCAGACTTCTGTGCCCATGCAGCAGGTGCTTACAGAACTGCAGCCAGACTAACAGCAGATGACCTTTCTGTGACACAGCTTTTAAAAAAAGTAGTTCACTGGTAGTTCTGATGCTTTATTAAAATTAAAATGCTATTTTGACCTTTAGTCAAGTGATAGGAAAGTAGGTGTAGATGGTTCAAGAATTTATTCTCACAACTGAAAAATAAAACCTGAGATACTAAGTTTTGCATTTCTATTTCATGCAGTGTTCAAAACCAAATAGGTTAACAATTTGATACAAATTTCTCTGTGATTCTCAAACCTGTAAACTCATTTGAATAATATTTTTCTAAGTTATGGTAGTGGTCAGTAATTTGGTCAGGTTGTGGACTCCCCATCCCTGGGAGTGTCCAAGGCCAGGTTGGACAGGGCTTGGAGCAGCCTGGACTAGTGGAAGGTGTCCCTGACCATGGCAGGGGGGCTGGAATGAGATGGGCTTTAAGGTGTCTTTGAACCCAAACCATTCCGTAATTCTATCCATTTATTATCCACATGTATTTTGGACAGTTCTCTCTGTGATTTTTTTTTTTTTAATGGAGATTATTTGTAGCTCTAAAAATAGTGTATGTATGATGTAATGCCTATTTCTGTGGAGTTGTGACAACATACTGAATTATTTTACTTGTTAGTTCATTGTAGGGCAGAATAAAGACATTGGTACCAAACTTTAGTAGTAATCCCCTTTCTCAGAGATGCAAGATTTTCTTTTTTTAACTCCTCTAAGAGGATGAGGAGGTTTAAAAGATTTATTATAATATTGCGTTTTACGGACAGTATCTTAATATTTGCATCATGTAAAAATTGTCCTGGAGCCTTGTAGAAGCATTTATCTTCAGAGAAGTCTGTCACTGCAGACTGCTTGAGTGGCAAGTTTCTTGTTCTTTGATCATTACTTAATGTAATCCTGTCAGAGGCTGGAGGTAGCATGGGGGATCTCACAATTGGAGGGAATTAAGTCACATTTCAATATACTGGATCAAACCCATTAGGTGCTTTACCATTACTAATCCTTTCCTTTTTAAATGCTATAAAACACTGTGGGTCTTTTAGAATCTATTTTTAACTACCAGGTAAATTTGCTGAAATGGTACCTTTTATTGATCTAAACCAAACAAGACTGACTTAAAGCATGTCTCCAGCTGCCTTTTGCTAAACCTGGGCACAGCATCTCTGGCTCCTCTTCGTTTGGAATATCAGTAAATTTTAAGGGGGCTGTGGCCGATCTGTGAGTGGCTGAAATCTCTAGTTCTTGAGCTGGAGGATGGTTCTTTTTGCAACTCATTGCTTTTTACTGTTTATGTCCACACTTCCTGTTTTTCACATGTTTAGAAAATGCTACACAGAATTTTCACTTCATTGACAGGCTGAGTTGGGGCTGCTCAGCCTGGACAGCACCTAAAGGGGCTCCAGGAGAGCTGGAGAGGGACTTTGGGACAAGATAAGGGGCAGTGGCTTCAAACTGCCAGAGGGCAGGGTTAGATGGGATATTGGGAAGGAATTCTTTATTGTAAGGGTGGGCAGGCCCTGGCACAGGGTGCCCAGAGAAGCTGTGGCTGCCCCATTCCTGGAAGTGTCCAAGGCCAGGTTGGATGAGGCTTGGAACAACCTGGGCTAGTGGAAGGTGTCCCTGCCCATGGCAGGGGGTGGAACGAGATGAGCCTTAAGGTCCCTCCCAACCCAAGTCATTCTATGATTCTATATGCCTCTTTATCCATTACAGTTTAATCTCAAACAGGACATTTCTCTCCTTTTTTTTTAAATTAGCATAATCCCTCATCCTCACTTACTATTGATCAGTGTGTAGACCCAAGCAAAAGGTCTCTAGAAAGCCCTCACCACCACAGACCTTCACTAATCCTATTTCTGGGACTAAAGTCCTCTTTAAACGAAATGTTGATCACTATTACAAAGTTGTGTCTTGAATTCAGGTCTGCTAATTTTAAACTGCACACAACTAAACACGCAGCTGTCTCTGAGAATTAGCAGATTATTTGATGCCACATGAGCAAATATAAGAGAACACTTTTAGAAGTGTTTGAAAGTTGTCAGAGCAGAAACAAGGTCAGGTACAAGAGGAAGAGAGGGAAGAGATGGAAGAATGGCCCTACAAGTCATGGAGCAGCTGTTGCTTTCAGTGCTGTCTGCTGTAACCTTAAATTATGAGCTCTGTGCTTCATCTCTGCACTGCTGAGCCCCTCAGCCCAGATCAGCACAGCAATCACTGCACATGGAATAAACACACCAGCCACAGCACCCCCGTTTTTCAAATCAGGAATGGAAACAACATTGGTTTGTTTTCGTCTTTGTGTACAAAGTCACCTGAGATCACAAGTCTCTGTTTGTACAAAACACAGCATTAAGGCTCAGAGAACAAGCCCTTTCTTCACTGATGGTCACCATCCTGACTGTAGTAGTATGATAGTATGTGCTCTTGGTTACAATAGCTTTAAATTTTACCTGAAACTTAAAAAAGAAATTTTCCAATGCTAGCAGCTGTATTTAACATACCATTCAGTGTATTCAAAACCAGAGATGAAATTATTGACCTTAGATGAGTATATGTACAGAAATAAATGCATTAGTCAAATTCTTTGAAAGGGGTGATGTTGTGTGTCTCTGTCTTGGTTTCTAGTGAATTAGAGAAGAAAATAATGCAAACGTGAAAAATGCATTATTTCTGCCCTAGCTTTAGTACAGAAGGGAACTGTGGATCAGTGGAAAACTGTAAATAAAGTAATCACACGTAAGGAAAATACTTCTTATTCCTAAGGGAAGAGAAATAGATAAATGAAATTTTACAGGTCATTAAAGAATGTCTAATGCTGCTGCTTACTCTAGTCTTCAGGAAATCAGTGCAAATATCCATGCATGTTTCTAGCCAGAAGGACTTTTACTACAATGTGTTCTCTTTTATTTATCACTTTTCTGAAATAACTTACTGGTAAATTGGATTTTTATTCTCTATTTAAAAAAAAAAAAAAGGTGTGAGTGAGAAAGAAAAAAATACCTAAACCCCTCCAAATCAAGAGACCAAGAAGTCAATCCACTTTCAGTCACTGACTGACACTTGCCATGAGACAGTGTCCAATGTGTTCAGGGTAGGGGTACCTTGGTGAAGGCCACTGTGCGCTAAGGGATCCATTTTGCTAGTTTCCCTTGCTGCAGAACACATCAGTTAACCAAACACAACCCTTAAACCCTTCTCCATGCCCTATTTTCAGCCGTTTTCAATGAAGGGCAGAGTGCAGGTGTTGGGGATTCACACACACACACACACACTTGTGCTGCTCAGTCATCTCCAGGGGAGGGTGAAACTAATTTTGTTCGGGCTGGTGTTTTAACTGGATCCTCCACCTGTGACCAGGAACACACAGTAAAAAATTAGAACTTGCATTTATACCCTCTTAAGACCTTTCATGGCAGGGAATGGCAATTTAAGAGTATGAAGGGACTGAGACACTGACCTTCAGCAGAGGCACTGAACTCTGCTGTGCCAGTTCTGAGGCAGGACAGCCCAAGATTCTCCATGGGGATGGTTACAGCACTCAAGATGAACACTCACTTTTGGTTCTTTCCCCAAAGCCTCAGAGATTTGAAGTGGAACTAGAGTTTGATTTGCATTCTCTCTTTGGAGGGGTTGTTTTCTCAAGCAGCACTGATATGAAACACACCACATTCCCTCCTCCCTTTGTCCAAAAGGATTAAATGAAAGTAATAGAAAATCCATTGGCATATTTTAACAGGGAATAGTTGAAACCTCCTGTTCAGGTAGGAAAAGGTGTACAAATGAAATATTTTGCAAGCACAAGTACATGTTAGGTCATGATCAGAGAAGCAAACAGGAAGGCTCTTCTGAGGCTGACCATTCCTTTAATTACTGACCCACTGTGGTGACAGAACACCAGAGGAGGAGGAAGGAGATCATCTTGGAATGATTTATTACGTGAATTCTTTCAAGCAGTACTCGACTACCCGCTACACAGAACCAAAGACAACACAGTGTTTTTTAAAATATGGGGACTTTCTTCCTTTACAATCCTTTCTTTTTAAGTAACAACATTCAGCTTTCTTCCAACTTGCCACCTGATTTCAGGACCAACAGAAAGCAGCAGGGGAGCTTGTTAAACGGAGAGGAGATTTTCACCACCAAAGCACAGAAAACATTTCCCTGGCACGTTATGGAAATAGGCACAATGCACACACACAAACATGCACTGCTGAGACTCAGAAATCCTGTTTTCATACACCCTTTCTAATAGAGAGGACAGTAAAGCCACAAGCTCTGCTTCTAGGCTGAAGGCAGGGTTATTATCTAGCTCATCCCTCCTACAAACCCAAAAATTACCTCCCAGGGCATGCCACGTCCTAGGCCTGTTTATTGTGCCTGATCTCCAGATTCCAGGGGAGTCTTCATGACAACCACATTTTGAGTAGAGGATCAACAGAGTTTAGTGTCTCCTTAAGACACAGGACCAGCTCTCCCCAGTTGGTACCAATCCTCCAACCCTGAAATCTTTCCCCCACGCATGGCCTGCATCTCTTGGGACTGCGTTTGGGCACACAGCATTACTGGTGGCTCCCAGGAAGAATGACGAGTTTCCAGACCTGTTGGCTCCCAATGCTAAAACAGCACATAAATTTTAGTGCTGCACCAGATGCTGATACATACACTCACGTTATCTAAACCATTACTTATTAAATAATCTGGCTGGAAAGATTTCTTTGTGTTTGCCAGTTCAAGGATACAGTATGTCAGACTAACCAAACAGCTCTGATTCATGCAGAGCCTCTGCAGTTTGTCTTGATATGACACTGTGAAACAGCTATTTAATACTTTGAAATTGCGTATTACTGAAACATGTCCCACGTGGACCAAGCACAAAAGGAAAGAGGCTACTATGCAGACTCAAGAAGGTATTTGTAATTAAGTTCTGCTTAAAGATGAAGAAAAACTCTCTCAAGCTGCCACATCTGCTTTTTTATCTCTATATGCCAGGCTGTGGATGGCCCAGCTACATCAGGTAGCCCAGCTTGCAAGAAGCTCTGCAAACAAGTGCAAAGCTGTGTGCCCCAAGAGCTCCCACCTTCAGGCTATGAAAAGCCACAAAAGACTTTGTGCAGAGAGAAGGAAGAGGCAGCAGCAAGATGAACATGGTGTGCATAATAAGCAATTCCCCCAGTGCTACCAACACAGCCACTGAGAGGAATGACGATGAGCTATTCCACACATGCCAAGGGCTAAGCACTGAAAGGAAAGAAAAAGCCTCTCCTTCAAAAAGGAATTCTCACATCTGCTTTTTGCCATTTCATCCCAGCCTCTCCAAGTGGAAACACACCATGGAAGCAATACTGATTTAGCAAAGTTGTGATGAAAGACTGGGAAAATCCTTTCTGGATTTTCAGTTGTTTCTCCCTGCCCTGCCCACCCAATGAATGACTCTGGAGTCAGTCTGCAAGACAGGCACTTCCACAGCAGCTCAGACTGGTTTTATTTGCACAGTGAACTCCATAATCTTGGATTCCTTCTCAGAAAGAATTCACCTGAAATCCTGAAATGTTGACATCCTTCACAAATCATAACTTCATTTTAGTTCTTAACTCCAAAATGCATGTTAATGGTGTCACCACACAAATCATAACTACCACAGTTTCACTTCAGAAATAGGGAGAAGTGTTGAATTTAAATTCCTCTATTGCAAATCATCCAAATGATTTACCTCCAGAGAAGACCCAAACAGTGCTGGGCTCTCTTTTCCAGTGTTTTTTTTTTTAAAAAAAAAAAAGTACATTTAAGAAATTATAGAGAATTTTTCTAAGAAGATAACAGCCATTCTAAGACTAATAATACTTTGTACAACACATACTTGACTGTATGAACATCTCCATTAACCCAAGTCAAACTGTTGCTTTCCAAATCCATTTATCAATGTGCCTAGCCCAAATTCATAACATTTATAGCTGACTCTGAATGCAGATCTTCGTGTGTACAATAGTCTCCCTCTTGAGGCAGCTCTGCTCTTGAAACAAGCCTGGACTTCTGGATTAGCACGTGCTCCTCAGCAGAATGTACTGGCAGGGAGGCAGGAAAGGAACCTTCAGGGAGAGCTCGAGCTCTGCCTAGAACTGACCCCATGGTGGTAACTGCTCTAAGGACTCCCAGGCCATGCAGATGGGCAGTGAAGTGGCACCAAGACGAGAGAAAAGGAGGAGGTTTGTGTGCTGTTAGCAATTCAAAAACCCATTGTGAATTCAGTATTTCCAAATAAGGCAGACTACTAACTGAACAGATCACTACCAAAGTTACAGTGAAATAAAACTGCATTCATATTGTATATGGAAAAAATACTGCCACACACTCCCAAGGTGTCACTGTGCTCCATTTTCCTCACTGGAATGGTTTGGGTTGGAAGGACCTTAAAGATCATCCCATTTCACCCCCCTGCCATGGGCAGGGACACCTTCCAGTTGACCAGGTTGCTCCAAGTCTTGTCCAACCTGGCCTTGAACATCAAGCATCATTTATTTAAATCCTGAGCTGCAAGATTTTTTTTCCTGAACAATTAACACTGGGGCAATAGATGACAGGTCTGTCACAAGGCTTCCTGTATAGTACACAAACACATCAAAAATATCTTTAGGGAGGTATGTATCACCAAAAACCATCTGCTAAAAAACCCACATAGCAAAATAACTGACTTCAGCTATTGATAACATGATATTAAAAAGGCTTAAACTACAGCAATTGTACTTGATACAAGAAAAACAATTTAATTACTCTGCTCTTAATAAAGAACATCTGCACACTTCGCTGTCGTGACTGATATGAGCCTTTCAATTAAAGTGTTACTGCTTCTCCTCTCATTAAGATCAAGTTCACACTCTGCAGAACTGCCAGCTCTGTAAGATGCTTTACACAAGGGAGGAAACACAACATGAGAGGCCAACTGTTCAGAGGATAATGTCTTCACACTGCACTTTAGCTGTCCACAATAATTAAGAGAGCTTTGATGTGTATCTCACATTGGGGTGACTTGCTTTCACTTCTGCAGTTGTGTGAACAACTACATAGATATGAAAAGTGCAAGTCAGTTATGATCATTTAAAAATGTGTTAACTTCTGAAAGAAGTAGCCTGTGGACTATTTCTCACATGAAGTGTTGGGGTGTTGATGTTAAAAATTATAGCCTAGAGATCAGAACTCCAGCTGAAAGCATTTACTTGACTGGAAGATTTATCCTGGACTAAGTAATAGTGACTCTAGACAAATACACAGTTTAAAAACTGCAATATAATACACTGAGTTACCATCCCTTCAACCATATCATCTGTGTTTTGACACCTTCTTTGGTACACCACAGAAAGTCTCCCGAGAAATGCTTCAGCTCCCTGCAAATAGGCTGGTGGAAGTTGGAATCATTACCCTGTGGTTACAGTACTCACCTGGGCTCAGGCACTGCTTAGGAGATGTCAGGGGGCCAGGATGGCTGGTAGGAGGCCACACACCCCAGGTACATCACCTGCTGCATCTGGAGGTCACAGAGCAGCTCTGCCCAAGCTCTGGCATAGGAACACCAACCAGGCAGACACCAGCTACACCCTAACATTTCAACTGCACCCAACACACCAGACTGTTCGTACTCAGAGCAGTTATCAGGCACTCAGCAATTCAGCTGAAGTATTGTCACCTGGTAGTCAGAATTCTGACACCGTAAATCTAGGAGGGTTGGATGGGGCTTGGAGCAGCCTGGGCTAGTGGAAGGTGTCCCTGCCCATGGCAGAGGGGTGCAACAATGGTCTTTAAGGTCCCTTCCAACCCAAACCATTCAGTGATCCTATACACTTCAAATGAGTACTGTTTTGAAAGAAATATAGTGGAAAATACATTTTAAAACCCAAATTCTAATACTAGAGGAGGTTTTAAACCAGGATCCCAGTAAGTAGAGCACAGTAGATCTGGAGATGCTGCTCCAAAGAGCTTGGAGCTCTAGTCACCGGAATCTCTGTGCTTGCTGGAAACCGTGACAAGCATTAAATCACGTTTACATATTCCACTGGAAGATCACTGCAAGGTAATGTCAATACAAAAATGAGACACCTCTCAATGATCATGCAAATGATCAGGAAACTCATTAATCATATCTTAAAGTCTAAGCAAAGTCTGTATATTTTAAGCAATTAAAAAATGAGCAAGAACTTGGTTTTGCAACACCTCTGAAATCAATTAGCTTGCAAGATTATGTCAATGATGAATATTGTTAATGTATTTATTCAGCATACAGATTATCCCTGTGTGTTTTTATGTTAAAATTACTATTAAAAGGAACCCAAACACTGTGAGAAATGTACCTGCATGTACCACAGGTTATTCTGAACATGGAAACCTGCAAAGAAATGACCTGAAAAAGTATGGTGGCAGGGGCACAGTTATGTCAAAGCAAATTACGACCACAGAGCCAAGGTACAGACAGGTTACAGGACGTGCCAGCTGACAGATGGCACGTTGGCACCAGGGTCAGAAACAGAAATCAGATCCATGAATCCTTATTCTGGACATCAAGCTCTGGAACATCATGATGTCACAACAACACTGAACAAGCTTTTTTAAATAACAATTTTATACTGTACTGCCAGAGGAATCAGATGCAAGAACCTATGAAAATTTAACATTTTGAATTTATGTTCTTTTAGTTGTCCCTCCTGCCTGCACTACCTGTTGCAGACTGGTAGTCCTACAGACTACTACTATCTGCTCTCCTTATCCATACTTTACGAGCCCTTTTTGGCTTAAGCAATAAGCAAAAGAGGCTGAGACTAAAGAAGCAAATGCACAGACAGCAACATCCTAAAAACAGCCTGGAAAGCTTAAAAACAAAGAGGCAGAGCTAGGCATAAAAACCTAAACCTGCACAACGCTGCCCAGACAGGGCTTCTACAAAGATTTGTGGGCATCAGCATCGTCCTTAATTTATAAATTCTCTTGTAAGCTAAGTATACATCTGCACCCAGGTACAACCACACGGGCATAGTGACCTCAGCAAGCCTGGGTTAAAGGCAAGGTCCAGGCCAGCACTATTTTGGGTAAGGTTTGCAAAGGGCAGATGTTTTCCTGCTTGTGTAGAGTACCTGCTTTAATGAGGCAACACTACCAGGTAGGGTCTGGTCAGGCTTTATCCCACAAAGATTATTCCCTGACTAAGTCAATGCTACCATGGCATTAGCACCTTGATTAAACCAGTAAAAACCATGCCCATCCTTTCACACCAGAAAAACACAACCCATCAACACACCAATCATACATTATATACTGCATACAGGCTAAATACCCACCGTTTCAAGAGCTGTTAAGGAATAGAAAACAAAGGGAAAATAAGATAATAGTATCTGAGACAGACTAAGGTACATAGCGACAGATCCTCACTGCTCTTTTACATCTTTAGCCCACATGGGCCCATGTCCTTGCTGTTGCAAACACATTCCTGCTGCAGCCCTGGTGAACCACCTCCTCTCCAGCACTGCTCCCTGCCAAGCACAACCACTAAGCCGTTCTGTTCCTCAAGGGGCTCCTTTCTCTTCAGCTGCTCATTGAGCCAGGCTGGACAGGACTCGAAGCAACCTGGGCCAGTGGAAGGTGTCCCTACCCATGGCAGGGGGGTGGAAGGAGACAAGCTTTAAGACCCCTTCCAACCCAAACCATCCTAGGATTTACTCTGTGCCAGACCCCCTGCCCTAACTCATGCCCATGGCTGGTCCTGCATTTCATCAGAAATGGAGTCTGCAAAGCAGGGCAGGCTGGTGAGCCAAGAATGCAGGCAGGGCTGTAATCATCCTGATGAACGCTCTGACAGTGGAGCCCTCAGTACTCCACTCCTTACCCAGATTTCCCATTATCTCGTTGGAAGCTGTGTATTAACAGTGTGACTCCAGCATGGGAACTGCCATGTTAATTTGCTCCTACTTATGCTGACAGCCCTCGGTGGCCCCATGCCAAATAACAGGCACAAATTAATATATTTTATATCTGCTATGTTTTCCTGCCTGAGAAAGGATATGAAAACCTTCTACAGACTACATCCTGGGTCCTTAGCTTTCATTCACACCCAGCCCAGGAAATTTCAAGTCTAATAGAATTTTGACAAAGAAATTATTTTTAAAGAGAGAGTTTCTGCACTGTATGGACAAGTGTTTTGACTAACAAAAGGCAAAATTATTTTACAAGCACCTATAACTCCTACAATCACATTGAGTAAACTCTGCTTATGTGTATTGTGTACATGCATACAGATTAATCTGAGTATTCCAAGTTTCACAATCACCACAATAACAGCTGATAAAATATTTGATAAAGAGGAATTCTCTTTAATGTATTAAAATACTTTGGAAAACAGCAAACCCACCAGATGTAATACAGGTACACAGCTGATGAATCCATGGCTTGAGCATAATTTAGGGCTTTTAGGATGTTCTCAAACCATTTCTAGACACACCTCATGCCACAATCAATCAGCATTTTGCCAGAACACTGCAGCCTCCTTCTTTGCTTTTCCACCCCAACTCTTTCCTTGTGAATAAGAACTGTACAATGAACGAGGGTCAGTGAACTCATCTGTGTTAAAAGCAACTGAGCTTCGTTTTACTGGGCTAATTTTAATTTGCATCAGCCTTCAGACCCACTTTCCAGAGCAGCCACATGGAACTGCTGCTGCAAGTGTGAGGGCAGTGAAGAGGCTCAAAAAAAGGGACCGAGCAAGAAACAAGAGGTTTGGTCCTTGTGGCAGCAAGCCCAGCTGATGCCTCCCTAAGGTGCCACAGCCCCGACAGCCCCTCGCTGCCATCCCAGCAGCTGCCCCAGCTCACTGGATTCCAAGTTCCAAGATGTACAAGTGAGAAATCCTTTCTCCCAGGCATTCAGAATGTTTTTGATGCCCTGACTCAATTCAACCACGCACTGGGATCTTTGTATTTTGCCCAAGGTTTTCACTTGTTTGCATTTCATGTTTTTAACTCAAGTTGCCTATCTTGGATTTTTGAAAGATCACTATCCTGCTTTTTTTCCCCAAAGCTTTTACTTCTATTTATGTCATTCTTCCTTTAAACAATGAAAGGAGGTATACAAGAAGAGAGAACAAGAGGAAATGCTGCTCAAGAAAGAAAATATTCACAGTCTAACAATGGCAATGTTGAAACTGAGGCCACCTAAGCTGCCCCACCTGCTTTCTTTCAGATGCCCATTCTCACAGGGAGAATTTGGACAGAGAACCAGCTCTCAGGAGATTTCGTATTACATTAATAATTCTAAAATTACCTTAAATAGCAAATTTGATGTATGTATTTCATGGGACATAACACCTGAATACTCTTCAGATGTTGTCTTCCAGAAATAAGAAGTGAATAAAAGCACTAAGAAAAGAGCTTCTCTCTGTGGGACCCGAGAGTGAGAGGCAAGAAAACCCCAGACCCCAGAGACTCAGTGCAACACTGAACCACTGTATCTGATCTTGTCTCATCCCAACAACACAGAAGGGTAAATAGATTATAGCTGCACAATCTGTTCTCTGAAAATTGCTGCCTTCCCCAGCTTTTGTACTATCCTTTAGCAGCACAGTGTTTACAGGTCTGCTGCCACGAGACAACTGGGTCTCTTAAAGCTTCTTGGTTTTTTGCAGCAGGGAAATTCAGGAACAGGCCTGAAAGCTGAAGGGGGGCACACCAATCTCCAGAAGTCCTGGCCTCACCCACCAGCACAAAAGGATCCTCCCTGGGACAGCAACCACTCATCTTCCCTAAGAGGTGGATGTGACCTTTTCCTGCTTTAAAGCAGGTTCTGTACAGTCATTACTATGCTCCCAAATCATCACAAGTAAACCAACTGCAAACAAATGCCTTCACAATCCTCCCTTTATTGAGAGTGTGTACCAAGCCATATTACGGTATTAAAATGTAACTTAAATTCATCAGTACACAGAGAGAAATCCAACACTTTCTATTTTCAAAGGTGATCCTGCAGAAAGCTGCTGCTTGGAAAGCGACTTTCCAGTAAATCCTCCTGTCAAAATTCAGAACTGAAGAGAATTTTTTTTTCAGAGTACAGTCTTGCACCAAGACACCAATAATTCCCTTCCAGTATAAAGATATTTTCTGTAATATTCCACACATGGAAGATGCCCTTGAATAAAAAAGGAAAGAGATCAGGCACAATGTCTGAGGCTCACTCTGCGTGCTAGCTGAAGTGAATCGCAGAAGATGCCTTGAAAAGAAAAATACATCATCCATGCACAGTGAAAGAAGAGTCTGCCATGCCAGGAATTATGGAGCACAGTAAATCTGCCTGATAAACTCTTACCTTAAGTGTGGTTTGGACTTAAATAGCAAAGGGCAAAGACATTACACCAAAACCAAACCCCAGGATTTCTAACATAAGATGCTTTTAGCAAATACAGACTGAGCTCAGCAAAGTACACAGAGATAGGCAACAAAACCATGCCATTATGTAGAAACACCCACGCTGGCCTCTAGCAGAGAAGGAGCCGGGTGCTGCAGGGCATCCTACCCCCAGCTCAGAGCTCGGGGCTCTGTCCTCAGCCTCCTCCTGCCCCAGAGCAGGGCCTTGGCTGAATGCTGCAGAACCACCTCCACATCTGCAGGCACGATTTAACCAGGCTGCAACTTCTCCATGCACTACCAGCTTGCAAGGAATTTGTCCTTTATTGTTCCCAGATACCCTTTTCATCTGACCTCAGGACATGAGGAGGATGCCAGTGTCTCCTTCCCCCCTATGTAAAGGCAAAGAGCAGGAAGCTGAAGAACAAACATCCCTCTGGTGTAGCAGCCTCAGTTCTGATTTATTAAGCCCTTTCCCACAGACACGTTTCCTTCATTGCAGTGTTTCCTACACTGCAATTTCTGCCTTCACAATAATTTAACAAACCCACTCTTTTTCCTGTTCTTCATCAACATAGAACAAGACCCACTTGCAGCTCCAAGAAAGCAGAGCTCCTGAGACAGCCAGGGCAGCTGACACACCTCACCCCTCCTGCATTCCTCACCTCCTTCCCCTGCCGTCCTTACCCCACACCACCCCAGGGGCTGCCCACGGACACTGCTGGTCAGTGTGTGTGTGGAGCTGCCTCGCTGTGTCCCAGCCCTGGCAGCAGTGCCACACACCCTGCTGCTCTCACAGACCTCCCTGCACGCTGAATGAGACGGGTGTTTGTACAGCAGCCCATCTCCCTTAGCCAGAGCACACCTCCAGCAGCCAGCACACCACAAGGGTTTCACCTGAGCACGTTTCAAAGCTCTCAGGAATTTCTCTTTCGCATTGCAGTTAAACAATTGCCCTTGCACGTCTTTCCTGTATGGCTAATTAATTGGTATAAAAGATAACGTGGCAGATTACAAAATCTCTGTGATGTCTCACCATCACGTAGCTGGAGCTCCTGATGAATATCTCCTTTTATCCTAGGAGATTTTAAGTAATAATAATACTTGGCACTTACATGCTACTTTACATCTTGAAAGTACTGTACAAACATGTACCTAATTAATCTTCTGGATTTCTCCATGAAAAAAAATTACAAGGAATTAGTATTATTAATAAACATTACTCTCTTTATTTGTTAAATCCTGATGGCCTACTTGGCCCTGAGCATGAAAAAACATATATCTGCCTCAAGGACTTCACAATCTAAATCATGAAGCATTTGCTGAAGAACTGCCAAAGGCCCTTGTTACACTGACAGTGAAATTCAGCCCTCTCAAAAATTCAGATGAAATCAAAAACCAAAGTCAAGTTTCTGATTGAAAAGTCAAATAATTTCCACACTAAACCAAAAAATTTAAACCCCAAACCTGGGAGTTTACAGTCAAAACAAGAACAGCAGGACCACTACCGGGTGCTTTATTTCATGTGACATAAGATCAATCAAGAAACAAAGCAAATGCGAGAATTAAAAAAACCCAAACAAACAAACAAAAAAACCCACCATCACCAACAACAAAAAAAACCTAAATCAAATCTGACTAACAGAGAAGAAAAAAAACTCACAGGCTGTTTATTTAAGGTCCTGAACAATCAGGCATTAAAATTATCAAAGTTTTCTGACAGTTTCTTTTACAAATTTGGTGATTCTTTTAATTCTATTTTTCTACTGAGCCCTGATACAACACAGAGGGTGTTTTATTAGCACTAACACATGACCTTCTCCTGGGTTTGAACGAGAATAAAAGACTGCATCTTTCAGCAACCTTTAGTGCAGTGTTGCTGCATGCACACTGAATTACACAGCACAGCTCCAGGAATCCACTGCAAACTCAGAGAAACAGTTCTCCAACCTGCAGGCATCAGACGAGACATTTCTGTGTCAGAGTTAAAATCCAGGCTCCACGTTTTGTTTGCTAAACCTTATAAAATAAACAGATTTGTGCTGCTCACAAAAGCAGACTGAGCTGTCAGACCTCCTCTCTGTGTGAGGATTGTAACAGCAGAGAAAAAAGGCTCTGCTATCCTCCCTGGAAGAGCCAGCACTTCAGCCTCAGGTGCACTCAGGTGGGGAGCAGGGCTGGAGGACAGAGATCATTTCCACACAGATGGGACACAGCACTGCATCAAACTGTGCAATTATCCCCCTCCCAGGAAGGCAGGGACTGACTTCTTTGGGCCACGTCTCTGCAGCTGCTCAGCTGAACAGCCAGAACAGACTCCCAGAGTTCAGAGCTCGGCAGGAACAAAATCAGGGCCTAAGTCCTAATAAAAAAAATCCCCCTTTATTACTGCTTGTCATCTTCTCACTTCAGCTTATATTTGAATCTTAACATGATTTCAACTGAAAACAAGCCCGAAGACACAAAGTCCTTTGAATGGTGTATAGGTGTGTATCACACACCCTTCCTGGGAGGCTTCACCATCCAGGAATGAGGTGGGACATTGAGTCATGAGCTGCAGTTTGTGCTGCTTCAATACCAATCCCTATCACTAGGACAAATGTGTTACAACAAACCATTTCAAGCATCTAGTGTGAACATGGCCTTGGGAGAGTAAGAAAGTAGAGAAAGGAAATTATTATGTGTACTAAGGAGGTCAAACAAGACCACAATAAACTCCAAAAGAACCTATTTTGAGTCACCATCCCTGGAGGTATCTAAAAGGTGTGTCGATGTGGCACTTGGGGACATGGTTTAGAGATGGGCTTGGCAGTGACATTAATGGCTGGACTTGATCTTAAAGGTCTTTTCCAACCTAAATGATTCTTCAACTCTATGACTATACAAGGGAAACTTCCAAAGGAGGTGTAGTAACCCCCTCGAGCACAGAGACCGAAGATACACTGGCATGTTTCAGCTGAAAGCAGGATTTCCTGCACTTGTCACAATTTACCATCTCTTCCAAAAACCTATATACAATTTTTTTCACCATTGTAAGAACATTGAGATAAGTAACACTGAAATATCTTAATATTTCACAGTTATTGAATATTTCTTAGAGAAATCACTGAGCTTTTAGAATTATTCTGCTACTTCTTCTTCCAAAACACATATTGAAAACAAAACAGGACCATCTAAAACACCAACTTAGTTTAAAACAGCAATTGTCATCCTCCTTCATGTCATAAATTCAATTATGTAAAAACAACTGATAGGTTCCCAAAAGTAAAATAGCACTTAAGAAAATAGCAGGGCAGCTCTTTTACATAGAAAGTAATTTGATCTAAGCATGGACAACTATTGGGAAGAAAATGGTAGCTGTTTAATAAATATTTCTTTTAGATGAATGGTTTCTTAGTGCTTTCCATTTTGTAGCTTGACCATGATGATTCACTACTAAAAATTTAATTTAAACATTGCTACTGGATTAATTTAAAAGAGCCAACCCTAGAATTACTTGTGAAGAGAATTAATACAAAAGTTCAAGGGACACCAATTCTTTTGCTGGGTGTGAATCATCACACAAGCTGAGCTAAACAGAAAACATGACTTTGATCTCAGTTAAACCAGCTTGGCCTCAGACATGGAATTTCATTGAGAAAAAACTTCCCCTTGTAGCACCAAGTTCAATGGAGCGCTGAGATTCAGGCAGCCGATGCCATTATGTTCTTATGGGATCTACAGAGAGGGTTTTGCTGGCACTATTTTAATGACTGAAACTTGGAAGCCATAGAGAATTTTCTGTGGAAGGTGCTGAAGAGGAAAACAATTCCACTCCTTCCATAGCCTAGGAAAGAGAACGTAGAGGACAGAGGCCTCTCCTCCACAGAGGAGGCTTAGGAAGAAATTAAACCCACCGTGAACTGCAACAGCTTCAGGTTTGTCCCTTGATCAGTGACCTCCCAAAGGACACAGCAGGTGGGTGGGTTGGCAGCTCTCTCTCCTGCTCCTGCAGTTGCATTTCCCACATTGCTTGGCTGCAGCTCCACAATGCCAGTGGAACACCTTGCCAGCTACAAGGAAGCTCAGGAGCTTCGCAGCTTCATCGGAAGGCAGATAATCTTCCCCTCTTAACCCACTGTGGTGCTTAAATCAGACACTAAGCTGATGCCATAGGTATAGCTCCACGGAAAGAGTGAAGTAAAAGAATTTTCTTTTCCAGAAAGGGTACTAAACCCCCTCCCTCTATTCCAGACTGCAGGGAAAGACCAGTGTTTCCCATCCTGTGGGGTGTACCAACCTTACAGTTTCAGTTCCATGGAAATCTGGATATATTCGACTGCAGCAGAGGATTCACATCTTCATTATACCAACCCCTCCTGCTCACTACATCTTAACACAGCACTAAATATCTAGAGTCCTGAACTCTTTCTTTTGTTCTTAACCCAGGTCAACACAACAGACCTTGGTCTAGGGGTACAAAGCCTTCCTAAGTCTCATAATACCCTGCCTGAAAACCAAACTGGAAACCTCAGCCAGCACAGACTAACTCAGCACTGAAAATGAATGTCTGGCAGCAATGTGGGCCACACACCTTTCTCCTTCTTAGTACTCTCCTCTCTAACTACAATTGCAGAGTAGTAATTGATATTTCAAAACTACACATTTTCTTCACTGTGGTTTTAACAGTACTAATGCCTCCTCCCTCTCGACACAGCGCAGGGAGAATGACAGAAGGATGGACAGGTTTGGGGTTTGAGAAGGGGAAAAGTGGAGGTGGCATCACAAAGCCCTACAGGTGTTCATGACCCTTGTAAGGTCCTGTCCCCAGTGACATTGAGCTCCACAGGAGTAGAGTCACACACAAGCCATGCAGACTGAACCACCACACCTGTTTAGAAGGATCCATTTCTCTACAGATTCATGACATGACTCAGGCAGGTCCACTCAGGAGTGGAAAACAAACCTTCTGATGGAAGGGTTAACAGGGTTCAACAGAAGGAGGTTGATAGACATCAATTGGAACCTGCAGTCTCAGTTACGGCCTGGCTTTCCTCTTTTTTACACAAAATAAATAACAGGAAGAGAGAAAAATCAGATTCTGCTTCTTTAAATTTAGTATGCAATACATCTGCTTTGATATAGACTCAGGTTTTTATTTCCCCAAACAATAATAGTTTAAAACATCCCAGCTACACCAAGAAGATACATCAGCACAAACTGCTCATAACTTTCAGTTCTTCCTGACTCTGTTCTCCTGATATGGTTTGTTTCTCCTAACTCATTATTTCAGATCTAAAATAGTGTTGGAAACCCTTCCGCACATAGCAAGCATCCTTTGCCACATCTGTAAAGCACAAAACATTTTAAATACTGTACTAATAACACACAATCTTTCTAAACACTAAGCAATCCTCAGGTTCAGAAGAGGAGGAATGTACTGACTGAGCAAGGAGGCAGATGAGTAAGCAAAGCCATCTGGGTCTAAAAGGCACTGAACTTGGTTTCTTAAGCCCTACCATTTTCCTGCATATAGATTATGTAGATTATACAGAAACATTTAGACCTAAGGCCAGCATGGCTACAGGAACCCAAAATGTGGGCTGGCACAGCTTCATCCCAGAGCTGCAGTTCCAAGCAGAATACACAAACTGCCTTTCCAAGGCAGTTCTGGGAAGGGAAGCAAAAGATATTTCTATTGCTGCTATATTTGGCACCACTATCACATTCAAAGAAATAACAAAGGACATGGCAGTGCCATTTTCTGTGCAGCAAACCTACCTCTCCCAGACATTTTCTAAGTATTAATATGTGCCCTTGGGAGTATGGATACAGGCACATAAAAATATAACTCTTATGACAGTAAGAAATTAACCAAAAAATGCTCCCAGCTTTTATTTAGTGCATAAGACACATTACTTGAGGGTATATTTTGGAGACAGAGCTAAGAAAATAGCTCATTCATTATTTAAATTGGGGAATGGACTCAGAAAGGTTTTATTAATGTTCAAAGAAGTAAAAAGCCAGAATCTCCTTATGCAGTGCATATCTGTCTAAATCCTGTTTACAGCACCGACATTTGACAACACTATTGAAGTTCTAAATTATTTCTATAGTGTGGCAGTACTTTGGGCATTTTTTTTTCTTCTTTTTTTCCTCCCTTTATGTATTAAAAACAATCATGAAAACATTCTTCCAAGGTGACTTTACCCAATTCCTCATATAAGATAAAATGACAAGTCCATAAATCATTATAACAGTGAAGTATTGTAAAGTATATCTAGAGTTCAGTACCACAACCTGCAGTGAATCATCTTCAGTCAATTAACAGATTACCTTAATTCAACAAAATCCAATACCTGCATTTTCCTGATTAATACCTTTTATACATCTAAAGTTCTGGTAATTATATATGGAAATTAAAGATGGATTGTACAGTAGTGGATGCAGAATGTGAGGGCCTGTGAGACTGGTGGAGATGTCCCTTAAACAGATAACTGCGACAGCCGGGGCTGTGCATGTTACTCACAAAATTAGGGTGCCTGGATTTACTGTGGCCTAAATGCTGCCAGCTTAGAAGGCTTGGTATCGAGATTTCTAACATACACAGAGTGGCACAGAGTCCTCACAGGCATGCTGGATTCTGGCTGGGATGGGCCATTCCAGTGCCACAGTCCTTACACTCCTGCTAACCTGCCCAGAAGTCCAAGGGGATTAGTTGGGAGGCACCACCACAGAGGTGCTTGTGAAAGCCTCCAATTCAACCCAAAGGGAGCTGCCTCCACCAGCCCAGGGCACATGAAGGGTTCTGAAAAACTCACCACGTGCACACACCTCGGAATCGGAAAGAGCTGGGGCCTCCAGCTGGAGGGGCTGCTTTAGAGCCCTTTACAGCCAGGGCTCTGCCAGACCCTCCCAACAGCTAAAGATGGACCTGAGCTCTGTCAGGAAAGGAAACGAATTCCCCAAGGAAAGGCTGATCAGCCCAGCCTGGAGATGGCCCTACAGGAGCTGAAAGCACTGCAAGTGTTTGGAGCAGGAGAGGCAGAAGAAAGATGAGCACATGGAGTGGAAATTGCAGGTCGCAGGAGAGGAGCCCCTGGAGGTGGCCGTGCCAGGGGAGGGAGGCAGCACACACAGCTGAGCCTGGCTCTGTCCTGCACCAACAAACTCCTTGACTTGTGCTCTTCTAAAAGTGGCAAGAGGGTTTCTTCCTGCGGACTGTGATTAAATCCTACTACACTGCAATTCAGGAAAACACCAACTGCATCCAGATAACGATCCAGCAGACTGCAAATGATAGTTCTGCCTGACACTGGGCAGTGCTGGGCAGCAGTTGGGAGCCACAATCCTGGGAAAAGACTGTACTATGTGAAAGTGCTGGGACCAGTTTTAAACTTGCTTGTACAACCAGTAATTTTGCTTTGGCAGTGCAGAGGTCAGAACAGCTGCAGTGGGCAGAGATTCACACTGGGTTACCCACGTAAATGGGCAGCAATCAAACACGTATCCTGGGCTGAAGTTCATCTGCCAGTGTTCAGGATACCCTCCCTCCCTCAGGTTTCCTTCAGTGCACCCAATGCAGCAATCACCTGAGCCAGGGTAGGCATAATTTTAGTTATCTGTGACTTGCAGCCATACATTTAACTGGTAAAAACATAATTATTTTAAACTATACATCAAAACACACAAGAATTACACAGAATCACAGAATATGCTGGTTTGGAAGGATCATCAAGTCCAACCCTCAGCCCTGCCCAGGACCATCCCCAAGAGTCACACCCTGTGCCTGAGAGGATCATCCAAATGTTTCTTGAGCTCTGGCAGCCTCGGGGCTGTGCCCACTGCCCTGGGGAGCCTGGGCAGTGCCCACCACCCTCTGGGGGAAGGACCTTCTTCAAATATCCAGCCTAACCCTGCCCTGACACTTCAGGCCATTCCCTGGCTGCTGTCAGTGCCCACCCAGAACTGCTGTACAATGAACACTCGGATGGCTAAACAGAACTGGGAAAGCTCCAGCCAGTGCACCTCAGGTGTTCTACTGCCAAAACTCTTCAGAGATTCAGAACAGAGGCCAACTTCAAGATAACATTGATATGTACAGGAGCTCAAATTTACCATAAAAAACCAAGCTAGAGATTCAGACAACAAACTTGGGTTTCCCTCTGAAGTTAAGGAGAAGGACAAAACCAAAGTCAGACAGTGTGCTACAGAAATTATTTTCTTCATTCTCACGCATGCAAATATTTTTCTTGGGCAAATAACTAACTGCCTTTCAAGTAAACACAGTGTTCTAAAACAAACAGAATTTTTGTAATTGATTAGACTTTCAGATTTTGTACGTTTTCCTACTCCAACAAAACTCACATTAACAAGGCAATGTACTATCAAAGTAGAGATACCAATATTAATAACATGAAAATAAAAAGGAAATTTAACATTCTAAAGTCTTAGAATTATCTAATCGGTAACAAAAATTCTATTATCCTGCTTTAATTAAGATATTACATACTCATTTTCCTTGAATGCTCACAATCATAATTACTGCATGGGCGGGTGAGCCCTGGAATTACTTTTAATAGAACTTAGCATGTGTATTAGTTCCCCACAGGCAATAGCATATTAATAAAAAAGCCACCTTCCATCATCTGGAAAAGAAAAGTTGAGATAGAAACTACTGTGACAAAAAAAAAGGCAAACCTGAAGACAGAATTTTAACAGAATTTAAATCTAATTCTTTTTACTAAGCCCCTTGGGAATATCACCATCACCAACCTTTTCTAATTTAGCTACCAAAGTGTCTAAACTCCACTTCTGCAAATACTGCTCATATGACAGCCTCAAGTCCTTTGAGCCACTCCTTGTGCTTTGAAATATATAATTTTTTTCAATTTGTGAGGAGCTTTACCCACTTACAAGCAGAGACAACTGTATGCCACTTGGTGCTGCTGGTAAAATATGACATCAGGTTCTTTAGCACCTGCAAAGTGAGGGTGCCAGGATCTTACAGGAATATGTTATACCTTCAAGTCTTCTGTCAAAAGAGCTGCCAAGAGGAGTGGGCGATTAAACAGCCATTATTCACATCATTACTATTTTCAAGGAAAGCTAGCAAGAATTACAGTACTAAACCCCTCAGTGGTATATGAAATAAAGTGCTATCATTATACACATAGAGATATAGCAGTAAGTCAATTACACATCAAATAATAAATATATTTATACAGCTATGGAAGAACAAAGATGTAAACAGTGTGAGTGAAAGCCTCCCAGCTCGGCCCCAGCCAAGGAATTCTGCTGCCTTCAAAGGGACAGGAGCAGCAGCCAGGACCTCCCTCGCCCCAAAGCTGCCTGCCGAAGGATGCAGGAAAACACGGCGCCAGTGCAAGGCTGTCTTTCCTCCCTGCATTCCCTCCGGCTCTCAAAGGAACACTGCACACGGATACAAAAGATGATGGTTTTTAAAAGCCTGTCAGGAATGCACAGTGTAAGACATGCAGGCAGCCTACAGATCGAGCAGAATAAGCCATCAAAGGCTTGAGCCGCCTTGACACCTGCCTAGTTCTGCCCCTCTCCTGCTCTGGGTTCTGTCAGCACACTGAGAGCCTGTCGAGCTGTGCACTCCACATGTGTCAGATTTCCCTGCTTACTGCTGCTCTCTGAAAGCACATCTTATTCCCTGGGTCTGGCTAACAACAGTACCCATCACCCTTTTACTGTCCCTTAGAGGTTCTTTAGGGAGCTTGGATATTTAACTCTCTGGATCCCAGTTTTAAACATCATGAAGTACAGCTTATCCCTAGATTTATTCCCACATTAAAGACAAATATCTATATTTAAAAATCTAGTTGTTAGAACATAAAAATACTTAAAAAGCATATGAAACAACCTTGACCTCACATATTGCAGTAGCAAACATCTCACATGGGAAACAGGAACTCTGAATACATTCACTGTCTCCAATCCAGAGGAGGCCACCAAGATGATCACCAAGAGGGATGGAGCACATCTCCTGTGAGGAAAGGCTGAGAGAATGAGGACTGTTCAGCCTGGAGAAGAGAAGGCTTTGGGGTGACCTGATTGTGGCCCTTCAGTCCCTGAAGGGAACTTGCAAGGAAGATGGAGAGAAACTATTTACAGGGACCTGCAGTGACAGGCCTAGGGGGAAGAATCGTTTCACACTGACAGAGGGCAGGGTTGGATGGCATGTTAGAAATCCCTCCCTGGGAGGGTGGGCAGGCCCTGGCACAGGGTCCCCAGAGAAGCTGGGGCTGCCCCTGGATCTCTGGAAGTGTCCAAGGCCAGGCTGGACAGGGCTTGGAGCACCCTGGGCTGGTGGAAGGTGTCCCTGCCCATGGCATAAATTGGACAAAGATGGTCTTTAAGGGTCCTTTCAACCCTAATCATTCTATGATTACATGACTCATTTCATCTATGAGCCCACAAACATTTCTCAGGCAGTAAAGCTGACAATGAGTTAGCACCTTCAGCAAAAATTATGATTGCATAAATATGACCAATTACTTGGAGAGAGTAACTTTTGGGCCACAATAAGCAATGACAATCTTAAAACCCTGCACCATCTCACTTTCATTTAGCTAAGTGGATTTATTGTTTTCAAACTTTAAGGAGCATCACATACTCCTGCAAAAGTTCTAAAGACCCAGGCAACCAGCAAGAAGGATGCTCCAGAATGCTTCATGCAAGGACATTTGGAAAAAAAAACAAAGGCATGTTTTTCCAAGTGTACCTAATGTTTCTGCCTAGAATCTTGCTCTAAGACAGTGGAATAGCCCTCTTAATAGAGCAGCATAAGGGCTGTTTCCCTAAAACAAATACATGCTGTTGTCTGAACAACCACAATTATGTGCCCTGTTCAGGGATTTTCTCTCCTCCCGTCCCTGTTCCATCCTGTCTGCCAGATAAGGATCCTCTTTACTTGTTTATCCAATATTCTTTCTTTTGTAGTTGAATAGTAGATGAAGCAAAAATATCATCACAAGTCCTAGACTGGAGACAGATCCGCAAATTCAACTTCTGATTCTTCCACATTTTTAATTAACCAATTTTCAGTAACCAATTGCTTTCTTTCAATGCTCTTGCCTGAAAGAAGACAAGAAAAGGGGCAAGGGGAGGGGAAGGAGTGCTCTACTTCTGCTTTTCCTCTGCTAATGTAGCAATTTTGTAAGATATTCACTTAATTTAGGATAAGACAACACAAACAGCCATTTGGTTCTTTACCTGTCCATGGTGAGTGAAGTATTTCACAGTGGAATCCATGAGGGCTCTGTGTGCCCCTCAAAGTTCTGCCCTGGTTGCACTGCCTACAGTTGATATTGCCTCACTCCAGGAACTCCCCATGCAAAAGAGACTCAAGTTCTGGGCTGCACAAAACTCACAGAGTCAGGAGAAGAGCTGGCTGATTTGGAGGAGGTGCCCCCTGGCAGCCAAACGCAGTCCTGGTTCCATTTGACACACTCCATTTGTGCTGAACTTTTATGCTCAGCTTAGGTTGGATTTTTTCCCAGCAAGTCAGAAAGGTCAACTTTGACACACTCTGTAGGAAACATTTGAATGTTTGACATAGAAATACTTCTAAATGCAATAATAAGTAGTTCAAAACCATCAAACCAAGATGGACTATGTAGGCTGGTTTCAAACAAAACATGTTTATTTACTTAAAGACATGTTTCCCTTTTTCTTCCTTATCTGAAGAACATGGCAGTATTAATTATAGACAATCAAAACAAGGTTTTTCTGGACTCTATTTCAACTGCAAAACCGACTAGAAAATTTGCAAAACACTATTTAGAGCACTATCAGGTAGTGACACCAGCCAAGGATCTACACGTGTAAGCAAAGCTATTTACAGGGGCAGCTGATTGCCAGATAAACAGAAGGATTAGAACTGAACTAAACTTGGCTAAGCTTTTGTGCTGACAACCCTTCTAAATCTGCACAGTCTCTTCACATGTGATCTCTCAAAAAAACTCCAAATTCATTCTGTGTTTCCCTTAATTGTAAAAGACCAAAAAAGAGACTTTTTCCCTAACCTGTGATCTATTCAAGGAGAATGTTGTTCTTTGCTTTACTGAAATAAAGGAAACCAGCCCAAAGCACTGCTTTGTTGCTTGCAGGATGGTAACAATGCCATCCTGTAGAGTATGATGTTCTTAGAGAAACAGATGCATGAAAAGCAGTGTGAGCAGCAGGTTGAGGGAGGGGATTCTCCCCCACTGCTCCAGGCAGGTGAGACCCCACCTGCAGAGCTGCCTCCAGCTCTGGGCTCCAACATCAGAAGGATATGGAACTGCTGGAGCAAGTCCAGGGGAGGCCACGGAGATGCTCCAAGGGCTGGAGCCCCTCTGCTCTGGAGCCAGGCTGGGAGAGCTGGGGGGCTCACCTGGAGAAGAGAAG
>JAWWEE010000025.1:7688758-7726140 GCA_035221455.1 Xenops minutus
AAGTGTCCAAGGCCAGGTTGGACGGGGCTTGGAGCAGCCTGGGCTGGTGGAAGGTGTCCCTGCCCATGGCAGGGGGTGGAACTGGAAGAACTTTACTGTCCCTTCCAACCCAAACCATTCTATGAATCGAAAGAAAATTTAGGTCTTGGTGAAATCCATGGGTCTTGCAGTACATTTAGAGGGTACAGAAATCAATGTCATCATTATCTCTCTGGAGGTGGTGTGTGATGGAAGGAGATAGTGCATGTTCCTTCTTCCTGTTGCTCTTCGTACAATCCGAGGATTTTCTCTGTGCTCCATCCCCAGTTTTGCGTGGCCTTGGTGTGACCCCAGCTCGGGGTGCTCAGGACAGGTACGTGCCTCTGTTAGCCAGGCCCCCAGAGCAGGACAGGACCCTGGGGAAGCCCTTGTGTGCACACACTGGTTTGCAGCACTGAAGCCGTGCCCGTGGAGGTGCTTTCCTTGCTGCTGTGGTCACACCGCGGTGTCTGCAGCGCGGTCGCTTCCTGCGGGGGCTCGGAGCAGCATCCGGCACCGTCTGGCAGGGCAGGGGAGGGGCACGGCACAGAACCCCGGCTGCTGCAAGGGAACATGACTGCTGGGCTGGGCTGGGTGCCTGGGGCAGGCTCTGAGTTAGGGAGGGCTTCAGCAGCTCTGTGAATGAGTGATGTCCAGGTGTCTGTGTCCCAGGACGAGCAGCTGGGGAAGGGTCTGGAGCACAAGTGTGAGGAGCAGCCGAAAGACCTGGGTGGGCTCAGCCTGGACAAAAGGAGGCTCGGGGGGACCTTCTCACTGTACAGCTACCTGAAAAGTTCATGCTCAGGTGAGAGTTGGTCTCTTCTCCCAGGTAACAAGTGATGGGATGAGAGGAAACAGCCTCAGGTTGCAGTAGGGAAAGTTTAGATTGGGTATTATGGAAGACTTCATAGAAAGAGTTGTCAAGCATTGGAACAGACAGCCCAGGGCAGTGGAGGAGTCACCATCTCTGGAAGAGTTCAAGAAACACATGGATAAGGCACTTGAGGACATGGTTTAATGGTGACCATGGTGGTGGTGTTTGGTTGACAGTTGAACTTGATGATCTTGGGGGTCTTTTACAGCATTAATGATTCTGTGATTCTGCTGCTTCACTGGCAGAGCTGGAAACAACCTCTGGCAGGGTCCATCATGGCACCCAGCATGGGAATCCACGCTCGGCATCCTGAGCTCAGCCTGGTCTGCCCAGCTGCCCTCGGGCCCTTCCCTCTGCTTTTGGAAGCAAGGGGAGAATTCCCAAATGCGTGTTCGCTCATATTTTATTTTACGTATTGATTTTGTCTGCTCCTTTTGCCAGCAGTGTTACTGTCAAGGGCTCTTGAAAGTCTGCTGCTGGTTATAGTGGTCATTAGCAAAACACCAATCCTCAAAGTGTGCTGTGCATTAAAAATCTTCCTAGGAATTTCCATAGACCACTGGTGTTTCCCAAGCCAATTAATGGAGTCTGCAGTTTCCAATGAGTAATGACTTGAATGGGCTGCCTACAAAATATAAAAATACTTCATGAAAATACTGCCCTTCAGTGAAAATCTGTGTTTTTCAGATCAAAATTTTATTTTTTAAAACTGATGTCATGCAACGTGTCACTCCCAGTTTATCTGTAATGAAAGCTGGTTTTCACAACTTGCCTTCAGAGGTTTCCCTGAAGATTTTTCGGCCTTGACAAGCAGGTTATATATAACTGTGAATTGCAGGAATCACCTCCATTTGGAGGTGACATGTGCAGCTGTGTGATGGCGTGGCAGAGTGATGCACAAGTGAAACTACATCTCACTGAAACTAGGGGGGGTTATTTTCAGCAAGCACCTGTATGTACTGAATCTGGCTGTAGTGCACAGCCCTTCTGGTGGCCCGTGGGAGAGCCTGTGCTGGTGGGTGATGCCACCGTGCTGGGATGTGGCATCATTCTGCTGCAGCACAGGTGGACAGACATTGTCCTGCCCTGCCAGGCTGTGGCTCTGGTCAGGACCAAGGTACTGAGCTGCTGTTAGGGAGAGCTAAACGGGGAGGTTCCTAATGCAGCTCAGTACCCATCTCTTCTGCTCTTCCAGGCCAGGTTGGACAGCACTTGGAGCGACCTGGTCTAGTGGAAAGTGTCCCTGCCCATGGCAGGAGGGCTGGAAAAAGATGAGCTTTAAGTGCCTCCCAGCCTGCTCTATGATTGTTGCCTCACAGAGTTTTTTTAAACCTTTCTCCATCTCGAGTAAGGTGAGCACTAAGTTGCACAGCTGCCCTGTCCCCCCGGGCTGGGGTGATGGCAGGTCCCCTGGCCCCAGTACTGCCCTGCTGCAGGTCTGTGTGTCTTCCTGCCCTTGCCCAGCAGAGCTGCACAACTGCCCTTGGTCGTGATAATTCAAGAAAAACTTACAGGTATTTTTACATTTATTTCCTACTTGCAGTCCAAACACATCAGTGTTTTTACAACTGAGCACTTTTCACCAGGAAACCTGGAAGTGTTTGGAAGCAGATCCTGAGCACAGTCTGTCCTCTGCAGGGAAACCACCCGGCACTGTTAACTGGGATCAAACTGGAGAGTTGCTCAGACCTTGTCCTGAGCTGGTGCTGGCAGTGCTGTGCAAGGGATCTGCTGTTGTGCCAGCTTGTGGCAGAAGGACCTTTCAAAACTTCTAAATATTTTGCAAATTACCACCATAAAAACTAAAAAGTTTGAGTTGCTCTTACTGTGCTCTCCACACAATAACCGGTTACCTGTTTCTTCCTTCTCTTTTTACCACATAGACATATTTACACTGTGGTAGATATTAACTCAGTTCCTTGGAAAATGCCTGAGAAAATGCTTTATGTAGCATGTTCAGAGAGTTAGATGGACCCCAGGGGGTTGGGTGGTGCTTCCAAAGCCATTAATTCTTTATGAGGAGCCTCTTATGTAAATGAGAATGTTGTGTGAGGGTTTTGCCCAGTGCTCTGAACTGCATCGTGTCACTGGGGGGTGATGGGGAAAGCAGCACCAGAGAGAGGTGTTTCTGTCTTTTTGGAGACTTAAAAGCCTCTTGTGTCTGAGTTGCAGTTCTTTGTCAGATCTTTTTAGCATTATTGTTTCAGTCTCTTGAAGTGACATATTGGGTGGCTTCTTGTAGGACGCCGACAGGGTAGTAGCCAGCAAGCTGGTCGCTGCGTGCAGGGAGATGGGAGTGTGTGTGGAGCTGTGCTGGATTTCCTCTCTTCCATCTGGGCTGTTTCTGTCCAATATGCTCTGCTCGAGTGGAGCAGCATGGCTGTATTCTCATTTGTAGCCAACTCAATCTTTCATGTAGGTTTAGGTTTCTCCTGCCGTAGAAGGAGTCATGTGAAGGGTTATTTTGTATGTTAGCATTGGAGAGTTGTAAGTTGAAGGACGTCTTTAAAGGGCTGTGGTGGTGTTGTCTTCAACTTTGTGTTCAAGGTAAAATGGATTTCTGATTTACAATATGGAAATTCACATGAACTCACATACATTCTTTGTAAGCCTCGTGGACCAGCTTAGAGACTGGGAATATCCTGAGTGATTTTCAATAGAAATCACCATCAGGAAATGTCAGCACATAATGCAAGCATTTGGATGCCCTGTTTTCTTGGAAAAACTTGGCATGGAAACCACTGCCTGCATGAGAGAATAGCTAGAAGAGTATCTTTGGTTTTGGCATAGAACTGATTGCTATCTAATGACATTTAGCAGCATTTGTAGTTTTATATTTGATATGTGGCATCTTTCTTAATAGGGATATATCTGACAGATAAAATACTTCACTAAATACCATCATTGTATCTTAATTCCTCATTGATCCTTGCTTTGCTTTTGCAGTCAGAGTTGCATTCTCTCACTGAGCGTTAACAGGTTTTGATCTTACATGATGAAATTTTTAGTTTGAGGTAAAGTAGCCTCAATGTTGTATTGTCTTTATGATTTTGGTTTTGCTTCCTTTGAAGTTTGGTTAGCAGTTGTGGTTTGCCATCGTGGAGTGCAGGTATGGCATCTGCCTCAGCCGTTTTCATCTGTTAAGATCAGTTTCTCAGACTGGGTGAGAACTGCTGGGCTTTTCCTGCTGATTTGCCCTCAGTGCAGGGAGGGAGGGACCCCAAATGATGCTGGGGAAAAATTGCTTGGAGCATGCTCAGCTTTCCACTTTTAAAGGTAATAAGGGCTGGATTGTAGCAGAAAATGACATAGTTTGAGAATCATTTCACTGTGATGCTCCATCTGATGAGGGAAGCCCTGCAGAGCTGCTCTAGAGTCTGCAGTGTGCTTCCTTCACCAGCATGGCTGATCTGGGGATCCAGATTTCAGGGTCTGGAGACCCTGAGTGCCTTACCCACCCCTTTATTCCCTATTCACTGTGATACCGAGCTCAGACTGTGCTCAGCCTGGGTGTGGGGACAGCCGAGCTGTCTGCACATGGAGTTATGCCTGAGCCCAGGGTAGGACTCCTTCCAGACACAGGACTGTTCCTGGGAAAGAGGAGTTCAGGAGATGCTGTGCCCGAGACAGTGCTCATGTCACATTTGCTCTTCAAGCTGGATACTCTGACCACTAATGAGAGGGGACTGTTCAAAATCACCCTTGCTTAGAGAGAAATTTTGAAATTTAGTAGAAGGAGTCAGATCCCTCCCTGTTTCCTGCTTACAGGTTTCCAGTTTGGTGTTAATTCTCAAGAAAAAAGACAGAAGAAATATTGGAAGTGGCATTTTAATGATTTTTTTTTGACCTTGTGTGTGGACTTAATGTGTTATCCTCAAGGTCATTTAATCAGAGACCGTTTTCTTGTGAGAGGTGTACCTTAATGTTCCAAAGAGTCTTAATCTCTTTGGTTTAACTTGAGATGCCATTTTAATAAATGAGGTGAGAAAAAGTGGTATTTTCTATTGGCTTTCATATCCACTTTTGGGGCATGAGAAAATACACACCTTGGTGGGCTTTGTGGTTTCCAAAGGGGAAGTGCCACCTGGATTCCCCCATTGGTGGCAGATGAGGAACTCATGGCCAGGTCTGCTCGGTTTGGGCTGTGAAATCAGCTTTGAGACTAGATGGAGGTTATGTTTAGTGAGCAAAATCCTAAATATGGTTGGGAAATTTTCCTGTTGGATATTAGAGATGTCGTTCTTTCTGTGTCTCTGGGTGGGTTCAGTCCCCCAGACTGACCCTTGTGTGGTCGGTGTCCCCACGTTTTCATCACCAGGGATTTTTGGGTTGCACACCTTCCCAGACTTCCCCACCCCTTGCCGAAATGAGATGCCAGGAAGGAAGGGAGGAGCGTGGTATGAATCATCTCTGCTCAAACCCCCGAAAGGAACTTCATTTGTTTGAGTCTGTGCAGAGGGGGCTTCCCCTGCCCCCCCTGCCAGCCCCTGTTTGCGATGCGGATCATGCTCTGCCCGGCTCTGCAGAGCGTGTGTGCCCAGGCAGGGCTGCAGGGGAGAGCTGCAATTTATACACATGCTCAAGAAAGTGTTATAAACCATAGAAATCTGAACGACTGCAAACAGGAGATGACCTTTCCCTGCTTAACACAGCAGCTGAAAAAAGATGGTCGGGGTAGTGCGAAAGCGATGGAGAAATTCAATCCATGGTGCCTTTTTATTGTTCCTCCTGTGTTGCTGGTGCTATATTTAGAAGCTTACATCACTTCAGGGATGATGACAGTCTCTGCCCTCCCTCTCCCGCTCCCCCCTCTCCCTCGCTCCTTCCCTTAGGATGGATCGTGTTTTCATACTACTTACGAGTCCTACAGATCTTTGGGTAGGATTTTTCTACAGCCTGTTAGTAAGAGCTGCTGTGGAAGGGATGCACGTAAGGATGTGATGGCAGCACGGAATGTCACCCTGAAGGGGAACGGGAGCCCATGGTGCTGCTTTCCCTGCCTCCCCTTCTAAAAGGGTCTGGAATGGGCATGGAGGGTGTTGTATTTTTTTCCTTTTTTCCTTGAGAAGCCCTAGTGTGGGGCTCACCCTGCCAGGGCAGCACAATGAATCACTGATGGTGTTTAGGTTCCGTGGTGGGGAGAACGGGGAGCAGCATGGCAGTGACAGTGACTGCAGCGAGCTGTGCCAGCATGGCAGGGGCTGCCGGGGAGCTGGCTCTGCCTCCTGCACCCTCACTGCCCCTCGCCTGCCTGTCCAGGCACTTTTAGAGGACTCAGATCCATGGAAATAACCACTCCATGCAGGTGCCCTTGCTGCTGAAATATTCCTGCATTCCGCTGCTGTGTTTGGCAATTCCCACTCACAAAGCTGTATTAAAATGAATTCTTTCAGCCTGGAACCTCTGCCCGGGTGTGTGCAGTGGCAGGTCCTCCCCGAGCAGCCCCTCTCCTTCCCAGCCCCACCGTGGGCTTGGAGTCGGGATGTGATGGGAGCTGCTGGACACTCCGTGGGGTGGCAGGTCAAGGTGTCTTGGGGACAGCGTGGCAGGGACAGCGTGGCAGGGACAGCCCGTCAGCAGCAGCCTGGCTCTGAGGACAAAAGGACAGAAGTGCTGAAGCCCAGCCTGCAGTGCCAGGCTCACCAGCAGCTCCTGCCCCGTCAGCCAGGACCATGGTGCCTTAGAGCCCATCACCATCCTGCCCACGGGCACTGCACGAGGGGCTCCTCTCGCTGTCCCTGCCCAGGGCACAGCCTGGGGTGCTCCTGGGGCACCTCCCATGGGGCTGGGGCACTCCTGCCTGCACAGGACCACCTTTGTGCTGTCCTCAAATAGCAGAGGGCTCTAATCCTGCCTCACTGAACGTGCGCTTAAATTAGCGTTTAAATTATGAAAGGCCCTGCTATCCTTTTAAAAACATCCCATTTTTCAGTGACTGACTCTCCTTAGACAATTGGAATGTGCAGATTTGGTTAACAGGAGGATTTGGGTAGCATTGTGGGAGGATAAAGGGAACAATCCAGAGAAATGTATGGAGTGGTATGTCAGCATGGAAATAAGTCAGTGTTAAGGAACAAAGACCACCTTTAATTCAGAGATCGTAGACTGCTTTTTCCCTAAGATTCTCTGAAAACTTGGATTCTGGCTTAAAATGTGACCGACGATTTCCTGTCTGTGATTCTGCTCAGTGCTGCAGAATCTCTTCACAAGATTGTGATCACTACAGAGCCTTTGTATCAGATTTTTTTTCATCTCAGAGTTGCTCTAGTTTTGAGATTTGTCATTAAACAGGCGATTTATCAAAACACAGCCTTGTGCTGCGGGGAGCTGGGGCTGCAGAGAGGCATGTGTTCAAATAAATAAGGGAAGAAGTGAAAGCAGGAGGGAGTGGGGGGATGCCCCCAAAGCCGGGCTGTGGAAGTAGGTCAGGTTTTCCCCCCGCCCGGGGCTGGGCTGTGCTGCAGCCCCCCGGGACCCCCGGCGCGCTCATTGGCGGCACGGCCACAGCGATGATGTCATCTGCACTTAAAGGCAAAACTAGAAGGAAATAGAATTTTGTTCCCATTATTGAGCTGGTGTTTACAGTAGTTGTAAAATACGGCATCGGTGCCAGGATCGGGGCGGATGGGGTTTGCTGCACAATGCAGAGGGATGGGGAGAGTGCCCCTGCAGCTGGGGGGGCTTCCTTTTCTCCCTGCCACAAACTGTGACCATACTCATTACAATAAAGGTAGCACTGCATGAAAGTGTTTGGGGGTTCGTTGCTGCTGGAGACCTGTCACTGTAGCATTACAGATGTTGAAGATGCTTTTAAATACAATTTTATGCGTTATTAGAAAGGATGCGATACTGTAGTGTGGAAGATGAAGCTGACATACCCAGCTTATTGTTCAGTAGTGCAGGAACAGGGAGAGAAACAGCTAGTTGTATAGCTGTGTAGTGCATTGTAAAAATCTAAAGTAATTGAAATGCTTTCACCTTTAAAAAAATCAGACTTCATTTTTGCAAGCGTGGGAATTACGTTCAGATGGTCCTTTATGTTGAAATACAAATTAAACCCAATAATGTTTATGGACCCTGACTGCATTTGTTATTTTTGTTGTTTGATAGAGGTTGAGTAAATTCAGACATGGATGCCAATATTTTCTCTTAAGACAGTTTTGGGAGGCGCCAGGCAAAGGTCTTTCTTAGTTGAGATGCAACTCCCATCAAAACTGTTGAACTTGGTGATCCTTGTGGATCTCTTTCAAGTCAGGACATTCTATAATTCTAGGATAATTTGGGAAGAATCAGCTCCTGGATGACTGCTGAAGAGCTGTTGGTTTGAGATTGGTGTCCTGTTGGTACAACTTGGCTTGAGAAATGTGAGAATCTTCTTCCACATGTCCCTTGGCACAGGAGATGAAAAAGAGCTTTCTGTGGATTGCCTCAAACCGCCTGAGCCAGTATTCAAAAATAAGCAAGCAAACAAACAAACAAAAAAAAAGGGATTTTTGGCCCTCACTGCCACCAGGGCCCCCTCTTGGCAGCTCTTTTTCTGCATGGGAAGCATGACCATCCTGGGCTAGTTTTATTTTGGAGAACTACCCTAGGGCGTGATGCAAACTGGGAATAATGCAATATATGGTGGTGAAAATTCTTTCCAGAGAGAGGAAAACGGGAACAGTGAGTGGCCCTTCTTGTGGATGAAGTAAATGATCCAGAGTACAAAATAATGGCTTTACCAGAGCCAGCACCCTCTGTCCCCTCCCTCCTTCCCTCCCCTGCGCAGGAGCAGAAGTCATTTTCCTTCTAGGAACCGAAAGCATCCCGCAGGACCCGGCTCAGAGGTGTGCGATCTCGGAGATGCTTCCTTGGAGCAGCTCTCCAGCACACCGGGCTGCCTTCCAAGGCACTAAGCTCCTTGTAAATATATCAGTTTTTAGTTGCAAAAAGAGATTATAAAACTAAATTGACTATTACAGTATGAAGACAATTGGGGTTAGAAACAGAATAAGTCTTGATTGAAGGAGGAAAAAAAACCCCACCTACCAAAACTTTTAAACATGGTTTTAAACCCATTAAAATTATGAGGGTTATAAACATCACCTTTCAATAAGAAATTTCCTTCTTATCCTAGACAAAAATCTCCTAATGAGTGTATAGGATGAGATAAAAATGTTGAGGCTCTTGTGTGACACACATACATAAAAGCAGAAATTATTGTGAGCTGATGATGGGTGTGTGTCTGTGTGTGCATGTGAATGGCTGCAGTATTTATTTTACTTATCTCTCCATTCAAATTTAGAAATAAGAAATAATCCACCTAAATGCTGCTGAAAGTGATAGTAGATGCATGTGATTAATTTAAAAAAAATGATTTAGAAAAATAATCAGAGTTGCAGCACATCCCTGAATAGAAACTAAAATGATATAAAAGCTGATGTGGAGCAGGGTGTTTGCTGAGCAGTTGTTGTACTGATATGTGTGTTTGTATTAGGTCAATAAAGATGCTCTGTTGGCTGCATCTGCAGATCCAGTAGCCAATTGATCTAATGCAGTTTCTAAAGGCTTTCTATACAGGTGATGTCATCCTTTTAGCTCCGTTCCCCTCCCACTCTCTTTCCTCCTTATTAGATATTTCATCTTGCTGCGGAGCATCCAATCGATGGGAGCTTCTCCTGAGGGAGCTGCTGAGAAGCAGGCAAAGATAGTAGGAATTAGGACTCCAGCAGCCAGCCTTGCTGTAGCCATGGACGTCCTGCTTTGCTGGGCATTACAGAAATGTTTTAATTGGAAAAGCTAGGCGTGGATTAGCCGTGCTATCTGACTGATGCATTAGAATACTAAGCAACACTGCAGAGTTGTAAACTGCATTAAAAAAAAAAAAGGAGGTGGGGGGGCAAAAGAGGAAAGGGTTTGTATTGCAGAGGCTTTTAATACATTCCACAGTGCAAACCTGTTAGAGCATATATCCTGGAGCTACGGTCCGGACGCTAATTCAATTTTTGCAGTTATGATGGACAAGAGTATAAAGAAGAAACTTTAATATCCAGGGTGTGGGATTCCTGAATTGCCTGAGATGCTGAAGAACCTTTGCAAAATTTCATCTACAATGTGAAGTTTCTGAAAAGTGGACCTGAAGATAAGCCACTTGTCAATGCATTTTAGAAGAGAAAAAAGAAATTCGAAGAATTCATATCTCGCCTTTTAATGTATTGTTGCTTTAACCTGCAGTTCTAATCCATTTCTGAATTAATTCAATTTTAGCAGCACTTTTTGGGTGCATGCCTCTTGCCTGGGGGAACGTATGGATATTTGTATTTGAAAAGCTAGGAAACATTTTGATTTGAATTTACGTGCTTGTTAAAACTGGAACATTTTTATAGGAATTGCTGCTGCTGCTGCTAACTCCCTGCAATACTGAAAACTCCTCAGATCTAGTGGAAGCTGTAATCGAATTCAGTGTGAAATTCAAGCCTGAGAAGTTGCATATATGTACATTTGCTGCTTTGGTTTATGATTTTTAAAGAGAAAGCAGAAGGGATTTTTCTCATTTTTTCCCTCTGTGGCTTTTATTTGAGAAAGGAAACTTTTCCCCCCCAGCCTAAGAAATGGCTTTTCTTGTTCGATGTTACGCCAACTGTCTGCAGCCCTGGGCCTCCAAAGTAAGTAAGATTTTGTGTGTGCTGCATTTCTGTGACATGTATTGACAGTCCTGGTGCCATCTGAATGTTCCTGCTCATCCCAGCAGCACGCCGGGCTGGAGATGCTGGAATCCTGGCTGTGCATGAGCTGTTCTTGTGGAATCATTTCTAAACAGGAAGGGAGGACCTTGACATTGTGGAATTGTTTTATGTATGAATAGCTTGCAAATTACAGCAAGTATAAAAAATGCCATTTGCTTATGAAATGTGTCAAGCTTGCTTTTTAGCCTGTAAATGTGAAGCAATGTTATTGAAGTGTAACATTTTTATAAGTGATGGCATATTTTGCTAACTTGAAAATATTGGTATACAAACCCACTGATGTTCTAATTTTCAAGCTGTGTGAAGCTGGTACTGCTTGTTTCCTTTGTGCAGCAGCGTGGAATTGGTTAATTATTTAGCTGAACTATGTAATTACAATTAGCTTTAAAGGACCCAAGTTATCCTGTGTGTCTCAGAATGCAGTATTTCTGTGAAACTGGGGAGGGAAGGGTGTTTCTTTTAAAGGAGCTAATGAAGGCTAGAACGTTCGAGCAAACCCCCCTTTGAGATAAAAGCCTTTAAAGAAATTTAAAAAATACACTATTTATCAGATTCTTACTATTTGGTATGCTCAGCTGAGTTTTTGGTATTTTATTAAGGCTAATCCCAAAAAGTAGTTACCTAAGGCATAAGAATTGCCTTGCAAACCTCAGGCTAGGCATGTATTCATTATTATTTATTACAATTTTATATTTAAGGGCTAGAATAAAGACTGAGTGACTTTGTGGTGTGTGGAAGCCATAAGGGTTTGGAGGCAATGGGCAAAATCCCTGCGCTCTGGGCAGCGGGAGGTGCAGTGGTGACTTTGGAGCAGGAGGTTTGCTCTTGACTTTGCTCCCAAAAAGTTGAGAGTCCCAGAGACACGAGGGTGTGGAAAGGGAGAAGGAGCTGGGCATGTGGAAACCCTGGCCAGGGTGCTTTGCCCTCTTTGGTTATTGGGTGTGATAAAAGGCAGTATGTGGGGGTGACAGCGCTGGGGTTGGGGTTTCCCTGTGCAGCTGCCAAGCCCAGCATGGGGACATGTGGGGCTTGGTGTGGCTGCATTTTGGCTGTTCCATGTGCCCAGCCCACCAGCAGGTGAGCTGGAGCTGCAGGTCCAGGGGGGCGGGTGGGCTCTGTGTCCTCGGGCAGGTAACCACAGCTCCTCACCTTGCTGTCCCTGCTGGCAAACCCTGGCTCTTTGTGCCATCATCCGTGTCCCACTATACCTGTGGACTCTGTCTGTCCTCCCTGCCTGCTCTGCAGGCATTAATTATGAAAGGCTGAGTTTACTTAAGCTTGGCTTACCTGCACTGCCCTTCTTAAGGGGGTTTGAATGTTGTAATACTGCTTAAGGAATGCTTAGTCACCTTGGCACTTCAGCTGGGATTGCTCTTTCCATGGAGTTTGGGCTGAAGTGAGAAACCACAAAAAAGAAACCATGTGCTTGAATAAGAGCTTGGCAGGGGTAAAATAATAATATAGAAAATGGTTTTTGACCCCTGTGTCAGCTCCATGGATGACACCCAGCAGATTGCTGCCCTGCCAGCCAAGCCATTTATTCACTGAGTTACTAATCATAAGTGAAATGGTATAAAATCTTGGGGAGGGGGAGGTTTGGACTTTCTCCCTTTTTTTTTTAATGGCTGATGAGAGCCTGTTAGCAGGTTTTGCATTCCAATCCACAGCTGAAAGTTCTTTACCTTTAAAACCACAAAAGACAAAGCATCTTTATTCCCTTGTGAAAATAACCACAAAGTACCCCAAAACTCCTGCAACCCCTGTGCCGACTTTAAAAGAGATCTGTTTGTGATGTTCTGCAACTGGAGAAAAGTGTGCATGGGACTAAACACATCCATGAGCTGAATTAGGGCTGAGTTTGTTCCATTTTGGTTTTAGCTGAGTTTTGTACTGCAAGTCTTTCTGTGACAGGTGTTTTATAATACTGCATAATACAGGAAATAAGTGATGTCAGAATTTTAAATATGCACATTTATGAATTTAACCTGAAAGTGTCAAGTATTTTGTGATACTATTTTAAAAGTAGAACTTAAGTTTATTTAGACCTGGCCCAGAATTGTTTTAATTACTTGCTTTTAAACTGGTGTAGGACAGTAGTCTGAAAATGGGCTCTTGAGTCAGTTGTAATTACAGCTGTTCTGGATGTGACAGTCTGATGATCCATGTATTGAATCAGAGCAAGATGAAGTCATATTTCTTGTGACTAATCATAAAGGTAAGCTTTCATGGAAGTACATGAAGGAGAACACTTCTGAAGGTCAGCTTTAGCCTCGGGAGGTTAATTGGGGTGGCCGTGGAGGACGAGAAGCTTTAGGAGCTCCATGAGCACCTGGCAGATGCTCCCCAAGGACAAAGGGTGTCCACCCCAGTTTGCAGAGCACACACTGGTTGGGCTGCACCCACCCCTCATGCCCCAGACACTCTGTGGCTTCTGGCTGCTGAAAGTGAAGGCACAGAGTAGACTTGTGTAAAGTGATCAATGCAATCCATTTTCCTGCCTGGAGAGCTGCTGAAAGGAGGAGGAACCGAGAGGGAGAACGGTGAGCGTGGTGAATTCTGCAGTGCCCTCTCAGCACCATTCAGGCTCTGGTGGAGGTCACTGTATTTCTCCAGACTATGCTGATCCCTGGCAATGTGTCTGGGAGAGATCAGCATCTCCTTGGCAGGAAGGTGATGGTTGTTCTCTGTCCCTTGTGTCTGGAGGAACCAGTGCAGGGGCAGCACTGCATGTGGTAAGGGATGGGCTCTGCCCTGGGGACTGTGTGCTCCTGGAGTGATGGACTGTGGAAGAGGACAGAAATAGATGCAGGCTGCTGTAAGGGAACGTGGGGAGGGTGATAAGCAGCGAGGACTGTGGTGAGCAGTGCTCAAAGCAGTGCCAGCTGTCCAGCCACGGTGACTCTGGAAGAGGATGAGGGAAGGTGGAGAACTTTGCATGGGCTTTGTGGACATCTGCCTCCTCAGGCTGGATGTGTTTGTGAGGACAAGAGATACCCAACTTACATTAAACTAAACTCCTGTGGTACCAGGGCAGTGTTTTAAAAAAAAAAATCACAAGTATCTCAGCAAGCTTCTGATCATCTTTGTAATTCTGATCATAACTTTCTCTGTTAAATTGTCTGTGATGCACTTGGTGGTATTGGACTCTTCACCATAACTGTGCTGTGAAGTCATTATGAAGGAGAGCTCTAAACGTAACAATTTAGATGTATATAGTTCTCCTATAATAAAAATTTTATGCACATCCATACAATTTGCCAAGCCTAGTATGTATCCACAGTTACTCTGTTTGTGAAGCCAGAGGGACTGAGGGGGAAAGTACGGGGTGATTGGATAATGTTTCTATAGAGGATATTTAAAAAGGATGCTTTTTGAGATAATAGGCTTTTTATACAAAATAAGGGGTTTGAATTAACATTTAAGCTTCTAAAACGTTTTTTACTGAAGGAAAACAGTTTCATTCAAGATCCCAGGTGCATGTTAAACTTATCTTACGGCAGTAGAGAGTAATTTATTTTCTCTAGGCTTCTGTGCTCTTCTCTTTCTGCTGTTTAGATAAAATCTAATAACGTGAAGCATAATAACAAGATACATTTGATCTGTAAAAGTTTTTGTTTGGGTTAGAGAAGAAGACTTGGAGTCATTTTTCAGTCCCTTTCCTATTTCTGGTGTTGTCTCAGAGGGATGTGATGCAAGTTCTGGCTATCCGTAACTCAGATCAGTGTAACCTCATCTTCTCATTCCAAAGGGCATCAGTTTGATCTCCAGGATCTTGAGTTGAAACCTTCATACAATTAAAGGTTTATTTTCAGCTCCTTAGAAGTAAAACAGAGCTTTGATAGTGTGTCCTTGATTGGATTCGATGTCATCCTGTCTTTGCTAACGTACTTACATGGAGAGTAGCCCTGGCAGTATGAATTTTAAATGTTTTCAGTGCAAATAGAGTAACTGATCCTTTGTCTTCTTTTTTTCAGTCAGGTTTGACAATGCCTTTCTCTTCTCTTTGGCCTTGCCTCTCCCTCCAGTCTCTCTGCATTCATGCCTTTAGCTTCCAGCGCTGTGGAGCACCCTGTCCCCTCCCAGGGGATGGCCCTTGGAGCTCCTCTCCTGCCTCCTGAGGTTCTCTTCCCTCCTGTGAACTTTGAGTTATGTGGTTTAGCCCCTTTCTGAGATTTTGGGGTTTCAGCCAGCTCCTCAGAGTCTTTATGGTCTCTCCTATCCCATGTTTTCTGATCTTTTCCCCCTCCATCTTCTGCTCAGAAGGGTTGCTTTGGTTCTCTGTGTTATTTGTAGGAGCTCAGCCTCTTGGTTCCTCAGCACTGTGATCCCTGAGCACTTGGAGAGTGAGGCTTGCACTGGCAAAGGAAGATTTTTTTTTTTTATGCTCAGTTAAAAGTTTTAAGTCTGTTTTCTGTAACAACTTGCAGGATACTTTCCATAAAACTTTTTAACCACACTTTTTGCGTGATCGTTTAAGATAAAAACTGTTTAGTATGAGCTGTGTGGCCATTTACTCTAGAAAATGTAGATTTTCTTATACTCAAGCATTTAATATGTTAAAGTTAAGGGCAAGTACACATCGTACTACTTTTCAACAGAAAAAGCCTTTTCCTGAAGTATTGTTTTTTATGGGAAATTGGCTCTTAATATGCAAATAAATACCTATCAGCTCATTTACTTCCTCTTAGACTTTGTTTGGTTTAAACCTGCTTTGTTACAATTCTCTTTACAACTACAGCCCAAGTGGGACCACCCTGTTTTGCCCCTCTCACTTCCACGAATGCATTTCTCAATGAATACAGAAAGCAGGCGTAGGTGGAAGATTGGTGCTCCTTTGTTTTTGGCATGTGCAGGCTCAGGGGCTCCTTGCACAGCCCTTGGCTCTTGGGTAACGTGGCAGCATCAGCGTGCTCACCGTGCTCCCTGGAGCTGATTGTCACCTGCGTGTCACTGCAGTGACGTGGGACGTGCAGGGACGGCTCGTCAGCGCTGTGTTTGACCAGCCCGTGTGGCTGGGAGCTGATCAATTATTCAGTGGAGATGGAATTCCTTGTGCCCTGCAGTGCTGGCTCAGGGCGAGAGCTCCCAGTCCTGGGGCTGTGTGTCCTGCTCACACAACTTGGAGCATCACTAGCCCCTCTCACAGCGTGTTTGCTGCTGGAATTGTTCAGACAACGCTCTTTTTACTCTTGTAATCTATTAATTTTCAGTGGTGAGAACACAGTGTAGAATTTGAACTCTGGCACTGAAAATAGTCCTTTTGAACATTCCGAGCAAAATGCAAGTCTTGACACTTTTAAAAACACTACTCTGTGAATGGGCCAGAGAAGAACTGATCTGTATAAAGTTGCATTTTTTGCACCCATCGACTGTGTTTGCATGCAGGATGTTCCCAGTATAATGGAGCTCCCATCAATACTGGTGCAGTTTCTCACAGGTGAATTGGCAGACCCATTTCTCCCCAAAGCTGAGATGTTTGCGTGTCAGACACTTAGCATTAGCGTGAGTTAAGGCATAGTAGTAATCTATAATTTAGACATATGAAAACTAAATTAAAATTGCATTACATGTGTGGTTTAAGGCAACACCAGAATTTAGTTTGAAATTCTGTCCTCACGTCACCTTATTGTAACTAAGGAAACATAATACTTCAGAGGATTTTATTTTCTATGGGCTGTAGGAGCCATGAAGACCAAAACGCTCTCAGCTGCCAGAGGCACAGAACAGCCCCTAGGGATTATTAATTCTTTTAGATGGGTTTTTTGTGTGTTGTGTGCCCTTTTTTTTTTTATTTTATTCTAAGCCTGGAGATATTTTTAGGAAGGCTCCAAGGATAGTTTTCAAGGCACTGCAAAGCTGTCACGAACCGTGTCAACTTGGTCCTTATTTCTTTGAGATTCATGTCTGTAGTACTGATAACAACTGGAGTAGGTACTGTAGGTAATGAATTGAAACATGATTTGAAATAAGTGATGTCCTGATGTTTGTGTAGCTGCATAGGCACAGTTTTGCTTTGCATTGTATTGTTGAAGGTTCCAGGGTTTTATCTGAACCTATTGGGAAGAACTGTGAACCATCAGCTGGCTTAAAAACCACCCCCAGACATCATTGCTGCACTTTAAAAATCTGAAGAAGTCTGCTTTTGTGCCACTGGTGGACCATCTGTGGTCTTTAAGGAGGAAATGTTGCTGTTTGCATTAAGTTGGCTGAGGACTGATGTCAGCATGGCTAATTTGGCTGGGCTCATCTTACCCTCTCTGCGGACACCTAAGTGGCCTCTCTCTGGATCTCAGAGGAGCAACTTTCCCCTCTCCCATTAACACAGCTCTAAGTGTATTTTAAACTGGAGCAGAATTGTAGCTCGTATGTAAAAGGTGAACAAAAGCAGAGTTAATTTATACAAATCCTGGAAAAGGCTACTGAACATTGTGCAGAATAACTGCAGAGAACTCGTGGGTTTTGGAGGTTCCGTGTTAATTTACTGGCAGGATATATGAGATGATTAAAATAATTTACTGATGCCAAGGAAAAAAACATCCAGGACATGTTCTTTTTTAATTTTTTTTCTTAGATGGAATGAATGGGATGGAGGAGAGCAAAAAGTGGGATACAGAAGGGTTTGCTTGGTGAGAGACTGCCCCATGGCAGTGGGAGTGAGCAGTGCTGCTCTTGTTTCAGCAGGCTGTGGAAAGGGAAAATAGAACTAGTTAAATAAATTAGTTACCTTGTTAAAATGAACAGACTGGTGGTGGAATCACAGTTCCATCATTCAGTAGTGGGACCATCAAAACAACTTGTAAATAGGATGCTGGCATGTGGAGATTGCTGAAGCTGGAGGCAAAGTGAGGCAACCCCAGCTGTAACACCAGGGAGAGGTCTGGCAGAGACCATGTCTTTGACCATGAAATGTTGAAAATAATCCCATATGACTGTGACAGCTGTAGTGCCAGAGGAAGGAGAGGTGTCTGGCAGCAGAGCCAGCGCTGGGCAGGCTGGCCATGCTGCTGGGATGTCCCCAGATGCACACTCCTGGTGTCACTAGAGCACGTGCCAGTGCCATGGCTGGACAGGGCTTGGAGCAGCCTGCTCTAGTGGAAGGTGTCCCTGCCCAGGGCAGGGGGTGGAACTGGGGGGATCTTTAAGGTCCCTCCCCACCCAAACCATTGTGGTATTCCATGATCTCAGGTGAGGGGTGTTCATGAATGAGCCATGTAAGAAACTTATCCCACCCTCCAGCTCCTCAGACAGAGCTTTCCCTGCTGTGGGGGGGCTTTGGTTCATAGGAAGTCACACAGGTATTGGAGGAGAACACGGGAATGCAATGGGAAGAGGAGAGTTCCCAGGGCTGTCAGGAACATGGGGGATCCAAAGATTCCAAATGCAAGTGGGAATTAAAGGGGAGAAATTCAGGTAGAACTAATTCAATATGAAGTGTATGAAAGGTGTTGAATGAAGAGGGTCAAAGAGAAACTGGTGTATGAAGGGCTGGAAGGGTGTAGACACTGAAGGGGAGAGGTGGGAGCTGGAGAGGTCCTGGTTCAGAGCACTGGGGTCCCAGTAGGCTCTTTGATTAAGCGGTCTTTTTAGTTTGGCATTTTGGTTTAATTTTTAAGACTTAAGGCAAATAAGGGGTTTTTTAGCTGGCAGTTTATAACAGTCCAGTCTCACCTGAGAAAGGACAATCGCTGTCCTTAAAGCACTTGGGTGTGCTGGGGCTGAGCAGGAGAGGTTCCTCAAGCTCTGAGGTTACCCAGTGGCATCCCAGTTAATGCCCTGAGCTGTGCTAATGGGTTCCAGCTTAAAACAGTGAAAACCTCTTAATGGAAAACCTCAGGCGATAACCAAAATACTCTAGATGTGCCTGAAATTTGGGGCTGTTTGTCTTGGCGAGCTGGTGTCAGCAGAGGGGGTGGGTTGGGGTTCTCCACTCCGCAGGGCTGTGCTGAGCCTGTCCCCGGGCGTTCCATGGAAAAGAAATCCCGTGTTGTTTCTGAATATTATTCTTGCTGGCAACAGTTCAGGGAACTTCAGAAAAGCAAATAAGGTATAAGGTTACTGACAATCTGTAAAACCAAGGACAGAAAATTTGCTTACACAGCCTGGAAAAGGACAGACTGTTCTCTGAGAGGCTGATGCTTCTCCTGTGTCCAGACTGGATCGATTGGTTGTAAATATCCATATGAGGACCTAGAAAAACTGATAAAAAGCCTTGCTATCAAGGAGTATCAAAGAAGGAATGGGGCAAACCTTTTGATTCCTTATTGCCCATTTTCTTTCCATTAATTTGAATTTGGAATGGACACTGGACCAGGAGAATTGTGTGGACTGCCCTTCCCTTAGTAATTTGTTTTCTGATGATGCGTCCTTTGGCCACTGCCCTCATTGCAGGATGTTTCTGGATATGTTTAATAAACATACCGTTTACTGCAGATTGAAACACAATGGTGAAGCTTCTTCTACACATGGAAGAAGACAATTCACAGGTCTTGTGTCCCTCTGTCAAGACTATTTTGCAAATTCCTGTTGTCTGTGTCTTTTCAGCATGTGTTTTCTGGTTATCCAAAGTCTAACAGGAAACACTGATGTGTATTTTCAAAACTTGTGGCACAAACACAAAGATGTAGCTTTTCCATAGTGCAGAGATGCTAATAAATCCAAAAGTAAATCACTATGGAAATACAGGATAAAGGGCAAACCAAAAGAGGTTCTACTGATTCTTCTCCCTTGAAAAAAAAATGAGGAATAGAAAAGAAGCAAATCTCAGTTTAGCTGTCCTATGACAAAGCTTCACTTATGACTTTTGTGCTTGTCTCTCTCTATTTAAACTCTGCAATGACTTTCTAGAGCCTTTATTTTTAGCAAACCCTTCCTGAGGAGCACATAAAGGAAAGGTGTCCTCAGGCTGATGGTCGCTTTAGTGTCATCCTCAGAGGAGCTGACGGGTGGTCATCTCGTCAAAGGTCACCTCATTTGCTCTGTTGTACAGGGCATGTGCAATCTTAAAAGTCTGTTATCCCGAAATTAGCCTTTAATTTAATTCTGGAGCATTCTGTGTGACTTCACTGCTGAGAGGAGCTGGTGTTTCTGTGGGCAGTAAATGTCACTGCAGACACCCTGCCCTTGGTCTGCTGGCCTGAGAGCTGTGCCACGTGTCAGAGCTCAGGCCCCAGCTCAGTTCAAACCCAGAGACAGGAGGTGGGTGCAGGTGCACAACTGTGGGCTCATCTCTGTAAAACTCAGTACAGTTCTTGCTGGAGAGCTGTGGGAAACCTCAGCAGTGTCTGGGAGGAGCCATCACATCACTGCTCTGCTCGTTACCAAACTGCTTTTAGAAAGTTGGTAATTCTCTATTAAACACAGATGTCCTGATTGCCTGGTTTTTTTTTTTAAAAAAAGGAATTAAATCCTCTTTGCCAGTAAACCTTGTTGAAAAGTAAAAGGACAGAGCTGCTCTCTGGGGTGGTCCGGAGTTAGTGCTGCCAGTTCATCTCCCACTGCTCTGAATTCTCTTCTCATTCAGACTGCTTGCAAGAAATAAAATAATTTATTGAAATGCATTGCATGAATGGGTATTTAATAAATCAATAAATTTGGAACTCTAGTTGAATAGTTCTTCTTTATTTGACTAATTTCCTGGCTGCTAGAGTACAAATTGCTCATTACTGAGGGTTACAGCTTTGTCTCTGTATTACTTGGTTCTCACCAATTCTTGGGTGGTTCTTTAGCCTTTGAGCTGATAATTTCACCTAAGCAAGGGCAGTCTGTCCTGCTTCAGCCTGAGGGTCCATGTGGCCCCATGCATGTCCCCTGGTGTCCCACCAAGCACCCTGGAGCTGGGACACCTTTGGGCAGTGGTGGATGCTGTGGGGTCTGTGTCCTCTTCTGGTCCCTCCCAGCCTCCCCAGATTTCATTCATTACCCCAACATCTGTAGGTTTCTCCAGACTCTTCCTGAGAACAATCCTTTTGTTCTAGGGTTACCCAAGGACAAATCTGAGCAGAGATTCTTTTCTTCCATGCTTTATTAGTTTTACAGTGTCCTCTTGCTGCATTTTCTGTCTCTCTGCTTCTCATCCCACCATTCAGAGGAGCAGGGCTGCTGCCACATCTGCTGCTCTGGTTCTGCTCTGAAAAATCAGGCTGTTGATGCAATTTGTCTTCTACAACACGTGCAAGACTCGAGCCTTCTCTCTGGCTGGGTAGGACAAAAAGCACTTTTATAGAAGTTCACTGCTCTTTATGGTTTGGTTTTGGTTTTTTCAGTGTGAGAGTTTTTGCACTGTGTTATCTAATAGAGAAAGGACAGGGTTGGCACTTGCACTGGTTTTGGGGTTTCTCTCTTTGGCAGCAGGAGTGCTTTGGTGCTGGATCCATGGCAAAAGCCAAGCTCCTGGAGGACCTCTGGGTTGGTCACCTCCCATGTCCTCTCCCCCCACTTCCCCTCTCTCCTGGGTGACCGGGGCTTGGCTGTGTCCTGGTGAGTGGGAGGGGATGTCCCTCTGTCCCCTCTTCCCAAATCTCACACACCTCTAACAAAAACTACTCCAGGCTGTTGGTGCTTCTGGGTTTGTGTGGCAAGACAGCCTGATGCTGCCATTAGGATGAGCTCCCAGAGGATTTAGTATTTTTTCTCTCCCTTTTTCCTATTGCAGTTCGCAATATCTCTTTAAACATTCCTTGTTGATCCGGGATTTTTCGGTGTAATCACCAACTGTGCTTTCCTGACTCAGTGGGAGGGCAGAGCTGTAGGTGGCTGTACTGACCATAACTTCTATTTTCTTAACTTTCTTTCTTGTACAGCTCTGGACTGCAGTGTGGCATTTCAGCAGGGGGTTTGGTCCTAAATATCCCTTTGTTGGGAAAGGTCAGTCACAAGGATGTGCTGGCACTGATGAAGGGACAGGCTGTGCCAGCGTGTCAGATGCACTCATATTCCAATTCCAAATGATCCCTTCTTTGAAAAAATGAAATTGTTGTGGTTTAAAGTGGCAAGTAAGTAGTCTATTGGAGCATCATTTGTCACAATTTCATGGATGTTTGGGGTTTTCCTGTCTGTGGCTGCTGGGGCACACAGCTAGCCAGAAGATATTGCAGGTACACACATCTGCATCCTGAAGCCTCCAACATGGGCAGGGGTGAACAGTGCTGCTTTGAACTTGTTTCCCAAGGCATGATTTTTCAAGATGTGGATGAGATTGTAACAAGAGTTTCTGAGTTTCACAAAAAAAGTCATAGTCACCACTAGTTAAAGACAATTTTATGTCACTTTCAGCAACTTGCCTACACATCCAGCAAGTCCTTCCTGCATTCAGTCATGTTGGTACAGAAACATCCTCTCTGTGTCTGGCTGCTTAGTGAGCTCTGAAGGAAAGAACAATCAGTTTGGGTAATAAAAATGACATACAAAAGGCAGAAGCTGTGATTTATTTTGGGAGATCGAGTAGAGTGGCAGGCAGTACTTTAAAGGTCATTTGTCTCACATAAGCCTTCTCTCTCTCCCATATTTAAAGAGATACTGTGGTGCTCCTTGCATCTAACTTGCATTAAATGTCTTTTACAAGACTATATTGCAGAGTCCCACAGAAGTGTGGTACCTGCCCACGTGTTTCACAGGTGAGGGAAATGAAGGGGGTGTTGGCAGGGGATTGAAGATCATTGTAAGTGATTGGAAACAGCTGATTAGAAACACTCCTTTGGGAAGGCTGGTGGTGCTTTGACTTGGTCTTCTGTGTGTTTTTGTGAAAATGGCATACAAACTATGCACACAGCTTGTTTTTTTTGAGAGCCATGTCCTTTTCCAGCATTACCTAGAACTATAGAACCAGAATAGTTTGTGTTGGGAGGGACCTTAAAGCTCATCTCCTTCCAACCCCCTGCCATGTGCAGGGACACCTTCCACTTGAGCGGGCAGAGCCCCACTTCTCAGTCCAGGTATGGAGAACAGCGTTCACCACAAGAACCTTGAAATCAAAACTAAAATAGAGAAGATACACCCTGCCACACACAATTTATCTGTGTGTGTGTTGGTGTCTTTGAGCCAGACCAGGCCTTAATAAAACCATTGTTGGTAGAGAGCAGCCACCTGCCCTTGTTCTCCTGGAAAATCCCACAGCTATGGTTCTTCTCCTGGTCCTGCTCACTGTGTTCTTGGAGTAGTTCTGCAATTTGGAGAAATAGCAGGGAGCTTAACTGAGATTTCCTTGTGTCTGTATTCTCAGAGTCAGTGTGGGACTTGCCCGTGGACAGAAGGATGGACGCTGAAGCCAGAGCTGGTGGTTGGAATAGGGGGGCTGTAGGGATTACAGGGACAGGCTGAGGAGCTGGCAGCAGTACAGGCTTTAGGGATGGAATGTGGCATGTCCTGCCCCGTGCCTGGCAAAGGGAGGGTGCTGGTCTGTGGGTGCCACAGCAGGGGCTCTGTGGGTGTGCTCACTCACACCAGGACTAAACCCCAGCTTGGCTCTTGCACGTTTTGCTGCAGCCGAGTCCCGTCTCAGTGCCCCTTGGCTTCACCCCTGTGCTCCCAGCAAGGGGACCCTTGGCCACTGCCTTCACTGCTGGGCCCTGAATGCTTTCACCTTTTTACTCTTCTCATGAAAAGAGATTTTTTTTCTGCGTGCAAATCTTTTTCTGGTGGCTAAACATAGGCTTCAAAGTGTTGTGTTTCCTTTGTGTTTGGATCGAGTTCACTGTTTTATACCTTCTGCTCCCATGGGGTTTTTTGGGCGAGTTTGTGAGAGTTTAGAAGGTTTTCGCTTTTTAAATTTCTTCCTTTTCTGGACACATGTGACCACAGGTACAAATATACAGGTTATGTTAGTAAGATATACACAAAGCATTTTTTCTGAGAGTGGGAAGGTTTGGCAAGACCTGTGGGGCCACTTAGATTTCCAGACAATAGTGAACTGATATTTGGTAAAGTGCTCCTCTCGTGTGCTCTTCAAATAATGGACATAAAAGCATGACTCCAAATCAAAACCTGTTTACCATTTCTTTTAAGTTTAGTCCGTGTTTATAAAGTTGATACCAGACCAACTGCATTTGTACAATGTTGTCTTTTAATTTGTAGGACTGTATGTGCCTGGCCTGACCATGTGATCCTTACAGAAGAAATCTTTTCATTTGATCACACTTGATTGTGTCAGAGTAGATTTGCACTTTTTTCTGCATCAGAATTGTTTTTTAAAGGAGTAGTACATAACTTTTATAATTCATAGTGGTAAAAGACCAGAGAGAATCTGTGATTCACTGACACAATGTTCTTTTCATATTAAATTTAAGAAATATTAGAAGTTTATGTGGCAGAAAGCAAACAAGCAGCTGAATTAAAAGGTTGGTTATTTGGTAGGATTCTGTGCAGCTCTGAGTCTTCAAAAGCCACTGTTGATTTTTGCTTTTTTTAGTAGAAAGAACATGTTTGTGGACTTGAGTCATGCAATAGAATCTACATATCTGTATATGTGTGTTCACTTACAGGTAGATTTATGAAATAGAGGTGCTGTTGTACATAGCTGTACCAAAAATCCGTAATATTCTTTCTGTGTGCTCATTTTCTTAAAATTCAGAGCCCTTTAGAGCCCAAACCTTTTGCTTAGATTACATTACTTTTTGTTCTACATCGATATTTTCTAAAGGTTATTCTTGAACTGAGGTGCATAAATTGAATTTATAAAGAGGAATCCTGCTTCATATTGGCTTGTAACATCAGCTGATGTTAAATACTGCAGGCTGTTTGGCCAGCATCCTGTGTTTGTCATCCTGGGGTGGTATATCAGCTATATCAGCTGTAAAGAGCCCAGGCCTTTGTTTGTAGAAAAGTGCCTGGTTTTCCATCAGTTCTGTGAACTCTGGAGTGTGACTGGGCAAGCTTAGGCTGAATTAGCTTGTCAAAATGTACATCAAGCTACGGATTCAAATTCAGTTTGAGTTAGTAATTCAACAATTCAAATACAAATATAAACATGCAACAAAAGTTTTTTAAATAACTGTGTCTTCAGATGAGACTTACACATGTTGTTTTCCTTTCTCCTCCCTGCCTTTCCCAACCCCCTTTCATTTACAGCTTCCAGCTGACCTTACCAAGATGCATCTCACGGACAACCCTCACCCCCAGGTGACACACGTGCCCTCCAGCCAGTCGGGCTGTAGCATTGCCAGTGACTCTGGGAGCAGCAGCCTGTCTGATATTTATCAGGTGACATGGCTTTTCTTCCTTGCTTTTCCTTCTGTGCTGTCCAATATTCCATAAATGAGAAGTGTGACCCTTTATCCAGAACTTTGGGTAAAGCCCTTGTGATGCTTCTACCCCCCACTGCAGACAGAGAAGTGCAACAAGCTGCTTGTAAAGCTCTTTTTGTTGCTGTTCACATCTTTCTGTCCCACCAAGTACACTGTGGCTTTTGAAAGTCACATTTGTTGATTTGTGGGTTCATTTTCCTTTCTGAAATGGAACAAATCTCATGAAATCAGCCTTGTGTTTCCAATACCTTCCTTGATTATTTGTATTTATTGCTAATAGCAGATGTTCAGTTCTGCAAACAAAAGCATGGTAATAAACCCACTTTCTGCACTAATTGACTGTGGAAATTCTAGTGTGGCTTGCTGAGAATAGAAGCTGGCTGAAATCCAGAGATAGCTTCATTTGTTTGCAGATAAAACACTTAATCAGTTACCTGTCTCGTGTCAAATCACAGAGCTGGCTCCAAGGGTGTTGATGTTCTGGCTGATGAGGGGGCTCAGCTTGGGTTTGTGTTGATCAGTAATTTCACAGCTTTGCCACTTCCAAGTTGCAATCCAACCACAGCACTGGGTGTACAGCAGTTGTTGGGCATGGTGTAGGTGTAACTTGATTTTAGACACCTGTTCCCTTTCCTTAGGTGCTGTCTGGGTATTATTTCTATACTAGAAGCAGATTAGTGACATTTCTATTTACAGCAACATATTGCTTAGGGAACTTAAAAAATAAGACATGAAAGCAGAAATTCCTTTAGAACATTACAAGTATCTCTGCATTTTTGTCCTATTTAATCTATGACCTTACTACTTTAGACTTTGTTGCTGCCAGCAGATCAGGAGTAGCTGACGTCCCTGAGAGAGCCTTTCCAAGATGCTCTGTGAATTCTGTCATTTCTGAGAGGCCCTGCTGGAAAGTGGGGCTCTTTGAGTCTGTTATTATTTTCTGAATCAACAGAATTGATGTAATTAGTCAGTCCCCAGAACTAGTCTGTGTGTTGTCCCTGAGCATCTCATACATGAGGATGCTGATGGATGGTTTCCCTGGCTGTGTCTGCCTGCCTGTCTACCTGGGTAGTTTGGAGAGGTTGCTCTAAGTGAAAAGCACTTATATTATTGATAACAAAGATAGCATTCTAGCAGCGATACCTTGTAATGAGTGAATACTCCATCATGTGTGGTTAATTGCCTTTTGTCTACTCATGAGAAAATGCCAAAAGAGCTTAATTGATAAACAAATAAAATTTATATAAATAAAAGAACTGATGGAGTAGAATATTTATATGCACTGTAGCAAATAAACAGTGGTGCAAAGTATTCTGTCCCCTAAGGAATGATTAATATATTAATGTGAAAATTACTGCAGATTTTCCATTAATTTGGAGGAGGCAGTAGGACTTTTCAGGTAGGAATTTCCTTTTCAGTGACATCAGCCTGGCTGGTTTTGCATCCTGAAGGAAACATGGACAGGTCACCACTGTCAGACTCATGGGATCTTCAAGGATAATATTGCAGCCATGTATGATCAGAGCTGCAGTGTCCTTAATCCTGAAAGATAGCATTGGAGAATCAAGCAGTTGATAAGCTGTGGGTGAAGATAAGGTGTGCAACAGGCATGTCGTGGGGCATGGGAAAAACCCAACAACCCACTGAGAATTCCACATTCCTCTTATTTTTTAGTGAATGTTTAGTATCTTGTTCTCATGTGCCCAATGTGCAAATAGTAACCTGTTGAAAGATGCACTTTATGTGCATTTATGCATTTTATGGGCTTTATTGCAGTGGCAGGAACACTGCTGGAGATTCTCTTAGTGTTTGTCATGCATCTCTGAGTGATAGCTAAATACTGCTTAGTAATAGATAGATATGGTGTAATAATGCCATGGCACAGTGTTTAACATGGCATTATATTGCAGTGACACATCAGTATAGACAGAGTTTGAAATCACAAAGAAAAGAAAAGTGTTTCCCCCAATATTTATCGTATTATGAAGGCAGAGAATCTCTTTGATATGCAATAAAAGCTACATTTTGAGTGTAATGTATTGGCTCCGTGATTGAAAGCATTTTTGGTACAACAAAATACAGCTTTTCATGAAGTATTTGGAAAATGATGCTTTGCTTTTGCAGTCAGTTTTGTATCTATTGCATGCCAAGCTCTGCAGTAATATCATTAATGTCACTAATGTTCTGAATAATTTTGATTAATGTAGCCTTGAAATGACCTTTTGAACATTATTTTTTACAGTAAGTAGTGCAAACGTCATTCCAGAATAGGAAAATAGGATTAGAATGTTAGAACTAAAGAATAAAACAGTATTTTATTAAGATTTTGAAAGACTGTCTGTTTGTCTGTGTACACTGCATTCATGGATAGTGTTGAAATGAGTTTTTACTTGTTCCAGCTGCCCCTCAGCCCAGGGTAAGCCCATTTCCAACTAAAAAGAAAATGATGGACATAAAACTGAAGGTGGGATCAGCAGAAGAGGATTCCTGCCTGTAAGCACTGCAATGGGCATGTGGTGCTAAACCCTGAGTTAGCTGAGAAAAGCGATGAAAATGAATTGATGTTTCTGTTAAGAATGATTTTGATATTTGATAATGGAAACAGCTGGAGCATCATGCTTGGGAAGAGCAGCTCCTTCCTCAGAGGGCTTTGTGAGCAAAACCCTTCCTGTTCCATCCAGCTCGGCCTGACCTGCCAACCTTCTGTCAACCATCTGCACCTCATCTGGGAAACACTCTTGGAGGACCTTCTCCTGTTTCATGGCTTGATCAATTCATAACTTATTTATCAAGAAAGGAGAAGACCTGTTTATTTTCCTGTATAGGATATACACAATTCTGTAGAACCTGTAGCCTCAGTTTTTCTAGTTTAGCTTGAGATCGTCAAAATGGGGAGTGGTTCTGGTGTCTGTCTTATTCAGCGTGGAGAAGTTGATGTAAATTGTGGCTATTTAGATGAAGAAATGCTAGAAAAGTCCTTGCATAAAACACTGTGCTGATCATGTGCTGCTGAGACTCTCCAAGCACAATTTGCACTTGGGCTCAATTCCAAAACTGTTAATGTGAGCTACAGAAGCCAGTAAAGTGATGTAATGTAAAACAGATTTAACCCTCTCTGTATTGCTGCCTTCCTCTGAAAGCAGTGCTTTTGGTAATTCACTTCAGCTTATTGATTAGGTTTGCTGGCTAATGGCTAAAGCCCTGAACCTCCAGGCAAAGTCCTTCCCATGGAAGGAGAAGGTTGGGTCTGAGACCACCTGGGGACCTGAACCTACACAAATCCGTGGCACCAAAGGTGCTGTATCCCATGGTCCTGAGGCTGATGGAGTTTCTGAGGCACTCTCCACCTTTCTTGGAAGGTCCTGGCAGTGAGGGGACATCCCCAAGGACTGGAGGACAGGGAATAAACCTTCAGGGAGACCTTCCTGCACCCTGCCAATACCTAAAGCAGGGTTATTGAAAAGACTCTTCACCTGTCCTGTAGAGACAGGAGAAGGGACAGTGGTTTTACACTGGAAAAGAGTGGGTTTATCCTGGCCATAGGGACGATGCTCTTGCCCTGAGGGTGCTGAGACAGCAGGACAGGTTGCCCAGAGAGGTGCCCAGGTCATCCTTTATTTTGGAGCTCTGTGAACACACAGAGTGCTCCAGGCCTTTGATAGTTCAGTGTTTTTGTGAAATCTCAAGGATTTCTCTTAAACTGAAGGTGAGTGTTGTAAATGGGCTCATTTAGAAACAAACTGCGTTTTCTGCAAGTTTCTATATAATTGCCTTAGACTTCGCAGTGACACATCTTGTTGCTCAAATTTGTGAATTTAAACAGAAAAATGATTTGCATGCTGGCTTAAACTTTAAGAAAAGTGGTTGAGAAACTACTCTGCAGAAACTGAGAATTTGAGACTATTTTTTTTCCCTTCCATCTGTTTGGAAATTTATTTTCGTGCAATTACATCATTTAAACTTTACAGAAAGAATTAGTGCAAATGATTCCTATGTGATTCTGCTTTTTGTTGCACGTGGGGTGTTCTCCTTCACTGGTGCCTCATGGGTCTCCCAGTGTGATGTCTGTGTTGCCATCTCTTGCTGACAGGAGAAATGCCTCTACAGGCATTGGGTAACCAATGGTATTATTAAACTTTATCATTATTATGACTTTGTAACATACAGACTTGAATTATGAAAAAACAATTTTAGATTAATTCAAAAGAAAAAGTAAGTGCTATAAAATGAGGATCCAGTAGCTGTAGATTTCATTATAACATGTTTTTCTCAGTGTTCAGAAAGGGAGCTGTTGCAGTTCCTAGTTTGACTTACTGGTCACAGAATTTACTTTTGATTTTATTAGCTACCTCAGAGCATAAATCATTAAACTGAAGACACTGAACTCTTTGTCTCATTGATATTTTCTTTGCAGGCCACAGAAAGTGAGATGGGAGATGTTGATTTAACGGGTCTTCCAGAAGCACCTGTAGACTCTGAAGATGAGGAAGAAGAGGAGGATGAAGATATTGACAGAACTTCTGATCCACTGCTGGGGCGAGATGTTGTCCGAGAGTGCCTTGAGAAAGAGCCTGCAGATAAAACTGATGATGACATTGGTGAGGAGACAAATAAATAAATAAAACTTATGTGAAACTACATCCTTTATCATCTGTAAGAGAAGCATATCTGAAAACTGTTTAATGAGTTGATTTTCAGTGTATATCTTAATAACTGAGTGGTGCTTTCCACTGATCACTTTGCTCTAGTGGTGCTCTTAATTGAATGATTTCTCCTCTTACTGTCTGAGAGAGTATTTATCCTGAGAAACTACATATTTTGAACAACAGTCCTTGAGATGCTTAAGGTGGGAGGTATTACAGTCATGGTATGTGTTATGTAATGGGACAGATAGCAAGGTAATCCGGACTACCTGAAACCATTGAATTAGTTGCTAAATAGCAAAGAGAACATACTATTGCTGAGTGTGGGTATACTTAGCTGTAAACTGCAGAACAGTTAAAGTGAAGATAATTTACTGCATGTAGAAATTGCCACTAACTTCAATAGCAAAACTTGCTTTCTGCTGTACTTCAGATTGCATCTCTAAACACCGGAAAATCATTTCTTGCTCCTGTCAGGCTTATAATTACTGTACCTAAGGGTATTTTTAATTTTTGTGAATGGTGAAGCTGAAGTGCTCTACTCTTAGCTAGAATGCTGCCCTGAGAGCCCCAGCGAGGGTGCAGAGCCAAGTTCTGGCTGTGGAGGACAAAGAGCCCACGGGGCTGGTTTAGCCGTGGGCATTAATTTGGGGGGGTGACCCCATGGAACAGTTTCCCATGAACAGGAGTTTGATAGACCTGTGGAGGGTGAGAGGTCTGAGGAACCCCTGGGCCTTGCAGTTGTCATCCCAATGTCTCCTTTGTCCAACAGAGCAATTACTGGAATTTATGCATCAGCTCCCTGCCTTTGCAAACATGACCATGTCCGTGAGAAGAGAGCTTTGCTCAGTGATGATCTTTGAAGTCGTAGAGCAAGCAGGAGCCATCATCCTTGAGGATGGCCAGGAGGTAAGTCCCTGCCTCCAGCACTGGGGAGGTGCCACAGGCAGGGGGTTACCAGGGCCATGGGGGCTGAAGGGCTGGAAAATGTTTCCCACCTCCACACCTCTCCCACACCTGAAAGGTGGAGAATTGTTCTCTCACCCTGACCTGTATTCAAAATCCCCAAGCCATGGTCCACCCCTTCAGGAGGTTTTACCTGTGTGTTGGTGTCCTGCCCGTGGCAGGGGGATTGGAACAAGGTGATCTCCAGGGTTCCTTCCAACCCAAACTGTGATGATTACTGGCTGGTTCAAGGCTTCAACTCTACCATGTATAGGCATTAAAGAGCATTCAGTGTGTTGTTATCAGGTGAGTGCCAGCTTCCTTCAAAATCATTTGTGGCATAGAAGAAAGCATAATTCCTACTGGGAAAATAACTCTCTTCTTATAATGACAGGTTTTTTAATACTAATACAGAGAGGTATCCTTGCCCAAGAATGTAGGCAACATAAATGTCTAAATCAGGAGCAGTTTCCATTCATGTTCCCTGGGAGAGAGGTGTTGCCATTAGCCTGTGGTCCACTGTCCACCCTCCAAGAGGGCCAGGTGGACTGACCTCTGGCAGTGACCGAATGGGTACCCCGGGCAGGAATGTTCCTTCTCACTAAATGGCATAAATACATCATAGCAATTAGCCCACTGATTTAAAAAGCAATCTCTTCATCAGCATTCCTCCCTCTGGAATGAGTTCTGAAATGAATGAAGCATTCCTGTTTCAGGCATCTTCATTGCTGCCTTACACTGCAGTGTTTCAGTGAATGAAGTGTTGCAGAGCCTTGGTGACAAGCAGCTGGAGACTGCAGGAATGAGCCTTTCTGAGATAAGGGCTTAAAAGAGTTGTTGAATTAGCCTCACTTGGTTTTTTTTAATTTTTTTTCCCCTTCTTCTAGCTCGATTCTTGGTATGTTATTTTAAATGGCACAGTGGAAATCAACTATCCTGATGGGAAGAGTGAGAGTCTCTGTATGGGAAATAGTTTTGGGATTACTCCCTCTCTGGACAAACAGTACATGAATGGAGTGGTCAGAACCAAAGTAGATGATTGCCAGGTGAGATTGCAATTCTGTACAACTGTCTTCTATTTTAAGCTGCTAATAAGAGAAAACAGACTACTTTTATTGTAAGGTATGGATGGGTGGATGAAAAGTTGGATATAAGCCAATAGTCCATCTGTGTCCTGGGCTGCATCAAAGGAGGTGTGGGGATTCTGCCCCTCTGAGACCCTGGAGCACTGGCTGCAGCTCTGAGGTCCTCAGCTCAAGGACATGGACCTGTTGGAGCAGGTCCAGAGGAGGCCACAGAGATGCTCAGAGTGCTGGAACACCTCTGCTTGGGGACAGCTGAGACAGCTGGGGTTGTGCAGCCTGGAGAGGGGGATACATTCATGTCTCAGATGTTTATTCACAATCCCTTGTTGTGTGGGGACAGTTCGTGTGCATAGCCCAGCAAGACTACTGGAGGATTCTGAACCACGTGGAAAAAAACACTCATAAAGTGGAGGAAGAAGGAGAAATTGTGATGGTAAAGGAGCACAGGGAGCTGGATCGCAGTGGGACCAGAAAAGGACACATAGTTATCAAGGTGAGTTTCTTCCTGTGCTTTCCATTAATCTATTAAACTTCTCTTTATTAGTAAATGCATACAATTCCAGCTTGAACCTCTGTCTCAGCTCAAAAAACTAGATTGGAAGGGATTTGTACTGGTTTCCAAATTTACTTTCATTTCCCTTTTAATAAAGTTAGACCTATTCAGCACATATGCTGAGTTTTGTATTGGGAGCACCCTTTGGGCATCTTTATGTATTGACCTGTTTTTTCTAATCTGGAAGGGGAACTTAAACTGTTTATTAAAAATAAGATTAAGGGAAGCTACTAATAGTTTTAGCTGGGTGTTACCCATGCAAAACATCTGGGCTGAGACAAGCAGGAAGATTTGATTTAATCATGCTGGTGTGTTTTCTCTTGAGTTTGCCATAACTGAACTTTGTAAAGGGATTATGCTGTTCACGTGGGTTTATGTAGAAATACTCTCTAGGGGCAGGCAGTGATGAGAGAGATCAGTTATTTTTTGCATTTACTTTTTTAAGGCAACACCTGAGCGACTCATCATGCACTTAATAGAGGAACATTCTATTGTGGATCCCACCTACATCGAAGATTTCCTTTTAACATACAGAACGTTTCTAACAAGCCCCTTGGAAGTTGGAAATAAACTCTTGGAATGGTTCACAGTGGACAGCCTCAGGGATAAGGTTGGTTGGAGTCTAAGAGATTAGTATTTCTGGGGAAAATGTATGCAAATCAATTCCTTTTTGTACTGCTGATAAACTGGGATTGCGCTTCAGTTATTTTATATGAAATGTTTTAAAGGAAAGTATTTTTCATTTATATCAAGAAAGGTTTCTCCAGAGTGTTGTGTGATGGTGTACTAACCAAAATCAGGTGTGAAGCTGCAGAGTGATGGTTTTTAAGAAAAGAAAAGGAAAAGAGAACTGTCTCAGCAAATAAAATTTAGAAGAGGAACTGCTATAGACTTAACTTTTTTATAATGTAGAGGGATAAAATAGTTGTGGCTTAGTTTAGTACATGCAGAAGGAAATTTGATGCAGCTTCTGTTCTGTAGTGCTAGTAAAAAAACTTTTATCATGAATGGTAGTAACTCTGTAGCACCTACAAGAACAATCTGAAGATTTAACTAAAAGTTCTTAGAAGAAAGCTTTTTATTATCACAACTAGACCTTTCTTTAAGGAAATCATTAGGATGCTTTAAAAAGGTAATTTTTATGAACAGTGTAAGGAGGAGTTAGCTGAAGATGAATTTATGCACTAGCAGGTACTGGATAATGTAGCCAGTTAGGTATAAAAATATTTGGTATTTTGTTTTTCATTTGTTTACATTAAAAAAGGAAAAGAGAAGATGCTTTCACATGTAAATGTCTTCTGTTTAACAGCTGCAGTAATCTTTCATGTGTTATTCTGCCATGGCCATGTATATTTTGCTTACAGATTAAAGCTGATAGGAGAAGTATCATAGGAACCTTTTTAGATAGATAGATGGACAGACAGATACACACACACACACACACATATAATTTATTTTGTTTTTACAGGTTACCAGAGTGGTCTTACTGTGGGTGAACAATCATTTTAATGACTTTGAAGGAGATCCTGCCATGACTCGATTCCTGGAAGAATTTGAAAAGAACTTGGAAGACACGGTAGGAGCAAAAGAGAATGACTGTGACCTTTTCTAATGTTACATGGTCAGTTCTGCAGTGTCAGCAGTGCCTAGCACACTGTGGTCTGGGGGTGTGACAGTCCATAGGTGGCTTTAACATGGACACATTCTTATGTATATATTTAGATATAAAGGCCATCTAAAGTAGTACCTCTGGCACTCATTTATGGGTTTTGGCATTTCTGTAAAAGAGGACAAGGCGTATTTGGTAAGATCCGAATACATGGCATCAAAAATCCATTTTCTGGCACTTGGGCTATTTTTCCTAACTGTTTCTTCCTTTCTGATAAAAGAAACATTGCAGTGCATTTTGTGTCGTGTGTTACAGAAGATGAAAGGCCACCTCAGGCTGTTGAACATTGCCTGTGCTGCCAAAGCAAAGTGGAGACAGATCACCCTGCAGAAACCCTGCAGGGACTCGCCCCTGTTCTTCAGCCTCCTCGGGGGCAGTGACAAGGGCTTTGGGATTTTTGTGGAGACTGTGGAGATGGGCAGCAAAGCAGCAGAGGCTGGACTGAAGCGTGGGGATCAGGTAAAAGCAGTAATGTTAATTTAAATACTCTGGTTCAACCAGCTCTGGTGTTCTCAACAAAAAGGTTGTGTGCTCTGTGCTGAAAGCAAACCACGGGCAAGTGTTCTCTTGGGAATGCCACAGCTCAGCTGCCATTTATATCTGCTAAATTTCTGATTCCAAATTTCTGGTGTCTAGTAAATGGTTTTAAATTAAATTATAGTTTTAAATTAAGTGGTTTATATTCATTCATATTTAATAATAAATAAAAATAAATTTGAATAAATGCTTATATTAATTTATATTTAAATAGTTTTAACTAGTCACTTCTATTAAATAGTTTTCAAGATAATTAAAATATTTAAATATTTCAAAAATAGCTTGGGAAGAGGAACCAAGTTATGGTTATTTTAGGAAACTTTCTGACTGGGGATATGGTGAAGTTGCAACCATGAGGTTGTTTTGTGGGATTGATGCCCATCTAATGTGATGATCCCAGTGCCCTGAGGCTGGTGGAGCAGTGACAGGGCACACGTGGGGAGGATCCAGCTTTTGATGTGATATCTCTTCTGTGGTTCAGGATCCCCCAGTTCTGATTAACTGAGAGAATGTCATGTTGTCCTAGAAAAGAAATTTACTCAAAGCATTTGTCAGGTAGAAATGGAGGTCCTCACTTATTTACAGGATATCACTTCACTGACATGAAAATAGTAATTTTACAAGGCATGTTTTCATTCTGCAACTGCTGTAAAGATCATGTGATAACTTCTGGAAAGTTCTTACTGTGCCTGCATTATCACCTTTGTATTTGTAAGTCTGTCAAACAGATGTTCTCCTAATAACCTAATTTTTATTTCTTCTTAAAGATAATGGAAGTAAATGGACAGAATTTTGAGAACATTACCTTTGTGAAAGCTCTGGAAATCCTAAGGAACAACACACATCTCTCCATTACTGTAAAAACAAACATTTTTGGTGAGTAGACTATACATGATATATTTCCTGTGTGTGTGAAGGAAAGACTCCTCTCTTCCTGGCTCTGGAAGTGTAATAGGATTCCAGCTTTTTTCCCAGCTTGCTCTGGGAGTGACAAGTTGTGCAGGAGTGCCCTCGCTGTGGCTCTGTTTGCTTGGATAATTCTGGTGTGCCAGGGGCTGCACGTGGAGGGGCACAGAGCCAGCACAGGCAGCTCTTCCCTCCCTGACAAACCCTCCGTGGCTCTTTAAGCTGCTTTAGTGTCCCTCCATGCAGTGGGGCTGAAACAGAGCCAAGGGATCTGCACCAAAATACTTCTGCCAAGAAACAGCAAAGATGTAAAACTGGGATTTTGAAAAAGTTCTTATAATGGCTGTGAGAATGAGAGGATAAATTGCCTTTATGTCTGAAATTGAAAAGGGGATATAAAAAGTGGTGTGGCATATAAATGTTGGCTTTTAATTGTCATCATGAGTATAAACACATAAATACCTCTTTAAAATCTCAGTGAAATCATCTGTTCTTTTTCCTGAATCTGTTCAGGTAACAGGCTAACCAGAGCTACAGAAAGAAGGAGGCACTGCTCAGGATAACTCCTCCCTCCTCCATAGTTGCATCCCAGACCTTCTGATAATTTTCTTTTCTAATTTTCTTCCCCCAGTTACCTGCCCTTGCTCACTATTGATTTTCTTTTCAATTATTATTCAATGTTTATCACTGCATGGGTAAAAATGTCCAAGCCCTCAGCAGCTGCTTATTAGCAGAATTTAAAAATAGCCTGAAACCACCAGGGTAAGCAGTGGTGCAGCCCAGTGTGGAAGGACATGAAGTGGAGCATCCCTGTAACTGAGCCAGGGAGAGGCTGTTCATTTGGGATATAACTGTAAGCAACATACACTTGTGAGTGGGTTCTGATCTCTTCCTGCTAGCTGACAGAATTTCAAGGTGATTTCTCTGGTAGATTTTAATGAATTCATGTCTTGAAGCTTTTTTCAACAGTGCTACTTATTATCCTGACTTTTTAGTTGAGTGCTAAGTGCCTGGTGCTGCCAGTGAGCAATTCCTCAGTTGTTACGTTCAAATCTAGGCTGGGAAAACTTGCAGTAAGTTTTATGACATAATAGAAATATGCAATTTAACTGGACTTTCTATACAGAAAGCCCTGGTTGCCTTGCTCATAGGGACAATCTGAGTAATTTACTGTGTACACTGCATTCTTTCAGTATCACCATGTTTTCAACAGAAAATACTGAATTTCTGACATGAGTGATTTCAAAATGTTTTTTAAAGGTCTTTAAAGAAACAACTGGTATTGAAAAACCAATTTGAACATTTTTTTTTTCACCTTGTATATGTGGAAACAAACAGAAAGAACATAAACACTGTCATTTCCATGGAATTATATCTTTGGGAATGTCGGTGTGGGCAATAGACTGGCTTAGTTTAGTACACGCAGAAGGAAATTTGATGCAGCTTCTGTTCTGTAGTGTTAGGAAAAACAAACAAAGGCAGTTTGGGAAGATACCAGTCTGTGTTGCAATTGTTCTTGAGGAAGCATCTGCACTCCATTACCTAAAAGATACAAACAAAAAAGCCAATAAATACATAGTGCTGATTCCCCTGAATGCAGTGTGTCTTTATTGTGGATCTGGGATGTGGGAAGCAAAAGGTTTGAGGGGAAAAGAAGAATTCACTGTGAAGTTTTGAGTGTGCAAAGGTAACTCTCAATGATTGTATCTTCTCTTCCAGTGTTTAAGGAGCTGCTCTGCAGGATAGGACAAGAGAAGAATGGAATTCCACATATTCCAAAAATTGCAGAAAAGAAAAACAACCGTTACTCCATCCCAGATATGCCTGGAGATGTGGAACAGATGTTTCCCCGGGAAAAAGGAAACAAGAAAATGAAAGCAAACACTGTATCTGGGGGCAGAAACAGAATCAGGAAAATCTTAGACAAGACTCGGTTCAGCATCTTGCCTCCAAAACTGTTCAGGTTTGTCAGACTCTTCTGTCAAAAAGTCAGTGTTCCTTACCAGGTTGGGATATTTTAATTACAGAAACATAGAATGGTTTGGGTTGGAAGGGACCTTAAAGCCCATCCAGTCCCACCCCCTGCCATGGCAGAGACACCTTCCACTGTCCCAGGGTGCTCCAAGCCCCATCCAACCTGGCCTTGGACACTTCCAGGGATCCAGGGGCAGCCACAGCTTCTCTGGG
>JAWWEE010000025.1:7727828-7755752 GCA_035221455.1 Xenops minutus
AGGGACACCTTCCACCAGCCCAGGGTGCTCCAAGCCCTGTCCAACCTGGCCTTGGACACTCCCAGGGATGGGGCAGCTTCTCTGGGCACCCTGTGCCACAGCCTGCCCACCCTCAGAGAAGGACCATCTTCAAGGCCTGTCCTAAAGACTAAACCCCATCTAACAAGGTGGATGAAGCAGCAGGTTGTTTCCTCTCTGAATGAGGCACTGACTGTCAAAGGGGCTGACCAGCCCAGCCCAAACCAGCAGTGACTCTTGCAGCCTGCCCAGCTGGGGCCAGCTGGCCAGTCAGGAGTACACCAGTATGGCAGCCAGGTACCAGTAAACTGGCCCAGTACACCAGCAAAGGGACAGCAGCACACAGCTATGGCACTGGGGCAGCAGTGAGAGCTGAGGGCACGTGGAGGGAGACTGAACTGCATCCCTCCAGAAACACTCCCCTCCACTCTGCCACCACCACCCTAAAGCTCCTGAAGCACCAGCAAAACTGCAAACCACACTTTCCAGGATTGCTCTCTTCAGTGTTTTTTCATTTCCATAAAGATGATTCACAGAGATTGACAGCACAGAAGAGACTCAAAAAGCCACTGCGGGCTGGCACTTCAAACTAAGACTGCATTGTAAGCAACACACCAGTTATAAAATCTTCTATTTTTGCTTAAACCATCAGTTCACACAATGACAGCAATTAACACAAAGAACTGCAGAGAAGAATTAATTGTATGCTAGATTTAGTCACAGTGCACTTCTTTCCATCCTTTTCAGTGAAGAAAGTTGTCAAGTTGGGCTTAACTTCTAAATTGTTAATGCAAGCAGCCCCCTCTCCTCCCTCAAGCACCACAAGAGCTCTACAAGTGTTTGACCTTGTCCAAGGCAAGAAGGGAAAACATAACATGTTTTTTTTTAGGTTTCCATCCTAGTTACAAAGCTGCAGATCTAAAACAAACAACAAAAAGCACTCGATACTTTTATTTCTAGTATTTGTTCTATGAAATCTATTTCTGAAGTGGCTGAGAAGTTAAACTTTGCCTTATTCACTTTAATATGGCCACCAAAGGCTAATTTGTACTGAAGGTATTTCACTAGGGGTCAAAATACAGCAACTTTGTGGCCAGCAGATGTTTAGATCTCCAGGTGCCATAGGTTTGTATGTTTATAACATCAAGGATGTGCTACCTGAGCACCACCACAGTCAGGGATCTGCAACCCACAGTCGTGGGGACTATGTAAGAAAAGCCAACTCTTGGAATGCAGGTCTAAGGTCCAAACTGAAGGCAAAGCAGCCCAGGCCATCAGCTCCCTGCTCTGAGCAGGGATTCAGGCAGCTTTAGCCACATAGGAAAGGTGATAAATAAGGCAATTACTGCACAGTAACGACATCTTTTTATAGACTGTTTGTTGAATATTAACCAGGAAGGAATGCATTTTCCTTTCAGATCCTCATGATATCCAGTGAAAAATGGCAGAATTGTACAATGAACAAGTATAAAAATAAAACACAACGTCACTGTTGATGAAATGATGATACATCAAGCCTGAACACCCAAGGAAGGTCCTGCAGGAAAGAGTGATTGCATAATCCCAGCCCACCCCAGCAGGATGCTGAATGCCACATGGGCACGCAGGAAATGTGCATTTCAGCACTTCAGGCTCAATCCCACTCTTCCATCAGCGCCTGCCCCGCACGGGATGAGGCAGGACCGGCCCACGGGAGGGATTAGTGGGACACTGAGATCCCACATGGGCCCTGCAGCTCCCACAGAGCTCACCAGCACACGGGGCAATGGTCAGACTGAGGATACTGGGAATGCCAGGAAACCCTGTGTTCTGTACTCTGGGGTTCCACAAAGAGAAACCTGCCAGCAACATTATTACAGCTGCAATTCCTTCTTCTACTCCATGTTTGTCATATTCTCTTCTTCCTTTTACATTCCCTTCCCCTGTTCTAGACCTTGCTGTTTTCCTACCCAGCACAGCGTCTAAACTTCCAGCCCTTCCTGCCAGACACATTCCCAATGCCCAATTTTTGCTCTCATAGCACAATGAAAAACCTGACCAGGCTGAGCTTTTCCTTAAAATTGACTCCATCACATTGGAATTTAAGTCACATTTAGGTAGGGTGTTAGTAAGATTATTACAACATATAATGCAAGACCTGTCCAAAACAGCAAATACCAAGTTTAGAGAGGCTGGAACGAAATGGAGAAGGGAGTAAAGTATTTCAGAGCCCACCCAAGACATCAGCACCTTCTTTCACACCAAGCTGCCTAGACACACATAACTCAAACACTCCCATGCAATTCCAGCCTTCCCTTCAGAGGGTTTTCCCACCATTGGGTCCCATGGGCAGGGACACCTTCCACCAGCCCAGGGTGCTCCAAGCCCCATCCAGCCTGGCCTTGGACACTCCCAGGGATGGGGCAGCCACAGCTTCTCTGCCCACCCTGGTCCAGGGCCTGCCCACCCTCACAGGGAAGAAAATCCCCATAATATCCAATCTAAACCTGCCCTTCTTCAGCTTAAGACAATTCCCCCTTATTCTTGAGTAAAGTCTCTCTCCAAATGACCTCGTGTCTTTTCAAGAGAGAAGTAACCCCACATTAAAGGTGTTCCACTCTTCTTTCAGATATCCCGGACCAAGTGATACGGGTGTTCAAAGCCGACCAGCAGAGCTGCTACATCATCATCAGCAAGGACACCACAGCCAAGGAGGTGGTGAGCCACGCTGTGCACGAGTTCAACCTGACGGGAGCCCCCGAGACGTACTCGCTGTGCGAGGTGTCCGTGAGCCCCGAGGGCGTCATCAAACAGCGGCGCCTCCCGGACCAGTTCTCCAAGCTGGCCGACAGGATCCAGCTCAATGGACGGTAAATGCGGCCCTGGCCTGCTCCTTTTGTTTGCCTTTCAGGTCTGGGACATCACAGCATCCCTAGGGTTGGCAAAGATCTCCAGGGTCATCCCGTCCAGCAGCAGGGAGGGGTGTTTTAGTCAGAACAGACAGGTGTCTGCTGGCAGGACAAACAAGGAGATGCCATAACTTACACTTCCCTCTTCTTTGTCACCTTCCTCTTCTGCACCCAAAAGCCCCTCTCCAAACCTACAGCAAGCTTGCTTGGTGACAGCTGAATTTAGCAGATCAGCATAGTGGTTTACACTTGGAGAAAAAATTTATATTTGTTCTGACACTTCCCACATGTACTTGGGGATTAAAAGTACAATTAATTTTTTTCTCAGTGTCACGTTGCAGTGAACTGATACTAACCTGAGATAAATTCTTCCTTTTTTATGTAAACTGTTCTGAATCTTTCTGAAATTTTAAGTGCTTTGGTTTTATCTGATGACCTGATCCAGACCAGAAGAAAGTTTATTAAAGTGAAAAATTCTGTAGTTGTCTTTGCTAGGCAACAAGAGGGAGTTTATGAGTAATAAACTTTTGTGTATCTGCAAGTGATCTGCTTGGGACCGTGGAAATGAATTTTCCAGATACATTTTCATTTCCTGAATACTCTGTGCCTTGTGTAAATATTACTATGCCACACTAAATTTATGGAAGAAACCACAGTGAATTTGTGTAAGAAATGGAGAAATACATTAACAGGAGATTTCTCAGGACTAGCGTGTATTTAAAGTGTTATTTTCACTGCTGAATTTACAAATGGAAAAGTAACTGACCTTCTTCTGAAGGTGAACACGACAGCGTATAACAGAGTGCAATATAAAAATGATAACAAAGAGGTAGATTAAAACAGCTTTCAAAATATTTGCTTAAGTAATGTTGTTATTTTACATTAAGCGAAGTACAAGGTTATCCTGTCCCTTCTTGTCCCTGCAATGCCCACGTTGATTGGTACAGTCCAATGTCCCTGTGCTCACAAACCTCTGAAGAGCATCTCTGATGGGTTGTTGTCACTCAATCGTCCTTCAGGTATTATCTAAAAAACAATATGGAGACAGAGACCTTATGCTCAGACGAGGATGCTCAGGAGCTGCTGCGGGAGAGCCAGATCTCCCTGCTGCAGCTGAGCACCATCGAGGTGGCCACGCAGCTCTCCATGCGGGACTTCGAGCTGTTCCGCAACATCGAGCCCACCGAGTACATCGATGACCTCTACAAGCTGGACTCCAAGACAGGCAACGCTCACCTCAAGCAGTTTGAGGATGTCATCAATCAGGAGACCTTCTGGGTTGCCATGGAAATTTTAGCAGAGCCCAACCAACTCAAAAGAATGAAGATTATTAAGCATTTCATTAAAATCGCTCTCCACTGTCGAGAATGCAAGAACTTCAATTCCATGTTCGCAGTGATAAGGTAAAATACCTCCCATTTGTCAGATGTGATTGGTGCTGTCAGAGGCAATTTTGGGAATCTAAATGGAAAGGAAAGGAATAGGGATGTCCTGAGCACGTTGCAGGGGGGGCTGGGTGAGGTCCCACAGCCAGCCTGGGCCGAGGTGGGTTGTCAGTGCAGCACTTCAGTCCCACTGGGGTGCTGGATGTGACAGTCTCTTTTCACCTGTTACCTCACAGGGAAGGAGAAGACTGGGACAAAGCACTGTTTGATTGATGAACTTCAGAAACCTGCCTGAGCATTGTGTCATTTTCCGTGATTTTGGCACCCAATTTCCCTGCTCTTTGTCAGTCATTGTTACTTTTCCAGTGTGCACCGAGTCATATCTGGGATGATGTGATTACTTTATTTCTTCCTTCCATTGTAATGACTTCCTCAAATCAGTCTTGTTTTGCCTTAATTTTCCTTTTCATTCTTTCCTGTCATCTGCTTGCTTCTCTATTTTATTTTTTCCCCTCTTCAATTGCACATTTAGACCTTTTCTTCTGATTTATCCCGAATGCTGCTACTTTAACAGCATGAGTTCAGCATTTCCTTTATTTGCAATTATCTTACACCCAGCCTTCACTTTAGGGAGAGAAAAAGGCACTGTGATTCATCAGACAAAGATCTGGATTTGTGCTGTATTCCAGCACCATTGTTGAAAATACCATTTTTTGAATATTTTCTTCCGTGTCTAACCAGTTTATCAAAGAGTATTGGCTTCTGGTTAGTCACACATTAAAGAATTCATGAATTTCCTTCCAGGGTCCCGGGCAGCCACTGGGGCTGCTCATTACATGGTGAATACACATGGAGATACAGAATCTCATTTTTATATTCTGCTCCCTAATTTCTCATGGTCTAGTGTAGGTGGAGAAATGACGACTCCTGCTTCTCACTTAAATCTCATCAGGCCATGACTGAAGTAGACTTTGGTCAAAAAAAAAAAAAAGAAAAAAAGAGGCAAATAAATTAGTTATTGCCCTGCCCTTATTTCCAGAGGAACATGCTTTTGTTAGCATATGGCACAGGGGTTGTCTTTCTTGCCTTGTCCTGCACAGCAGTTTGATGCCATATGTCTCCTGAAATAGGAAGATAACCATCCTAATATAGCCTGGAAAAGAGGAGCTGTGGGCTGGCATATGTTTGATTTTTCGTGTCAGAGGAGGCTTTGTTTGGCATAGCATGGAGAGAAGTCTGTATACAAAATAAACCAAATTCAAAACAAGTCTTTTTTTAAGCTTTCAAAATGAGAGAAAAGTCTTGAGAATAGCAAATTCTGTGATTGTGTGATTCTGGATTTACTAAGTAATGCTGGAGCATATCACTTTCCAGTTCTGCAGCTACAAGGGCTTTGTAATTATTGGAGAATTTCTTGAGCATAATTGGTGACAAATTTTGGGAGGATGGACGTATTTATTTAATTTTTTTTTATTGCATCCAAATAATTCTGGACATATTTTTTCTTAATTTGAATGAGGGCACAATGACAAATTTTAGCATATCTGCTCATTTACAAATGCTCCAAACATGCTCCTCTGGAGTCACAGAGTCAGAACCATAGAATGGTTTGGGTTGGAATGGACCTCAAAGATCATCCAGCCTGGCCTGGGACACTTCCATCTTCTCTGCCCAGCCTGTGCCTGGACCTGCCCACCCTCCCAGGGAAGAATTTCTTCCTAAAGTCTTCCCACTTCTGCTTGGGATGAGCTCTGCACTGTTCTCATTTGCTGTGCAACCATTGATTCACCTCATTCATTTTCTGCCCTTTTTGTCCTTACTGTGATATACATTTTTACAGGAGGGAAGTGGCTCTTAAGCAGACATTAGTCCTGTTTTACAGAGACTTAAATTGTCAGTAATTTGAAATTTCTGCCCTGTGCATAGGAAGCAGTTGTGGTTTTTACAGTCCTGTTTAAAGAGCAGAGGTTTATTGTGATGAACTTGTAGGCTGGCATTCCCCCAGCTTTACATTTAACCTTGGGAAGGCTGTTTTTAATCCTTAAAACAACCCTTCTGTTTCCTCTGGAAGGCAGTGGTTCTGCTCCCAGCTAACACTGAAACGTTCCTGCCTTGCAGTGGGTTAAATCTTGCACCAGTAGCTCGTCTCAGAGGCACTTGGGAAAAGTTGCCCAGCAAGTATGAAAAGCACCTCAGAGACCTTCAAGATCTTTTTGATCCCTCTCGAAACATGGCAAAGTACCGCAACATCCTCAGCAGCCAGAGCATGCAGCCTCCAATTATCCCCCTTTTCCCTGTTGTCAAGAAGGATATCACGTTCCTGCATGAAGGTAATGTCAAACAGAGAGAAAATAAACGAAGCACTGAATATGCTGTAGCCCTTTCTTCAGTGCTCCTTGTGTCAACACATGTCTAAGGAAGCTGCCACTGGTGGGATGCTTTTGATGGGTCCTTTGTAGGAGGGAAATAAAATAGAAGAGTCTGATCCTAGACAAAAATGTAAAATTAAATGCGGATTTTTAATCTTTTAAAAGCAGTGCTTAGTCCTCAGCAGCTGTCCTGAGGTTTAGGGTGGAAGCACAGGTGAGTGTGCTGGCTGGGAGTTGCACTGCTTCAGATACATTCTCTTACAAAACACTTGTTGCTGTGATGTTCCAGGTTTTCCTGCCGTGTTGTGGCTTTCAGACAGCTCTGATGATACAACACCTCCCACGCCTGCTTTCAGCATTTTCAAGGGGGGTTGTTTAGATGTTTCCATTTTGTTCCTTTTACACAAAGTCCTGTTCACGAGTGGTTGAAGTGAAGCATTTCCAAACATGCCCAATTCTTGGTGGTGATGGCTCAGAACTGTGTGAACTTCTTTCTGAATGTGAATGCTGTCAGTATCAGTTCTGTATTTATATTTTAACATTATACCAGTGAATTTGGGCATAGTTCACTTACTACTTTCTCCTCCTACTAATACTTGCTGCTTTAGGAATAGATTAACAAGAGCAATTCCAGATTCTCTGAGTGGGCCTGGTTCCATTTGTGTTTTGTCAGTGCTTCTTGTTTTCTTGCTGTTTTGATGAAAACAGTTCTATTGATAGAGAGGCAGGGAGGGCAGCACAGTGGCCATTCAGAAGCATTTCTTACTCTTTTTTTTTCTTTTTTTTTTCTTTTTTTCTCTTTCTCCTGTGTGTGTGTGTCTCCATTGTGCAGGCAATGATTCCAAAGTGGATGGGCTGGTAAACTTTGAGAAGCTCCGAATGATTGCCAAGGAAATCCGCCAAGTCGTGCGAATGACATCGGCCAACATGGACCCAGCCGTGATGTTCAGGCAAAGGTGTGCACTGGGAGGGGTCTCAGCTGGGGGGAGCTGGGGCTGTGTGTGCATCAGGACCTTGGTATTCCATTGTGTGCCTCACCATTGACATCTACCATCCAACCTCAGTCTCTATCACATTATGGCAGTACAGCTGATGCTCCCCAGCCCTGCCCTTAATGACTAATAAACCAGTTTATTGTCTTCAAAACACACAGAAGAATAGGTTCTAATTTTAGGGATACATATTTTTGCTAAGTAAAATGTTAGTGCCAGGAGAGTCTTGAGAGAGGTGTAATGTTAGGGGGGTGTAATATCTGTGGGTGAGAGACAGAGATAAAAAGCACCTAAACCACCCATGTATAAATCTGAGACGTCAGTTCCAAACAAAACCCCACTGATAACATTAAAATCAAACAATTTTTGTATTTATTCTAAGCACAGCTTGTTCCACCTACATAATGGTTGATATGCTCAGGCTTTAGCAGGTGGAGGGCATGTTCTTGGCTTATTTTTCTTATTTTTCCTTTTTATCTTGATGCTGAGTATTATCAGGCTCCGTGTTAACGAACAGCAGAATAAAAGCAACATAACTGCTAATCTGGTGCTGATTAGCTCCAGATTATATTTAGTGGAACTAAATGATTTCCTGCATCTGTTTTCTTCCCACTGGCTGAAGTAGAAGCATCAGTAACTCTGCTGTGTCCTTGCTGTGTCCGTCCTGATCCCGGAGATCCCTGTGGGAAGAGTGGTGGTCCCCTCTCCTTGCACTGTTACTTTGCCTCGAATTAACAGGCCAGACAAAGCCCCTCAGGATGGAGTTGGGGCCAAGACAGTGTCTGGTGCTGAATGGCCACATGGTTTCTATCTCCAAAAATGCCAGAATCCTCTTGAGCTGCCCCCCCAGCAGGGCAGAGCTCGGGGGAGGCACAGTGGGCATGCTGTGGGTGAATCCACGCAGCATTGCCGTGGCTGCTCACCAGCTGTCACTGTCTGTGAGGTGGGAATTGGGGACAGCTGTGCAGGGGAGGGAAACAGCACGGCCAAGGATATGGGGCGTGTATGGGAGATGGGTTCCTCAGGATTGCAGGGGACCACCAGCCCTCGCTGGTTTTTGGATGCAAGGCTGACTATCAGGAAACAGAAGTGTTTTTTTTTAAATACAGGCATTTAAAGGCAGGCTGGGTGGGGCTCTGAGCACCTGGTCTAGTGGATGCTGTCCCTGCAGGGGTTGGAATGAGATGGGCTTTAGTGTCCCCTCCAGCCCAAACCAGTCTGTGATTCTATGGCTCTAAAAATGGCCCAGCTGAGGTTTGAACGATGATAACAGATCCTTGTTAATGTTATTTAAAGATGGGTTTGTTTCACAGGGGAGATTCACCTTCATACTGTAGGACTGGAAGTAGCAAAAGTTCATTTTTAGCATAAAGTTAGAAAGCTGAGAAATTGTCATTGCTTTTCAGAAACTTTGGCATTCACAGCTGCAATCAGTCTATAAAGGAATATCCCTGATGGCCCCTGCACTTCCTAAGACCTAATGAAGTCTAATCAGTAAATAAATTTAATGCTAAATAATTACCTTTAGTATGTTTTTCAGAATTACAGAACACATTTTAATGACTGTAATTTAAATTATGCCCCCTGCCATAAACTGCTTAGGCATTTAATGTTAGAGATAGTGCCAAAGATTAAAAGAAAATAATTCCATGTTTTCACATCATTTATATTCATTTTCATTGCCTCTGGTGTTTGATCTATCAGTTTGTGTTATGAAGCACCAAATAAATGCTTTTGAAGATGAAAAATTAGCAAGAAAGGATGTGTATTAGTGGTAACATGAGACTTGCTCACAAGTTCGTTACCAATTAATAGAGAGCATCCAGGCTTTCAGGGTGCATTTGGCAACTGCCTTGTTTCCAGCAAACAATCAAGGGAAAACATCATAAAACTTGAGTACTGATGATGATTTCTCTTACACTTACAGCAGCCCTAATGCAAAGAATAAATTAATCCATTCCCACTTTCTGCAATACGAGGGAGTTGAACAGTTTTTACTCACTCCATCAAAATTGAATTTGACTCACAGAAGATAAAAAAAATTAATGCAAGTTTGTTTTTTCAATTTGTAGGTTAAACAAAAAACTGATAGATGTGCTTCCATATTAAAGTATTTGCCAAGTCCTGCCCTTGCATTCCATGAAAACATTGTGTTATTGTTTGAGAAGAATTTTGCTGTATAGAGATTTTTTCTTTTCTGTTCTTTCCTGTCTACATCTTTCTTCCTGACTCTCAACTGTTTTATTTTTTTCCTGTGCTTTTCTGTTCAAATACATGCTTCAATGTATATGGCTCTTGCTTACAGGAAGAAGAGGTGGAGAAGTTTGGGGTAAGTGTAGAGCTGAATGCAACTAAGATAAATAAAGATTATGCAACTCTTAACATACTGCATCCTCCTCGTTAGTGCATGCATCTGAAATACAGCATGCATTTTATTAACCCTGCAATACATGGTGGTTTTGAAAGCAGGAACAGGGGGTTACAGCCAAGAATTCTGAGTTGCTTTTGTGGAGTAGATAAGTTGTTTGAGTTTTGGCTTTATGCGTTAAAAAAACCCTACTGTGCAATTATATTGGAAGGGAAATAAAGGAAATAAATATCTTGCTTTTTAACATGTTACCAAAAAGTTGAAGCCATTCTGCATTTTAAACTATAAGGACACTTTGAATTGTGATAATGACGTGTAGCAATTCCCACCCCCCCTGCAAAGTTTGGGTTCAAGAAAGCTTCAAAGTATTTATTTTTAGTATCTATTTAAAATGTATCTCACATTTCCTACACCAAAATCCTCATTGATTTCCCTGGGAGTGTTGATTGGGCAAGGACTGGGTAATGAAACGAGCTGTGATGTTGGCTGGGGAAATTCCTGACTGGCCCAGCGTGGGGATTTCGAGACAACTGTCATTGTAGCTTTATTTCATGTGTTATTACGTGTATTTTTGCCCAAAAGCTGTTACCTGTGTGCCTTTGCACAGCAGTGATGGGGACAGGGCCAGGCCAGACTGGGGTGAGCAGGTTTGGATACTGGTGCCAGGTACTGGTGTGGGTGCCCTTGGCTGGCAGCACTTGGTGCTCACAGGGCAGCTCATGGGGAGACACCCAGGACACACAGAGCCTGATTGCTGACCCCTGGCACTGCTGTGAACACAAGGGAATAAGGAAAAATCATTATTAAAGGAAATTGAATTAAATTGCCTTAAAAAGTCAAGTCCAGACTTGAAAGAAAAACAGTGTGTACATAAGCAATATAATACTTATATCATTAAAAATAAACTTAATTTCCTGATCATTATAGAATAGATTTTAGCTTTGTCCTTATCTGGAGGAGACAGAAGCGTCCCCTTGGTGTGAGTAGCTGTGAACACTCCATCATGCCTTTTGCTGCTCCTTGCCTACAGTAACATTACTTTTTTATTAAATTAAGCTATCAATTGCTGCCAGTTCTTAAGCTTGTATTTTCTTTCAGATTGATTTATTTAACATCTTTGAAAATATTGCAGTCAGCTGTTTTCTACCATTTATTTTTTCAGCTCAGTGTACTTGACTCTGTATGTTTCCTCTAACAATATGTTTCATTCTGCCTCCTTTGGCCATTATAGCAATTCTGTGCCTGATGTTGTTTATTCTGCCACTTGTGACTCCGTAAACACACGAGATCTTGATAACTCTTCACAAATACTGTAGCTTTAAAAATATTCATCTGATTGTTTAAAAATCCCCCCAAAAACTGAACTTTGAACAACTTTGTTGCCACTTTCCATTAGAATTTACATGTGACATACACTGGGATCTCCATTTATTTAAGTATTTAAAGGACTGGTGTGGCTGGAGGGCACTGGCAGGTGACACAGAGGTGCTGTGTGTGTTTGAGAGATGTCCAGATCCCTTGTTTGGTCCCTTGTTCAATGGGAGTGGCAGTGACTGTCAGGGAGAGTCACTCATGTTCTTTAACCAGGGGAGAATCTTTATTTTTGCAGTAGTTGCTGATAGATGTGGGAGCTCAGAACTGGGAGCTTTGTCTTTCGCAGGTGCAAGTCTGTACAAGTGTGGGCATATGTGTGTTATCACTGCCTTCCTCACCCTTCCTGGGATAGGTGTTTTTAATGAGCTCTCTTCTGTGAATGTTTTTAGTTGTTTGAAGAAAGAAGTTAAGTGCACAATCAAATGCACTTTGTACTTGTAACATAATTTGCCCCTTATTTAACCATTGTGAGAAGCCCAGTTTTCTGAGAGGATTACAGCAGTCACTCACTGCTGTGCTCAGCTAACTGCAGAAGTTGCTGTGTGAGCCTGATGCACACAGTGGGCACTGAATTCCTCAAACCAACGAAGTTAATAAGTTTGTCCACTCTTACAATCTGCAGCAGAAGTTACAGAGTCATTAAGGCTGGAGGAGACATGTAAGATGGAGCCCAGCCATCAGCCCAGCCCCACCACCACGTTCACCACTGAACCACGTTCTCAAGTGCCATATCCATGTGTTTTTTGAACAGTCCAGGGATGGTGACTCCCCTGGGCAGCCTGTTCCTGGGCTTGACAGGGCTTTTCCATGAAGAAATGTTTCCTAATGTCTAACTGAATCCTCCTCTTGCACAACTTGGGGCCGTTTCCTCTCATCCTGCCAGCTGTGGGTCTGGCAGCACAGGCAGCAGAGCTGAATGGGTTCTGTGCAGAGCATTGCACCCTGTTCTTCCCAGCTCCTCCTGTCCATGTGCAGTCTTGTTCTAGACCCATACTGCTGCTCTCAGTTCAGAATATTTTAAGACAGGTGTTGTTTTACTGCTGTTCATCTCTTTAACTCATTTGCATCAGCATGCACTAGCCCTAACTGAAGATGAGTGGTATTAATCTGCTTTGGCCTGTGCTACTGTAGCTCTTGGTGGCTGTTGAGAACTGACCCTTCAGAGCTCTGCTCTTGTCTTGTGCAGGTCTCTGAGCCAGGGCAGCACCAACTCCAACATGCTGGACGTGCAGGGGGGTGCTCACAAGAAGCGTGCCCGCCGCAGCTCGCTCCTCAACGCCAAGAAGCTCTACGAGGATGCCCAGATGGCGAGGAAGGTGAAGCAGTACCTGTCCAACCTGAACGTGGAGACGGACGAAGAAAAGATCCAGATACTGTCCCTTCAGTGTGAGCCTGCCTACAGCACTTGTAAGTGCACTTCCTTCTCGAGAAATACACATTTAAACTCTCTCTCTCCAAGGCCAAAATGCTTTAGTAAGTTCTGGTTTGTCAATTCGTGTGCTGAGAGCTCCAGCAGGACAGCATTCGTGTTCAGGTCTTGGTTGAGCTCAGAAAACCTGCATGATGCTTTTCCTGTTGCCCTTTGGTTCTTCAGCTGTGCCTTTCCAGGAGTCTGGCAGGAAATGCAGTAGCACATCAGCTCTGTTCTTGCCCCGCTGCCCTTGTGCAGAATTAGGGAGGATGAAAGTAACATTTACCATATGAACAGCTAGGAAATGAAAAGAGACAGAATCAATAGAGAAACTGCAATGGATTCCAGCTTGGAATAACTGAAGATTGTAGAGACAGAGAAGTTGGGTCAATATTGACTGATGGGTTTGACAGGGTTTGACAGGCAGAAACTGAGGGCTACAGCAGGACAGTTCCCATGCTTTGAACTCCTGTCAAACAAACTGTTGTCTGACCTGCTGTCGTGCACAGTTCAGTAAATTCTTACTGAGAAATCAGACATTCTAATTGCATTTTATTTTGTTGCTTAGAAATTTTTACTTTCCTGAAAGGTAGAGTTGTTTCAAAATAGAAGAGTGGCAACCATGCTAAGCAAAATAATGTTTCATGCTTGTCTTTTGTCCAAATGTAGCATTTTAAGACTTGTTTTGTCCTCAAATACTGTTTTGTCTCTGAGGAGGTAAGTTAAAAGCATGACTAGGAGATGGCATCTTGAAGATAAAATTTTAAGTCCTTGCCATTATCCAGTATTAAGAATGCAAATCCTTGTTATTCCCTGAGGTGCCTCCTTATGCAAATTTTTTTTAGTATTTCCTTTGAAATAGCACTGAAATAGAAAACCTGGAAATGGCCATATTTAATTCCCTTTAAAAAAAAATGTTAAATTCTCTGTGTTTGAACTTGTTATAGATGATATGTGTACAGTTTTGACAGGTGGCCATACCATGCCCATGAGACAAACATAAATATTATCAGGTTGCTTTTCAGATGTTTTAAATAAATCACTGAAAATCTTGTTTGCACAGTGCTAGCCATAAATATGGTAAAGTAGTAAAATATTCTGACTGTTCTACTCTATGTAGTTAAGCAAATCAAGTAATTTTTTTCCTTAACCATCAGAAAGGGAAGTGAAGGTTAAGTACATACACAAGTAAATATATAGTAGAGTGGTGTATTATTAGGAGTACCTTTTTAAAAACTAGGAAAACAGCTCCAAACCCCAAAAACACAGGAAACTGATCCAGTTGAGGTTAGCCTCATTGCTGCAGAGCTGGGAGGAAGGATGGTGGAGCCAGTGGAGCACAAGGGAGCTGCCAGCCCCTCGTGGTTTTAATTCTGGTGGGGTAAGAGCACTGAACTGCTGCCAGGGATGGTCCTCCACACTTGGTTGGATTGCCCTTGTTTAAATGTGGACCAGGTAATGTTGGTTCTGGCAGCCTGGCACAGTGCTTTGCCATTTGGGTTTGGGCAAAGAGAGGTTTTGTACGTGCCCAGAAAAGCAGGGGTTCAGCTCCCAGTTCCCAGCTTGGTAATAAGCTCCCAGCCTGGAATGAGCAGCAGTGATGCTGCAATCCAGAGATTTCCAGGGGAATATAAGGAGAAATTGGATGGCCTTAACTTCAGAGTTTATGAATTGCTGTGGGATTAAAGCAGAAGCTGAAGCTGCCCTGTGCTGTAAATCACTTGTGCCACCTAGTGAAATGTTAATGCCAATGGCAAAACAGCCTCATTTTGAAGGAGATGCTGCTGTGCTATTGCACCTTATGTACAAACATCTAAAATAAGGCTTGTGGCAGAAATAAGTAACGTTTTTTTGTCTTTTGATTAAGTACTTCTATAGCACTTTAAAGAATTTAGGGTTTTTTTAAAAGCCATTTCACACAACAGCATCTTCAGTGTGATGAAATCGGTGTGTTTGGAATAGAAATGGTTCCAAGCACATTTTATCTTCTTTATGCAGTGGTTCCTTTGTCTGGATGGTTGGACTGTAATAATCCTGCAATTCAAAGTGCAAGATATTTAAATGCAGTTTTTCCCTAACAGTGACAAAGAATTTAAGTGAGAGGAGAGGAGGGAAATCCTCTGAAATGTCTCCAGTGCCCATGAGATCAGTTGGCCAAACCACTAAAGCCCATCAGCATCAACAAAACCGAATGAGTCAAGTTCTTCAGGTGCCAACTGTGAATTTGTACCCCAGTAGAAAAAAGGGACTGACAAAGGATCACGTCACATTCAGTGAGTACCTTCAGCTCCCCTGCCTGGGGAGTCTGAGAGGAGCTGTCTGTGCTGGGTGGTTTATGTGAGATACCATTGTGCTTCATTTGATTAATTCACTTTAAAATAGCTGGTGCATATTACTTGTTTTACGAGAGTGTGCTGTCTGCTTAGTCATTTGTGCAGTCTTTAATAACTTCCCTTAAAACAGTTAATGGTGAGGTTTCCACACCCTGCAGATGAACAGCCAGCAGTGGCCACAGCTGCTCTGATCTAAATCTAAATGGGGACTGTCTCCACATGCAGAATCCTCCGAGCATCTGCTCCCCTCCTTGCTGAATATTCTGATTGTTCGACATGGTGCTTACTTGTGATTTCAACAGGTATCAGTAGCTCAAAGGAATAATAGTATCCAGTAACTGATTCCCTTGTTTTTACAGGTACAGGCTCCCCACAGAAGTCATTAAGCTTGTCTGAGGAAGTAAGTAGTAAGAAACAAACAGATGACACTATGTCCATGGCATCTTCTTTGCACTCCAGCCCACCTGCTTCTCCCCAGGGCTCCCCACGCAAAGGTACGTGAGCTGTGGGGATGGTCACGGGCTGTGGGAGTCCCAGGAGCCCCAGCCTGTGGTGGGTAAAACCAGGGTGGGCAGTGGCAGGCGTGTTTGTTGATAATGACATGTAAGAGAAATAGTAGTTTGGAATATTCTTGTCAAGAATAGAATCCTGTCTTTCTATGAACAGACATGATTTTCCAGTGTATTTATATATTTTGGCCTTAAAAGTCACTTACTATTTAAAAAAGGGAACAATTTTTTTCTTAAAATAGTGCCTAGGTGCCTCTAACAGAATTCCCAGTAGATCTGAAGTGGTTCCCCCTGCCATCATGTCAGTTCAGATTTAGGTGGCCACTTAAGTAAATGGGATTCACAAACCTGGGCATTTCTTGAAGATGACAGTGTTGCATAGAAACTGCAGCTGTTGAGGCAACTTCAGGTCTTGCCCAAGGTATATACCAGGTGATTAGGTGGAGCTGGAGGTAGAATGGTGTCACAGTTCTCCAGGGCAGGTGGTTTAGGTTGTGTAGTAGTGGATGCATCTAAATCCTTGAGTCGCTGTTCATATTTTTTGTTCTTGTGCACAGGGCTTTGTTTACATCCCTGTCTCTCATGATGCCCTGAGAATCCCTTTATTTTTGATGTCTTCGTCTTAAAAGACCTGCATCCCTTCATCATTAGTCAACCTTGGATGGGAGTTCCTTTGAAACCCTTTAACACCACTCTGGCCAGCCGGGGTGGTTGGTGGTGGATGCTGTAAGGCCTCTCTCCCTCCCTTCTGTGCTGCTTTGACTCACTGACAGCCCAAAGCCACTGCACTGGCCTGGCATGGCACAGGGACCTGCTGCACCTCCTCACCTTGTCATGGGAGAGCAGCCCGGTCCGTCCACTTCTGCCTTCACGAGAGCCTCTTTCCTTTAGGAGAATGCCACTTATTGTACTTAAACACAGCATACATAAAAAAAGCTTAATTATGTGGGTTGCCAACCCTTGCTCCACTGAGGCTTCTGAGCATCGCTTATAAACATGTTATTTTTGTTAGCTTTCAGCTGGTTCTTTGAAAAGAATGTTTTGTTTCTTTGGGATTATTTCTTTTATTCAACTTGCTTTCAGCGTATTTTTAGCACTGATCTGATTTGATTGAGGTGATCTGTACCTTGTTGTGTGTGTTGTGCTAACAGCTCATTGATCTAAAATTAGGTGCTTCACAGACAGCTGAAAGACATAATTTTAGGCATGAACACGTTCCACTTAATCTTAGATTTCATTTTCTTTTGAGCTATACCCAAGTGATATGCAAATAGGACTGAAGAAAAAAGGGTTTAAAATTAGGGTGTTATTTTTGCTGTTATTTATCTCGTCACTCACCAGTGTCTGCCTGTGTCCTTTGTTGTAGTTGGCAACACCCAGAGGTCGGATAACTGCAGTCAGATGAATCTCTCTGGCTCTTCCTCGTCACTGGCCAGTGAGACCAGCAACAAGACCAGTGGCCAGCGCAGCTACGGAATAGGTGGGGCTTATTTACAGAAGCAAATCCGGATGATTTGCCAGGCCAGAGACAGTTCTGGGACAAGAGCAAAGGCAGACAGAGAGGATGAGAGTGCAGAGGCAGAAGCTGAGCGTGAGCCCACAAAAACAATGGGATCGCGGTTTAGAAGACTTAGGGAAAGAAGCTTCTCCAGGGAAAGAACACCTTTTGCTGCAAAAAGGGAAGCAGAGCACACTGAAGCCTCAGAAGGGAGTGAGAACCAAAAGGACAAGGACAGTGATGCTCTGAGCACAGCAAGTATCTATAGCAACAGCAGTCTGTACACATCTTACTGCCTGTGCATGAAGTCTAGAAGGAGGAGAAAGACTCTATGATTTATTTTTAGAAGAAAGACTGATGTCCACGTTGTGTCAGATATCCTGAGTTTATCCAAGTTATTTCAGCATTATCCATTTACATGTTTAAGCTGTTTAATGTTCTTCCCTTGCAGATACTTGTGTCAGTTCTTTATAGTTAATCACCCTTACAGTGCAGTGAAGACAATAATGTGAAGTTAGAAAATCAAGGAACAGGTACAGTGGCAGTTCAGTTCCTTAGTGTGTCACAAATGAACCAGGAAGTTCTGCAACGTTTTCTTAATTAGACAGTCCTTGATAGATGTAAATCAAATGCTCACTTCCAGCACTGGTGTTTATTTGCATTGGTCACATCTTCTGACTGTTTCAGCCCAGCAAACACTTGCATTTAGTCTGTTTATATACCTGTGCTGTTACTTAATGGCCCAGCTTTCAGACAGTGTTAATCTCTTTAATTAAGAGGAGCCCTTTTGTTCTTCAGAGTTTTGAAGTTCCTGAAAAATAGTGTCTTGAAATTAAGACACACCATGAGACCACTTCTTACTGCAGTACAGTTGTGTAAATTTAAAGTCCCTTAAAAAAAATTAATGAATATTAAACAGTAGTTATTGTCAAAGGAAAGGAAACTGAAGTTCCATCTTAAAAATGCTGCTCTTAATGACATTTTTTCCATTCATAAGATTCAGTCCTATAGTTTGATAATATTGATATTTAATGCTCATATTTGCTCTTGAAATCCTACAGCAATAATCAAAGTCTCTCAAATGATGAGCTCTGTGCTCAGTGGCAAATATGCCAGTGGCTCCAGATGCCATATTATATAATCTCCAATTTTTTTGTGAACTTAATCTTCTGTATTAGCTTGTGTGTATCACTGGCATGACTTTTACACTGCCCGGCCATTTCACATTTTCACCTAAAGGATGTAAATATATGGCAGTCCACCTGAAAGGCACATGTGCAGGAATTTAGGAAAAAAACACTTGTCTGAGGTGTTGGATATACAGGGCTATACACATTATTTGTGTTTGAAATAAGTAGGACAAAAATACATTATAGATTTTGCTCTGAATCTTGTGGGGTCTTCAGTAGTTCCCCTGCAGTGGGAACAGCACTGGAGTCTGGTCCAGCTCCTGCCAAAGTTGTATTCCCTGCCTTTTCTTCCTTCTCTGCTAGTTTTGGAGCAGATAATAAAACTGGGATGGACCATATGGCTAATCCCTGAGTGCTAATGGCTGGCTTTTACCTTAGTCAGCATCTCCTCCTCCACTGCCAAGACCTTTCTTGAGTCTTGCAGGCAGTAGGGCAGAGGGGTAGTGGGAAGTGTGCTGCTTTTATACCAGAGGAGTCAGCACTTGCAGAGCTGGAAAGACCAAATGTGCCCACTCCTACTGCTGCTGCAGCTGCCCATCATGGCTGTGGAGGTTTGGGCTGTGCTCTGCAGAGCAGGGGAGGTGCAGGTGGGTTACTGCCCTCACTGGTAAATAAATCAGTGCTCGATGCTGGTCGAGGCTAAAGGCTTTAATACACTCAGTCCCTCAGTGGGCTGGCTCTGTGCAAACAGGGTTTGGGTGTTTTGTTTCTAAATATCCTCACTGATGTGTGTGTCAAAACTTCATTGTCCTGCCCATAAACTTGAGCTGCTCTTTGACCAAGACCTTGTCTCCTCTCCTCAGGCTACGCCCTCATCCCCTCCACCAAATCTGACAACTTCTCGGACTCCAGTCACAGTGAGATTTCCTCCCGCTCCAGCATCGTCAGCAACTGCTCCGTGGACTCCATGTCTGCAGCGCTGCAGGACGACAGGAGCCTGTCCCAGGCCCTGCTGGGGGGGGATCCTGCTGGGGCAGAGAGGAAGGAGCACCCTCAGCCGCTCGTGGATTACGGCCAGCCCTGCCCAGGGTAAGGTGCAGCGGGTTCTGCTTGGCAGCGTGGCCCTGCTGGCAGAGCTTTGGCCAGCACACAGTTGTGCACTCCACTGGGGTTGGTAAGCTCTTGCTGGAACCTGGAGCTGCTCTGTGTGAGCCTCTTTGCCTAAGAAGCTTACAGTATCACTTGGGGAGACAGCAGCGTGTTCCCACCACTGGGGTTCAGCTGGACAGCTCTTGTTGGAGACTGCAAATGTGTTAAAAGCCAGGACGATGCTTAGCAAATTAGTGTCGTGGTGAGAGACAGCAGAAGAGCAACAGGAAATTATCAATTCTCTCTGAGTCAGCAGTGCCAGTCACTTAATGTGCTCTAATGTGATTTTTAAGGATTTTTCTAATTATCATTTGTTGCTTAGGCAGACTGGAAGCTTTCTGTCACTGTCCTGACAGTTTCCACACAAGAGCTCTTGTTACTTTAGTGCAATGACAGTCTCTGCTGAAATGTTGCTTTGAACTGGAAGTTTTTGGTTTTGTCTTATTAGACATAAAGCCTTGGCCCATAGGATTTAATATGTCTTAATCATGGATTCAGCTAAATGAGAGTTGCTCCTTGTATTTCTGATTTTTCCAGCACACCGAATCATGGAATGGTTTGGGCTTGAAAGGGACCTTAAAGGTCATCTAGATCCAAGCCCTGTCCATGGACACTTGCAGGGATGGAAAGAAATGAGAATTTGGTTTATTTCATAAGGTTAAAATGGGAGTTTAAAGATATGTTTCATCAAAGAAAATAATTCCCTTTTCTAAAAGGCGTAACACACACAGAGTCCATGGTTTGTGGTTGTTCCTTTATTGCTTAGTTTCAGTGGGTTTTGTAGGGAAGAAAGGGAGTTTTATCCTAGAACTTACAAAATTGAAAAACAAGGAAAAAAGAACTTGTTTGCACATATCTAAGAAGCATTCCTTGATTTCACAATGTGTCTGTAAACTGCTGAGGGAGGGTGTTGAATTTTAATGTGCTGCCCATACATTTGTTAACACACCCAGAAATAGTGAAGAGGCTTGGACAATGTCTAGCAATCATATCTTCATGTATTCCAAAGACATGCAAACCTAGCTTTATTTTTACCCCCTTAATTATGCATTGGGAGCAACTAGAGCTTTCAGCAGACATTTCATGGAAAAAAGAAATGTTGGACTTTGCTTTTCAGAATCTGTCATTCCAGATCGTTCCCACAAATGTTATTTATGCCCAATATTTCCAAATGTTCTTGAAATACAACTGCCTCCACTCTGTCTAAACAACTTGATGTTGCTGCCTGTGAAGGGGTTGGCTTTTATTCTAAATATTTGTTTGGGTTTGAGTTTATAAATTTAAAGAAAAAGGTGGTAGCAGCATGGAAGTAAGAGGCAATTACTCGTCTGCTTTCTGTCAGGCACTGTCTGGCTGTCCTTGGTAAGGCTTCCATGGACCAGATTCATGGGTCTGGGGTCAAACCTGGAAATGCATGTTGCAAACTTGTTCTTCCCTTGGGAATAACTTCCTGCTGCCTGTGCAGGGATGAGTTGGGAGCAATGCTGTGTCGTGTCAGTGCTCCGTGAGCCCTGACCCTGCTGACTACCTGCTACAGACCCAGAGCTCTCTTACAGCCACGTAACTGTCTCTGAGCTTGTCACTCGTATTTTAAAAGCTTACAGGCGTTTTTTTCCCCAATTTCTGTTGTTTTCCAATGTAGCTGGTCGATCAGTAGGCCTGCCCTGATCAGAGGGATGGCTTTCACGTCCTCCATGAGCAGCGAGGAGATCTCCCACGAGCACATCACGGTGGAGGCAGCAGACAGCGGCCGGGGCAGCTGGACTTCCTGCTCCAGTAGTTCTCACGACAACTTCCAGAACATCCCCAACCAGAAGAGCTGGGACCTGCTCAACTCTTACCGTCACACCCAGCTGGACGGACCTATAGCCGAGGTGGAGCCCACAAACTGTTACTCTGAGGAGGGTTACTTGTATTCCGAAGCCTTTTCCAAAGGCAGCAGGCAGTCGAAAGGCAGCGTGGAGCCCGAGCAGTCCCGGCAGAGCTGGGCCTCCTCCAGCTCCCTCTCCGACACCTACGACACAAACTATGGGACCATTAAGCGCCGGGGGCTGGAGAACTGCCCGGCGGAGCAGCCGGAGGGCTTGGACTCCAAAGCAGGCACGGACACCACTTACAAAACTGTTACTTCAAGTACAGAAAAAGGCCTCATAGGTAAGCCAAGCCAACAGCTTATGGAGGCTGCTGCAGCTGTTTCTCATTCTGATGTTGAGTTGTTAAGGATGACTTCAGGAGGTCTGGGGCCGTCTGGCACGTTAAATTCAGCTGCAGCCGTGGTTGTAACCAGAGCACTGCACACACAGTGTGTTCTCCAGCCTCCTTCTGCTGCATTGGGAGTGTCGAGAGAACAGACCAGTGCATTTCCCCAGCGCTTCATGGGGCTGCAGCAAAGCTGTCTCCACGAGTGTCAGGCAGCCCCTCTCTAGTCTAGTGTGGCTCTTTGCTTGTTTTTGGAAGTGCACTTATCGCTGTAGATGTTCCCCTGACAAGGAGCAACAGTCACATGCTCCTTATAGCACAGGCTCCCCAGGAACCCAGCAGGAAGAGAGTGATTACTGAGTGCTGTGGAGCTCACCTGCCTCTCTGGGGCACCTTTCATCCACAGGGCTTTGGTCTCTGGAAGCTCAAGGGCAGAGCAGATTCCTTCCCTGTCTTTGCTATTTTAAGCTGCCATTCATTTGATTATACAGCTGCAGTTTGGCTACGTATGAAAGGAGAAAAACTTAAAAATGTCCTTTCAAATATGCATTGTTCTATCGAGCAAGATGTTCTACCCCTGTCCTAGTGAGTTCAGCAGCCAAAACTAAAGGAACTGGGTTAGCAACAAGATAAAACATGGAATGCAAAGCTTTCTAAGACTGTAAGTCAAGGGTGTAGCTGAAATGCAGTTTAATTACTGACTGATTGCTGGAGGGGTTTATGTTATCAAAGGTAATTGCCTGAATAAACATCGCACGTAGGGTGGAGGTCTTGGATTGAGTTCCTCCTCCTTGGCTTTGGAGAAGAAACTGTGGTGGAGCCTTGCAGGAAACATGCTCACAGCTCATTGCTGTGCCTGTGCTCTGCCCTTGCAGCCCTTCAGAGCTGCTCAGGAGCTGGTTCAGGAGATGGCATGTTCACTGCCCAGTAGTGCTGTCTTTGCTCACAGCTCTTCTCTCTCTCTGCCTCCACCCTGCACCACAGAGCCTTCCCCCTGTGCTGCTGAGGAGCCCTGGGAGTCCTTAAGCCCTGCTTAAGGAGAGACCTGGTGCAGATGGAGAGAATTCCTGGTTTGCAAATGCAAATCTGTTAGCTGTTCCCCATGGTACAATATGCCAGAGACATTTACACTTTATTTCACCATTTGTAAAATGGTACAAATTGGAACTTGACAAAAGAACACATTATTCTTTCATTACTGCAGTAGACTAAAGTTTAGCTCTGGGGAACCTGGAGCTTTCTCCTTTGAAGGAGAACATACCCACCCTCACCAGCCCTCCTACAAATCCAGCCAAGACTGAGGGTGAGGGTTTGCTCGGAGGACCCAGCCCTTCCCCATCCCTCCAGGGAGGAGCAAACCCCCTTCACTGCCCCTGCTTTCTCACAGAGGCCCCTTCAGTGCTTTAAATGAAAATAAATCCTGCAATTCAACAGTATAAATGTCTGCCACGTGTATCTGCTAAACCCCAGACTGGCTGGATTTGGGTCTGGTTGATTTACTGTCAGCCCCAGCATGAACTGAGGCCATCAGCTGTGAACCAGCCCCTGTTCCTGATACCAGCACCTGGAATCTCACAGGTCCACAGCACAACAGGAAATGCTCCTTTATCTTTCATCCCTTCATATTCTTCCAAGATAAGAAACTATTACAGTTGCCAAAATAAATGAAAATGATGAACGTGCACGGCTTAAAACTGATCCACAGGAAGAATGCAAATTCACTCAACAGATTTTCAAAATTATCCTGACTTGAAACTCTCCTGTTGCAACATGTCCATGGAAAGAGCCCAATTTAACATGCACATGAGCCCCAGACCTGGAGTGGGAGGGGGGGTGGCAACTTAAGAAAAATTAAATTTTGGTTTGAGAGCTTTTGGGACCTGAACAGAGCAGGAAGGGAGATGGTGAATTATGTGGTGTGGACATTGCAAATAGGTATTATTGAGTGTAGCCTTTTCGTGAGTGCACAAGGTGTAACACAGCCTTTCCAGAGGCTGTTTCTGTGACTGTTCCTGGTTTTTTCTCACTTGTAAACAGAGAACATAGTTTTAAGATAAGGGTATAAAAAGGAAACAAAGCAAAAAAGTGTGGATGTGATAAGCTATTATTGGAAAATATAAAATAATGAATGCAGGCTCAATATACAATTTGCCTCACAGGAGCAGTTTTATGTGCTACTATTTTTTTTTCCTATAGCATAGCTGAGTGGTTTCATGTCTTTATACACACAGTTGATATAGTGATATTTTATTCTAATGAGTTTCTGGTAAGCCCCTGACCTCTCTTTTGGGTGATGAAGTGGGTGCTGGAAGGCAACCAGCAGTTGTTGCTGTGAAACACCAGCACGCTGTGCAGAGTAACCTTGGGCCAGTTGCCTCAGCTGCCTGTGTTTGCATTGCCCAGCCTGGGCAGGGGCAGCAGCCTGGCTGGGCTGGCTCTCCATCCTCAGAGGGCTCCCTGGCAGCCCCTGGGGCAGGGAGCCCACAGGGCAGGGACATACTGAGAGCTGTTCATTGCAGTCTGAATGCAGTCCTGGCTCCATTCGATTGGCATCTCACCTAAGGAGTTCACGGGTTCTTTTGCTACTCTGACTTCTTAAAATAAACAGAAAGCAGAAATGAGAGCAAAAATATCTACTGCTGTCGTTATAACCAGTGTTTCTGCATTTGCATTTTGTTATCAGTTTCTGTTTTGCCATTGTAACATTTCATGATTTTTTAACGTTTTGTTTCCTTTGTTTTCTTCTTTAACATTTCCATTGCTTATTTCTTGTGCCAGTGTACTGTGTCACCTCACCTAAGAAGGACGATAGGTATAGGGAGCCACCGCCCACCCCTCCGGGATATTTGGGGATTTCTTTAGCGGACATAAAGGAAGGATCGCCCCACCACCCACACCTCAAACCTCCAGACTATAGTGTGGCAGTGCAGAGGTCAAAGATGCTGCACAGTGACCTCTCTAGACTTCCAGCAGCTCCTCTGGGTGGTGACTGTCTCTCCTCGAGGATGCCCCCGTGGCACGGCCGGCAGCCGTCCAGCCCCCAGCTAGCAGATATGCCTGGCGCAGATAGTGAAGAGGATGGTATGTGCAACACCTGGACTGCTGGGGGAACCTGGGCTCACAACCACCTTCGGGGCTTTCTCTTGGGTCATTCTTGGAGATTAAAACTTCATTAATCTCTGATATACGAGTGTGTTTGCATGGCTGTGTGCACATGCATAGCTGTGTATATCATGCAGAGGAGTGTGCATGTATATACACGTTTCAATCAGAAAGAATGCCTTCCCTTTAGACAAAGCATGTTGGCACCAAACAGACTCTAAATTATATATAAACAAATAAATATAAATATACATATAAGATCTCCCAAAGTACAACTGAGACGCTTAAGAGCATGTTGATGTTATTTTTTAAATGTTTTTCCTTTAAAATCTGTCCCCTCTCAAACAGTGAAGGGACACTGACAGACTGAATAACTCTGGAAAAACTCCAGCCTCTCTGAGTTCATTAAGTGATGTCCCACTGCTTTAGGATGACATCAGGATGATGGCCTAAAATGAGTGATTTGGATTTGGTGAACTCCTTTCATTCACATGTGCTGGCATTCATCTGCCTTATGCCTCCACAGATATTTTTGGAGATTGAATTTAAACATGTGGAACAAAATAATAGTGACCCTCTTTTCTCCTGAAAAGTGCAGTTGATGAAACCCATGTTCTCTGCCCACCCTGACCTGGCAGTGTCTCTTCCAGTTCAATTTTTCATGGTCCTGTTTGAAGCAACAGCCAATGCTGCCAAGCACAGTGTTCATGGGGTGACCAAAATGTGAGAGGGTGTTCTGATCAAGACTGCTTTTATATTGTGTCAAAGCTAACCTCAGGGCAGGGGAATTTCTACATAATTGTTTATCTGCTGATTTGCTTTCAATACCTGTGCACTGATGTGATCTCTCCCTTTGCTAGTGAATTCATTTTTTATTAGAATGTTATGATCATTTCCTTCCATTTCAGTTTGGTTTAAAATGAGTCTGGGTTTAGATTAAAACAATTTCTGATGCAAAATGATCGTATCTTGGCCCTTTAAAATATCTAAACAGTATTTAACATATATATTAGTACTGCAGTTCAAATCTACAGTAAATGTAAAATTGCCCAGCATTAATTCAATTGTGTTTTTGATGTAAAAATAAGGAAGCAATTGCTTCAAACTTTTTAATCCAATTTTTTGAGGCTAAATTTAACCCTACACTTTTAGAGACACGTATTTTACTCTTTTTAAAGTGCTTGGTTAATTTTATTTGGGATAAAATGCTCACTGCATGGGAATTTGCTGGCTTTTCTCCCAAATCCGTAGCTTTTGGCATCCTGGGAGCTGCATGCTGATAATTTTTGGAGGATCTGGGTTTTTCTGTTTTGCAATATGTCTATTGTATGATGATCATACCTCAGACTGCAGAAGCTGTGGCTGCCCCATCCTTGGGAGTGTCCAAGGCCAGGCTGGACAGGGCTTGGAGCACCCTGGGACAGGGGAAGGTGTCCCTGCCATGGCACGGGGTGGGATGGGATTCTATAAGGTCCCTTCCAACCCAAACCAGTGTGTGATTCTGTGATTGCTTGAGGGTTTCATAAGTGGTGGTGTGGAATGTGTAGTGCTCAGTGATAACGACAGTGAACACGCGCTGCTGACGTGGCGAAGTCGTCACAGACCCACGGTGTTCTCACCACTGGTCTGTGCCCTCTGGGCCCGAGGGGGCACTGCTGGAATAACTGGCTGTTCTCTTATCTTGTTTTGCAGAAGATGAACAAGTATCAGCAGTTTAAGCGTTGGGCTGTTCCTGTAAAGCGCTCACAACACAAGGGATGTGGGAGAAGGACCTCCTGGTTCTGTTAGCGACCGCTAACAATTGCTGCTACTGACCTCAGACCTTGGCCTGTCCTGGACCAGATGGAGCAGGCTGGATCCACCTCTCTACACCTTCCTGCACTCTGCCCCCGCCTCAGCCAGCTATTTCTGCCTGTGCAACAGCAAATCCTGTTCAAGGAGTGTGCTGACTGCCTGGGTACCAGCACGGGCACTGGCACCACAGAGGAGCAGTTGGCACCACCACTTGAAACTCGAGCATTCTTCTGTATGATACCATGAACCCTCTGGTAGTTCCCATTGTCCTTATTTTCTACATGGCCGTTAGAAATCGAAGAGTGTTATTTTATGGACTTCAAAGAAAAGTTATATCAAAATGTCAGCAAAAGCGAAGGACGTTGCTGAAGTATCTGGAAATAATTTATTAATTTAATTTTTTTTTAATGGGAATTTATTTGTGTTGGGAGTGCTCTGGTTGGCTAATATAAATGTTTAGTCAATGTGACAATAAATTAGCTACACATCAACTGTTGTGCTCTCAAAATAAACCCAGAAAACTAGAAGTGGGCCATTCCAGGTGCAGAAATCTGTGAATTTTACAGTGGGTTTAGATTTAATATAAGTAGAGCCTGAAGCCCTGCAGAGCAGTGGGTGTCAGGCCCTGCTCCCCTCCCACATGGACACAGCAGAAACCTACTGCCCTCCAAAGATTTCTGGAATATTTTTAGCTGCCAGCCAACGAAGGCAATAGTTGGTGCCTCCTCCCCTGTTAAGGAACGTTTGAAATGTGGAAGCTGCAGCTCGTGGGGAGCATCTGGGGGGTCTGAAGCTTTCCCAAAAGAGCTTTAACCAGATTTTGCCCTGCAGAGTTCAACATGCAAGGTGTGTTCTACAGACCCAAACTCCAGCTGTGTGTTGTGGGTTTTAAGATCATCCCACGCGTCCTGGCCTTTGCCCAGAGCTGCACAGGATTTGGGTGCAAAGGTTAGCCTTGAAAAAAATAGGGAAAGGGTTACTGCACTTCACAGGAAAATTTGTGAAACTCAATACCAAACAACATAAGAGCATAATGCATTTTATGATGGGTTAAAAAACCCTGTGGTGGTCATCTGGAAACTAGAGATGATCTCAAACCATTTGGTTTTAAGTCCTGGTGTTGTTGGTGTCAATGAGAGTTTTGACTTACAGCCAGCCAGTATTAACCCGTGATCCTCTAGTTTGACGATAGTCAATCAAATTGCTTCTTTGATTTGGCTTTTAGCCAGCCAGAGTGCAGAGGGGTAGAACTGGAAATACCTGCAGGTTTTTCTTTCTTTCTTTCTCTTCCTTTCTTCCTTCCTTTCTTCCTTCCTTTCTTCCTTCCTTTCTTCCTTCCTTTCTTCCTTTTTTCCTTCCTTTCTTCCTTCCTTTCTTCCTTTCTTTTTCCTTTCTTTATTTCTGC
>JAWWEE010000025.1:7755852-7806840 GCA_035221455.1 Xenops minutus
ACATTCTTTCCTGACCAATGGCACTTTTTTTTTTTTTTTTTTTTTTTTTTTTTAGTTTCTTAATAACAAGTAAGGTTAAGCTACTAATCTCTCTGTAGGGAATACACAATAGACTTAAATAAAGAATGAGAATCCAGGCACAGAGAAAAATACATTAGAAAAAAATCTACCAAAATTTTTTTTAATTAAAGTAGTTCAAAGAGTTAGAAAGCCTTTAAATTTCAATTTCATGGTGTTGTACTGAAAAAACTCCTGCTGGTTCTGATAATTTTATTTCACCTTTCCAGTCCTGAGTTGTTTTTTTGGTGTTTTTTTAATACCTTGTCACTTCATTGTTAACTATTCTTTGAAATGTCTCTCTTGACTGAGATTTTGGCTACAGCTATAATGAAATAAAAATTGCAACATGCTGCCAATAATCACCAATAATCAGAAAATGTTCCAGGAAGCAGTGCTGTCAATGCATGAGCAGCCTCACATATGAAATCCTGCACCAGAAAACAAAGAATAAAAAGTCTTTGAGATTCTTTCAACATCAACTGCTACTTATTAAATATCAGGATATTAATAACCATGCTTTTGAAAAATATTTCAGTAAAGAAAAAGGTCACAAGAAAGACACCAGTAATTTCTTTTTTCTGTTGGAGACTGTTGTGCAAAGGAATGTTATCCCTGTGCAAAATTCCAGTATCTTTTTATGATGATGCAAGAAGCACACAGTGTTGTCTGTGAAGCCAGTTTTGCACTGAGTAAGAACTTTCTGGCATAAAACTAAATTAGAAAGAACAGATGGTTGCAGGAACCTAATTAAAAAAAAAAAAAAAAGAAAAAAAAAGAAAGAAGAATCAGATATCAAAGCATCACCTTCTCTTTCCCTGAATTTTCCTTGAAAGAAGTAGAACAGGAAGTTTCAAGAAGCTGACATCATCTAATCCACAAAAGATTCAGTCCAAAAATTAATTTATCAAACACCTGAATTATAAAGAAGAGCCAGATGCTCAACATGGACCTACTTGGACACTGTTAAATGGTCACTGTAGGCATTCTTGGAAACTGAATATAATTAAATTGAAGAAGCATTTACTGGAAGTTATTATCATGTAATTATTCATTATTATAGAATTCATCAAACACAGGTAGATGGTTCTTTATCTGCCCTAAAGACATGCATTTCTTCTATTTGATTGCATATGGAACTTTACCAAGAGCATTAAAAAAACCAAAACCAACCGCTAGGTAAAAGACACGGTGTATTAATAATGAGCATAAAAGCAAATACATTTTTAAAAAGTACAAAATTCCTCAATTTTAATTATTCAGGGTTGTTTTTGTATAGCTCATAGACAGCATTTGAGACATGACGCACACTACAGCCCTCTAAGGGTTAATGTAAGAGCTAAAATCAAAGCAACATAAGCAGATATACATGAATTTGCCATGTATTGTCACATCAAGCTGCAAAGTGCACCAGCATCATCCTCAATGCATCCTACACATGAATCTGTGTGTGTGCAGATTCTTTCCCGCAGTTTAATAACGAGTTGTTGTAGGCATACTCTACTCATGAAGGTTATGCTTAGCATTCAGCAGTAAAACAACATTTTAATTAAATTATAAGAATATCAAATTCATTCTAGTCTTTGATGCTCTTAGAAACAATTACAAAGCAGCAAGAATTTCAAAAAACAACGGTTAGTAGTATTCAAATTTAATCAGAGATCAAAGTTATGAGAAGTGGTAAAAGCATCAGAAGTTTCTCTGAACAGCTGAAAAACCTTTATATCTGGCTAATTAAGAGTACAATACAACTCTAAGGATGTGCAATATGGATAAATCCAGTAACAATAACAACTAGATATATAATTTGTGGCATATATTCTGTGGCACATCTTCAGAGGGTCAAAATAACACACAAGAGTTACAGGTGTGTGTTAGGATTCTAATAATTAAAAATCTTGACTCCTGTTGCTTTATAGAGTCTATAATACCCTTATAGGAGTACCCTTAAGAGTACTCCTCTGCCACAGTAGTATTTGTACAGGACACTATAGAGGGGAGAAAGGTAAGAAAATATATTCTTCAAATTTTATCAACTATATTTTAATTTGAGAGTTGGTAAGTGAATGAGTATAAATAAATACAAATAAAAGATCCCTGTATAGTAAGGGTAGCCGTGTTTATGGAATCAGTAAGCACTGTTCTTTACTACTGCTGATAGATTAAATCAGGCTAGCAGCAACGTTTCTATTCAAAATCAGTTATAAATTGTTGCCTTTCTGTATTATGTTTCAAAACAGACCACTTAGTGAAGCACCTGAGAATATCTGATGTGCTTGCAACACTTTTAATGTAGCTCACTTTTCTGAAGAACAAATTAAAGAACAAAGAGCAAAATTTCCAAAACATCACATTTTTTTAATTTACAGTTTTCAGACAAGGAGCTTAAATACATTACATTGAAGCTGTTAAAAAGGTCCATTACATGAAGTTTATACATATATATATATTTGCTTGTAGAACTGGTAGGGATCACTGTCACAACTACAGCCACAATGCTTCACTCCCGACAAGACTTGTCCCATGTCTCTGTTAACCCACAGTGTGGTCTGTGGGGCTCATGATTATTAACCCCATAAATCTCAACATGCTGCGTCGGCTTTAGGTACAACCAACAGCTCAAGCACATAAACATCAGCAAGTAGCAGGTGCTCTGTAGTACTGCAGAACTTTATATCTGTGCCCTACACTGTCCTTCCTGATTCTCATTTTAAGAAATGCACTTTCAATTTCAGTGCTGTGGTACCAACATACAAATGGCAAAAGGGTGTTGTCTGAAGCCGTGTTCAGTGTCCCAGCACGATAATCTGAGCAAAAACACAGGCAAACTAAACCAAATTAAATACAAAATATTAAAACATACTTTCTTTATAATCTATTTGAAACAGAATCTGGCAAAATTTTACACAGAGTCTATAGGAAGGAGGATATATCTGTAATATTATTTTATATGTATACTTTGCTTCAATTATCCTGGAAACAAATCCTAAAATTTTAAAAAGAAATGAAGACTCCTGGAGAGAATTTAAATATGCTATTTTGAAAGTGACACATGAGATAGAATTAAAGCACTCTTTAGACCTAGTTACAGATATAGTAATAATTAATCCAGATGGTAAGAGAGAGGGAAAACTGAATTAATGATTTTTTTTCTACTTTTTCTTTCTTTTTTTTTTTTGGTGCTTTCTAAAAATATTTTTACAAAACAAAATTGAAAGATGTGAAAAGTGCTTATACAACAGTGACTTTGGCATGAAGACAGCATCTTTTTCTTCTCTCTTTGAAGAAATGATTATAATAATTACGTATAAAAAACCCCCAAACATTTTAGAAATGCAGAAATTCAAGTTTGGGTTAAAGACACATCCTCTAGAACATCTACCTCATGCACACCTACCACTGTGTAAACCTCATTTGCTTTTGCAGTTAATTTTCTGATAAATGCATAAAAACCAAAAAGCCTGAATAAAACTGTATTTAGATTTAATTAGATTTACATTTAAGGCCCAGGATAGCAAAGCTTTAAAACTTACTAAGAGCAATGATAAGCAAAGGATTTCCAAGCAAAGCTTATCAATACAGGAAAAAACTTACCTAACACAGAGTCACCACAGAACAACAATAAGAGAAAAAAAAGTGAAAATTCACTTTCAAACAAAAATGTTTCGAAAATCTGAAGACAACCGCCTATGTCAGAGCATGGTTATCACTTTCACAGCTGAAAGAGTAAAACTGATAGTACCAGAACTGCTTCTGAGCTGGATTTGTTCTTATTCCAAGATTGCTTATACTTCTTTTTTTTAAATCACCTTTACCAAATCACTCCACTACAGATACAGATTCTGATACCTCCTTAGGTGTCTAAATCCCAATAGTTAGGCCATTCTAACCATGAGTTTCATATCTAAAATATAATCTAGGCTATTAAAATATGAAATACCTCATTTTCAGAAATGCTAATAAAACAGAAGAGTATTGTTATAGAGAAAATTAATCTAAGAAATTGGCTTAACTCAGGGCACAATTGCAAAAAAAAAATAATTCATTTTGAAATGTCATTTACTCTCAGTCAAGATCATGTGAAGTCCCTCCAGATAGCACTCAGTGCTAATCATAACACATACTCTACACCAAAAAAGCTATAAGTATGCTATGACTACTGGGGGGTTTTGAATCTATGCAAAAGATTTGGCAAAAGTCTACTCCCATTGCACTGTCTTAACATTAACAAGAAGCTCGACTGGTCAATGTGTGTCCACAGCCCAGAAAGCCAACCATATTTGGGCTACCTCAAAAGCACTGTGGCCAAAAAGGTTGAGGGATGGGATCCTTTCCCTCTGCTCTTCTCTTGTGAGTCCCAACCTGGAGCACTGTGTCCAGCTCTGGGACCCCCAGCACAAGGAAGATGGACCTGCTGGAGGGAATCCAGGGGACCTCAGTCCAGGGGACCAGAGGCTCAGAGGACTGGAGCAACTCTCCTGTGAAAACAGGCTGAGAGAGAATAGAAGAATTTGGGGAAACCTTATAGTGGCCTTCCAGTACCCAAAAAGAGTCCAAAAGAGAGCTCAAGAGAGAGACTTTTTACAAGGGCATGTAGTGATAAGACAAGGGAGAACAGCTTTAAACTGACAGAGATTTATACCAGATTTTTGGAAAGAATTCTTTACTACGAGGATGGTAAGACACTGGAACAGTTTGCCCAGAGAAGCTGGGGATACCCCATGCCTAGACGTGTTCAAGGCCAGGCTGGATGAGCAACCTGGTCTAGTGGAAGGTGTCTCTGCCCATAGCAGGGGCAAGGTCCTGCACAACGCAATCCATTCTATTATTACTACTTTGGCAGGGGAAGCATGTAAGCATATCAAGTTCTTAGGGTTTTATTACCCAAGGAGAAAACCAGAACAAAGATAAAATTCTTAATGGTACTAGTGGATTAACTGTAACTTTGGTAGTCAAATAATCAAGGACTAGAGGTTTAGTTTTTGAAAGAAAATTTTTGTTTCTAGTTTTCTCTATTCTCAAAATAAAGTCCAATTAAAACTCTGTCATCCAATCTAGTGGAGACGTAATTTCTAATGTAAAAACAGAAGCCTGACATGTATAGCAGATATGCTATGATAGGATTTCTCAGTGTATGGTATTCTCTTTACTGTCTATGCATTTATATTGAGTTACTTGGTTTCCCTAGAACTACTTCACAAGTGGGGAAGTGATCTCCAGGCAGAGGAAAGCTGGTCTCAAGTAGTGCTTCTTAAACAGAGCTTTGCCTTAGGACAAAATTGTGGTGACATGCAATGTATTTCCTCTATGTTTCAATTAGCCAGACAATAACATGGAACAGATGCAGGTTAAAAAAAAAAAAAAAGAAATAATCACATTTGTTAGATGACAATAGCTAAGATCACCTGTTTAGGTGGCACAGGGATCAATTTTCAATGAAACACTTTTCAGTCTTACACTCAAAAGTTCTATCTACTAGGATAAGAGGCAGAAATAGTTGACCTGTGAAGAAAAAAAGAAAAAGAAAAAGTTTTAAAAAAACCAACCAAACACCAAAACCAGAAACACAATCTACTGAAAACTACTTTCCTTCTCAAGATATGTGAGAGAGAAGGCAGGTAAATATGTGGATAGAATGAATGTTCCCTTTTCCCTAAATACTAATTTAATTGAAGAGTTGTTCTTTAGACAGTTAAGTTTGCATGAAATGAGGATTCTTTATACAATCAATGCAGACTGTGTTCCTATCTCAGACAGCTGAATCAGTCTCTGAATCCACCACTGAGTTTGGAGAGTCTAGAATCCTAATTTCAGCATTATTAGGTTTCAAAATTATAGGGCATGAAGGGGGATGTTTCTGTAATCACATTATGGGCACAGTTATATCTGGCTAGGCTAGCTTCCACATTCTGAATTCCAGTGGATCAGCATTACCTAAATATGGCCCTTGGCACCACCAGCTCCAAATGAGCCTAGCATGAAATACAACTCCCCAAGTTTACTTTCCTAAAGAAGCAAAGAATGTTGACACTTCAAGATACACACTCACCTGCAAATAAAGGACTTAACCATCTTAGAAATATCTGGCAATCCCTCAATATATCCTTTTTTCAATTTAGTTAATAATCTGTAATTCTGAGTACCTTCAGTTACAAGCCATAAATCTTAAAATGCTTCTACAAATTTTCAAGTTTATCCTGTGGAAAATTTAGTTCAGGTTGAAATTGAATAGTTATCTTAAAAAAAAAAAAAATCTGTTTTGGTTTGTGCATCTAGCAGAATAAATTTCTACCAATATTACTTGCTTTATAAAATCTGAGATAAAAAAAAAGAATAATTTTCTGTTCTGCAATGACTCAGAATCCTTTTTTCCCCTCAGAATGCCTTTTTTTTTTCCTGTTGGAACAATAGGAACTGATTGGAGACATAATCCACAACTTTCACTGAAATGTTTAACATTACAGAAGTAATTAGACCCATTGCGTTCACAGATGGAAACAAGAACATCAAGATATTTTATTCTCATTTCAACAGATATATGCTTCTGAATAAAAGGCAATTAATTAAGAACATATCATTAAAAGAATTTATTTCTTCCAACAGTATTTTAGTTATTTTTCAGTTGGCTTCCTTTAACTTGCATTTCATCTCATCTCATCTCTTGATCATCATGTAAAACTTACTTATCTGCATGAGATTATTTTTATTATTCCCAAATGGTAATAAAACCCCCAAACCCAAATCTAAACACTTCCACTCTAGACCTCCCTTACAGTAAAAAACTTTTTCTTATGTACAGATGGAATTCATGTGTTTCTGCTTATACCCATTATCTCTTATTTTGCCACTGGGCACCACTGAGGGGTTCATCTTCTTTTCACTCTGCAATTACCATTATAAACAATGATAAGGTCTTTGTGAGCCTTCTCTTTAAGCACTCACATCTATGACAGAGATTAGACACATAGGATGAATTGCCTCCAATGCCTTTTTGGTGTTAGAAGCACAAAAAAGGAAGCCAGCCTTCTAAGGGAGGCAGAACACTTTAACATCTATAATATTACTGTTAACAACAAAGGTCACCACAACAGCAGAGTCAGGCTCTTCAGAACATTGCATGGCGGGAGGACACAAGACAACAGATATAAGCTGAAACATGAGATTCTGAGCGCTTACAAAAAAAAAGCCTTTTTACTCTGAGGAGAGTCAGGCACTGGAACAGGTTACCCTACTCTGACATTTTCAAGACCAGACTGGGAGATCTGTGAGTAGCCTGACCTGACTTCAACACTGAGCAGAGGTCTGGACCAAGATACGTCCTGAGTTATCTTCCAACCTGAATTATTGTATGAGCTATAATCTATGAAAGAAGAAATTTACATACCTACACATACAGTGAGAATCAAAACGGTGCAGGAAACAACAGTTTTAGTAGACACGAATTATCTTGCACATTACATACGCTGCAGATTACAGATTCTCATACTTCTAAACAAGTCTAGATAAAAAACTGCATTACTCACAACATAAAAAAACAACACCCCATTCTGGAAGAATTAGTCTTTCACCAGTTGCAACATGACTAAGTTTGTTTTTGACAATTACAATTCTTGTTACTCAACAGTTGTGTAACAAGTCAGATGCAAGAAGCATACCAAATCCTCTCCTCATCCAATACCTCATCTGGCTTCTCAGACTTTTCAGTGGAAGCAGGTGCAAGTCTGTAAAAAGTGAGTTAAAGTGCACTGTGGAGATTTAATAACTGCTTCCCTAAGAGATTAAAGTGCTCCTGGTGTTCTAAAAAAATAAATCAGAAAACTGAAGTTCTGTAGAGATCCCTTGGGACAATTACTCAGATCAGAGATGGAATGATTTCAAAGCATGATGAACTTGTTTATTCCATTCTTATCTTGATTATTTTAGCATGAGTAGAGTTGGTTCTTGCTAAAGGTGGAATCGGCTCAACTACAGCTGACCTAGACAGCTACATAAAATTACAGTGTTCTCAAGGTTTCTTCTGATTAAGAAAAGAAACAGATGACAGAACGTGGTGTCTGATGCAATCTTGCTTATGTAGAAAGTTAAAGTTCCACTTTTCTTAGCACAACAAATCACAAGCCAGCAATTGTTTTCTGTTCCTTTCTACTCATCCTCATCTACCATTCCATCTAAAAGCTCTCACAAAGCAGTGCCTGAATTCACACTTCAAGTAGTCATTTACACAAGGTCATCAGCATTTGGTTCATTTTTCAATTTTGTGTCATTTTCTCATTTCTTCTAAGAAACCCCTCAGCTACATGTATTGTCATTTTACTGAGTGACATACCTTTGTTCTGGTGCTTCTTAAATGAAAGGCAGTGGCTCATCAGCTTCAGTTATCATTGTTACAAACACGAGTTTAAATTACTCTGTCATCCTACCTAACAGTGAAAAATAGTGACCCCATGCTTCTTCAGCGAATAATTCAAAGAATATATGCCTTTAAATACTAAAGTGCTTTGACTATTTTGCTGTCTGTCCACTTATGCAAGTACTCTCAACTACTGTGATTGCTGTATGCAAGAATTGCAGTAAATGACTGGATCCATTTCAACTTTTTACTCTGAAGGTGCAAGCAATGAAAACTATGACCACTCGTGTCTGACACTTCTGTTGCATGAAATTGTTCCTTTGTTAGTTTTCCAAAGAGATAACTTTATCCTTCCGTGGGATCCTACTCTCACTGTCAACAAATTCAAACACAACATCCAATAGAGGTCTTTTCTAGAGAGACAATAACTAGCTAATACAATCCTGTGCTGTGCTATGCTAATACTCTACTCCCACACCAATCTTTCTGACAAATAGAGGGAAAACACAGCATATACACCAAGATTATATATAAAAACATAAACCCAAATATTTCAATTTAAGAATTAGAATGGCAGGGTGACATTTAGGGCATGCAGACTGTCTTCCATGAAAAAAACATTCACAATGCTTGGGGGCAAAAAAAAAAATCAAAACAAAAAGAGAAAGAGATAAAAGTGAACTGGTGACTTTACTTAAAAGCAAATAGTCAGAATTTCAAGCTGAACAAATGTTATTTCTTTACAGTAGCCTCAGAAATGACTGAACACATGATTCATTTAAGATGACCACAAATGAAGAGCAGGGAAAAAGATGAGCATTTGCCACAATGAAGAGTCCCTAGTTCCTAAGGATAAAGAAGTGAGTATGGGGAGCACGCAAGATTAACTTCACAAGGTTAATTTTGGGTGTCCCATATTTTGTAATGCCAGAGATAGAATTGCTCCTTTGCACCATGGACATTTTTCAGTTTCTATTATTCATTCTACACCATTCTCAAAATTAGACAGTGCAGGTAGACAGCATCTATTTAAATTAGAATTTGGCCAAGGTTTTGGTCCCAATTTTTTTTTTTTTTTGGTCCCAATTTGGGACCGAAACCTTGGCTTAAAGCTCTGTCTTTCCCCTTGACTTCTAATGCTGGTTCAACATCAACACTATAGCACTACTGCATTCTCAGAGCATCCACAGTTTTCTCCAGAAATTGGCTATCACTGCTAGAGACCAACCTGAGCCATGTGTTGACACATGGCTGCAGATGGATTTCAGATACCAATTATATGGATGATAAAACACTAGGCTCTAACCAACCAGGCTCTACAGTTGAGCCCTTCCACACACAGCTGCTGCCCAACTGTTGATTGTTCACAGCAGAAAGCTCAGCTTTCTCACTGACATCAAATCTGAGTCCTGTCTATTGATCCACCAATCAGATCAAAACAGACTCTTAGTTCTTGAGTTTTTAATGCCAAATGCAGAATCCAATGAAGGGCAAAGAAGGCCATACTTAGAAATGTGGTGAAATGCACAGTCACTTTTTGGTCTGTAAAAGAGGTGAGCAGGAAAATGGATGGCACCAGGCTCTGCAGGCAAAGACAGTCTCCTTTTACACTGGCATCATACAGAGAAATTGGATTACCACACAATAACAAATCCAATGAGCACAGATTATGAGAGTAGGATAGTACCTAATTTACCACTAGATTAATCCCAGGCATTCCTTTTACCTAGACTGCATTAAAACAGGAATATCTATCTTTCCACTCTATTGTCTGATGTGTTTCATATTCTTTGCTCCCTCCAGAAAGAATAATACACAATTTTTTTTCTTATATTCTATTTACTTTCTATTATCTTCTCCAAAATAACAGTTTCAAATGCAGCAGATTAAGTCTGCTCTTTGGCAAGAAGATACACCAGTATTTTTAACTTGTTTTCACTGGGAGATAATGTGAATTTATGACTTGAGCAGATGAAGTAACCACTCAGACAAATGCAAACAGCACACTTTACTTTGCCAGGTAGGATCTGAGGTCACATCAGTATAAGAGAACTCTGCAGTATTCCATCAAATTAAATCTAAAATATTGATCCATGTGTACACATATTTCTTATTAAATAAAATGGCCATTCAGTGACACACAAAGAATAGAGACAAGAGAGAAATATTATACGTGTATTGAATTAATGATTTAAATAAAAATGTTCAGTTTAACTTTGAATGTTCCCGTGTATGTATGAGTTAACAAACTTCTATTATGTCAGCATATTTATGCATGTAACTCTCCCTTTTCTTTTTCCCCCACTGCAGTACTGCTGTACTGAAACTGCTTTACACACCAGCTATTCTTCTAACAGGTCCTTGTATCCCTCTGCGATTCACACACTTCATACATACAGTAGATCCCCGGGCCTCGGAGTAATATTAGATATCTGCATTTAACTACATCTGACAGTTATTAGCCTAAAAACTAATCTGTACAAAATGTGACTCTACAGTTTCTCCCAATTTAGCATAATTTGCAAACTTGGAAGCTTACATTTCAATACCACAACCCAAATATCAGCTAAAAACAATTAAAAGTTTTCCCTATGCCAGCTCCTTATTTTAAACTAAAAAAAAAAAAATAAAAAATCAATATCTCTCTTTTCTTCTGATTAAATCCTTTTCAAAATTTGGTATGTCATGAGCTTTTTTTTTTTTTTTCAAAAAAGAAGTTCATCTCACTGAACTATTAATTGAATATACAGAATGTTTTCCAATATTCCACAAATATCCCTCTCAAAAATACTCAATGCAAGCTCAATTTAAGGAACTATAGCTTCAACCACATACAGCTCCATGGATTTCAGCAGAACTAATATTATGTTTGCGAATACTTGTGCTAAAGTATCTTGTGATATCTGAAAATCTGGTTCAATTACTAATGTAAAGGTCTACTAAAAATAAAAGAAAATAAAAAACCCCCATGTATTCTGTTTGCTTGTAAACAAGTCTATGAAAAAGCATTGTGAACATAAAGTACAGAATGTATAGGACTAGTTTCTTTAAGCATGAAGCCAGAATTTGTAAAATTGGCTCCTTTAAAATCAATCTAATTCTCAGAAAAATTAAATCTCTGTTCTCCATAAATATTTTTTTAAAAAATATACCCCTTGGAAGCACAATTGGTAGCAGAAAAGTGAGAGTATCCAAAGTCAGTTCTGAGACTATGCTGGTAGTAGCACTACTGGAATTCAAACCTCTGCTTCCTGCTTCACTCAGGTGTGCACTCCTAAACACACAGCTCTGTTGCCAGCTAAATATTTCCCAGGTCTTTCCCCCCAAGCAGCACAATATGGCAAATGAGGTGATTTCCGGCCCTCCCATTGCCTTTTGAACAAGGATCTCACAGAGACCAGACATGACACAGCCTTCTCTCTCGGATGCTTTTGGCTCACATTAGCACAACCTTTCCTTGCTTTTTGGATAACGCAAATGTCACCATTCATCTCCAGCTCTCAGAGGAGGTGTTCAGAAGGCAATGGGAAACCAAGAACAATTGTATTCACTGAGAGAATCTGAACTTAAACGTTCCACTATACCTGCCCATCCATTTTCAGATGCTGGAGGAAATTCAGGAAAACATGGTCTATTCCTCACTCATTTTTTAAAACCATTTCACTTTGCCGGCGCTAACCTACTAACCCAAGGTCAAAAATTAAATTGCCCCTGAGGCTACTGCCCTTAAAGATAGCATGATCTGAGGTGTAGTGCACTTCTTCAGGGTATATGGGCACCGTGGTGGTATTCTGCATCTCATTAACATGCAACATATAAACAAACTGTGATAAGACAAAGCCCCAGTTCTGTCCAGTTTACTGCAAGCCAAACAGCAGGTGCACCTGAACCACTGAATTATTCATTTTGTCAAAATACAACTGAACAGGTATAGTTTTGACAAACTGGTGTCATCTACTGAGAAGCACTTCAGAAGAAAATTCCATCCAAAGCAGCATGAATAAAAAACTGCAGTTCAACAGGTTTTGAGGTTTCATTTCAGAACTCATAAAACCAGATCTGGGAGACTGGAAGATAGTGAAGAATGACAATCAGAGAGGAAAAACAGAACTGAAAAGAAAGTGTGGGTAAAATAAGACAAAACAAAAACCCCAAAGAAACAAAAAAAACACCACCAAAAAGCTCTCACAAAACCACACAAAAAAAACCAAAGCCAGAAAAAGAAAGGATAAATATGTGTCAAGAGAATCACAGACTTTTGGGGAAGAAAGTCTGAAAAAAAGAAGTCTACATTTGATATTGATTATACTTAATGACAGACAACAGGAAAGACAAATAAATAATAAATCAGAACTCATAAGAAATGTAAGAACTGTACTTGAACTGCACCTGAAAAGTAAATGTGACCAAATTACACTGAAAGTTCCTACCTCTTCAACACAGAATAAAGTATCTTCTAAAACAGTAGCTGCATTTTTTATTAAAGTAAGGAAGAAAAACCTTATCATCAGCAAAGAGGTGGGTGGCACCCTTTTCTGTTGTACCTGTCCAAGCAATGCTGACTGGGCCTTAGAAAGGATGTCTAGTTATCTTGGAGGAAAACCACCCATAGGTCGTTCCATCTCACTCAACCTTCCTAAACTCACTCTTGTGACATTAAATAAGAAGGGACCAATGCGTAAAACTTCAAATAGTAAAAATGTTTTCCTTATTACCTTAAAATTATGTGGAAATATTCACTTTTCAGAGCCATCCCACATTAAACGGGATTTTTTTTACTAGAGCGAAGTATTTGCTCAGCAGCAAAGTTTGAATAAGTTAGACATTAAAAGGTCAAGATGAAATTATTTCATACTTGGATACTAAGGATACTGATGAGATATGAAGATCCAGTACTACAATATTCAAGTCACTGAGGAAGTAAAATTACTTAGATAATTTGTAGAAGGGGAAAGAAGTTTTCCCCAAGCTCTTTGTTAAAAGAAAGCAGTTAAGTTAGGTGAAAGAAACTTGCCTACTTTTACAGATTTCCTGCTGCTAGCATGGTAAGCTGGGCCTTACAACTGGGATTCCTGGAACCTGTACTTCCCTGAAGTAGTTAGGAGTAGGAAGAACAGTAATTCTATTAAATATAATCAATATTTTCTCATGTAATATTCAGCTGAAGTAGTGTGTGACCAGGTGCCACTCCCTCCAAAAGTTTCTCACAAACCCTATGCTGACACCTAAAATTTCCTCATGTCTTATACTAGTACATTTTAAAGTGGTGAAAACAAGGTCACCTCAGTTACATACTGCAACAGATGTAAAGCACTGTAAATGAGGCCCACTATTCATATTGAACATCTCTCATTCAATACAAACCCAAAACTTGATATTGTGTCCTACATGAAGCTTCTTGTATAACAACTCACAGTGTATGCTTGGTTGCTTCATCTGTTTAAAAAAAAATAGTTTTATAATAAGACTGTAAAAATAAATTTAATCTTATGATCCTCATTAAAATCTACAAATAAAAAATTATAAATTATCTGTTGCTATTAATAACCATGCACAATTAACACATTTTGTAAGACCAGGATCAACAGCACATGATTGCACAGGTAAAGACTGTGTCAAAATACTAATGCACATGTAATAAACCATATGCAGAAACAGTTGATACTTTTTAATTCACAATTTTTTGAAATTGCTCTGCAATCTTAGCATTCTTCCTGTTTTGAACCTTTATAGCAAGGAATCATTTATAGCTAAATGCAAAATCATCTTGATCAAAAGAAACACTTGAAATTTAAGACCTAGATAATGACTTCCTTCCACACACACACACATATATATATAAAATAAATTATTACTTCTATTTAATAAATGACAACACTGAGATCACAAAAAGTAAACTAGAAAGAGCAGAGTAGCCTATATTTCTTTGTTTATGTGTAAAGTAATATAATCAGCTTGTACAGGAATAAACATGTTAAAACGTGTATAGCACTACTCCACAGTTGGCTGAACAGTTAATTTCCTTAATCAGTACATACAATATTATCTGTGTGGTTTTTTTTTTTAATGGAAGTTCTACACACTGAATATTAGAGTTTTTACAGAAACAAAACAAAACGCTTTAACAGCATTTCCTTCTAGTGCAAGCTAGCACAAATTTAAATATCTCCCAGTGGGCAATATAGAGCTGTGTTCGATGCTGGTGCATTTCTATTGGCTTCCATTTGATTAAAGGAAACTATAGAAGCAAAGTAGAACAATTCCTTGGGGTACTGAAGCACAATGTTCTGTGCATGTGACCACACAAATATTCAAAAGAAGAGAGATCCAATGCTATTTTTGGAATGCTAGATTATCTAACTCTGAGTAGTGACTATAGTGAAGATTTACATTATTTCCATTTTCCAAAACTCTATGCATAAATATCATAACAGTTCTCTTTTCAAGATAAGTTTAGTTTTGAAATTTTGGTTTTCTATCACCAATCCTTATGCTCTCAGGATACAGGAGAAAAGCACAAGCAAAAGAAGTCAGACATCAAACATTTAAGCAACTGTCTTAAACTTCCCTAATTTTGCAGACTAGAGATTAAAAAAAAAATGAAAAGAACAAAAACATTCAGCTCTCTACCTTGCTAGAGGCCTAACCTCTCAGGACTGTTTGCAGCATACAGGCATGGATCTCACTTTGGAATCCAGAAACTTGGAGCTAACATAAGAATGCAGTAGAGTATGAAAATAACAAGCCTTTTGTTCTTCTTCATTCTCCAGTGCACATGTCAGATTTTGAATTTAGAAAACCCCAAAAGCACAAAAAAGTCTATGCATTGTAAGGATATTTCATCACTCTGCTACAGGAAGGGAGGGAAAAATATCACAGCCAGAAAATCAGTGATGCACCAGTTACCAAAACTACTGGAAGTCTACACATTGGACAGTATAGAACAAAAATCAAAGCCATAAACTGAAGTTCAGTTAATTAAATAAATAGATTAAAAAACCCCAACAAGACACTACCTAACCAAACTGAACTATTTATTTAGAGAATAAACAACAGCATGTGGTACAAAACAAACAGAGTCATATCTTTCTAAGACTTTTGGGATTAGGACTAAAAGATGTCCAGCTGTTGCAGTCTAGGAAAAAAAATTCTTAAATGTTTATTTGCATATTACATCTCAGGAATCTGTCACTAGGAAGTGTCAAAGTTGACAATTGCAAATTATTTTCCATCTTAAACTTGACAGTATTTTCCTTTATGAATGGTAAAAGGAAAACACGGTGCTGCGGGTATTAATGTGAGGCAATTCTGGAAGATGATCAAGAATCTGGCTAGGATATGGACTTCTTTTATCCTGAGAATTACCTTACATGTCCTTCATATACGACAAGGTTGCAAAATAAAGCATTTAAATACAATATCTGTGTAAGGCTTTTTTTTAAAGAATTAGTTTATCTAGAAACAAACAAACAAAGAATTAGGAAGCTCCACTCAAAATTTAAATTTTTAAAATTTTATGTTCGAAATTGTTTGTAAGGCTTTACTGCCTTTCATTTAAAAAGGTCTGCTTACTGTATAAGATGCACAGAACAGCTTAGCTGAGTAATATGGCATTTTTGTGGCTATGATTTTAACTAGTTAAGCCAAGGAAATAGATGACAGCTACTTTATTTTTAATCTTACTGTTGAAGTAAAGCTGTAAACTTTTTCCTTCCAGAAATAATCCTCAAACTGATTGCTGTCAACTGATTGCTGGAGGGAATGTCTGTCAACCAAGGAGGGTGGAGACAGGAAAGACAAGCTCCCTCTTTCCATGTGTACCTTTCCACAAGAAGTGGAAGCCAAAATCTGACAAAATCTTTGTAAATTAAAGATCTATTCTGTGGGAACCTTTAAAAAAACTGTCCTTTATGGTATCCAACACTTTTATTCAGGAAAAACTACATCTGACTAGACTCCATTATCAAAGAGACATGATGTTATTCAAGTGTTCAGAACGAAACCCTGTATCTTTGTTCTTTAAAAATGAAAGCATATCTTGTAAGTGCATGTTCCAGGTACTGAGGGATACAGTCTTCCCTTCACACATTTCAAACAAATTTGTAAGAAAATTTACTCTTTGCAGATTTCTATGTCTAAAATATTTAGGCCCTGTACCATTAATTTGCAGATCACCCACCCACTTCAAAGGTTATAATGAAGACTATATATATAAATGGAAATTTTTACCTAGTAAACACTACATAAATGCTAAATTATGACAAGAAGTAGCCCAGTTTATCTCCATCCAGAAACTAGTATTTTATGCTTGTGTTTGGATTACCTTATTCATTCATGTCTAAACCCCAGTATCTCTACTAACTGATATTAAGTCATTTTTCAACACACTCTAACTCTCTATTATCTTGCCTCAATTTTTTTTTTCAGATATCCACTATGATCCCATCGTAAATAAATACAATCTTAGAACATACTTTTCTGTTGTCAATTCCTGGGGGAAAAAATAAAAGTCTACTGCTTGCAGGTTATAAAAGTTTATTTTGACATCTTTTTCCCTCTTTAAACATTTAGTTTTTAGGATGAAAAATGAAAGACTTTATGTGCAGAGACTTAAATGACATAAAATGGTTGGTTAGCACTCTGAAGAATCATGGCAACAAAAATATTAAATAATCTTCTCCACTGTTCTGCAGATAATATGTAACATTTTGCTTTATATCTACCCCTTCTATAACATCTATAATATCAGTTAAAAATGATTTGCTCTGCCCTTCCAAGTTAAACAGATGTACAGTGTTAACAGAAAATTTTTGACAACAAAAAGAAGAAACTTAGAAAAGACTGGAACAAGTAAGTTAACTTATAAAAGTAAATGTTATGGGAAAGGAAATGCAGAATCCACTCTCTCCAGATTTCAGTAAAGAATTTGATATGGTGTCACCCAGCAGTTATTTACTTGGTTGGAAAACATAGGCCAGTGTAACACAAAAATAAAGTCAATATAAAAGTGACTAATGGTAAAAGACTGAATAGACTTACTAAAAATCCTTCTTCAGACTCATCTTCATGTCTGTGAATGTGGCAAAAAGTAGAGGTGTTTGATTAAAACTGGTTACAGGAAGCCCTCTTGATACAGGGGAGGTCCTCTCTAACTTACAGAAGAAATTGGAGGACCATTTGTAATACTAGAAATGGCAAAACCTTTAGGAACTCTTCAAAGCCACATGATTACCAAGAGCAGAATTTCTGTGATGGTCTCTGATCATTTGAAAGCAACATGAAAAGATAAATCCCACCCCCACGTCTAATTTACTACAGAAAGATTAAGCCAACCTGGCATACCTGTAAAACAAACTTCACCTTCACCAATATATGACAAAGAGTTTTCAGAAGACCAAGTGGAGCATTAGCATTCTTATTCAAGACTTCAAGGAAACACTTCAGGTACAAAGTTCAGAATTCAGGAGAATTAAGTTACCAGGCTCTGTATCTTCCAATTTATTCTGTTTCACTAGAGAGACTAAAAGGTGCTTGTTCCGCTTGTTTGATGCTGGCACATAAAAGCTGAGGAAGACACATGATCAATGTTTATAATTTATTGAGGGCTATGCACCAAGGAAGGAGTTGGTTTTAAATAACAATATTGAGAGACTAAAATTTAGGAATCAAAGAATATATTTAGGCTGAAAGTTCAAAGAAAACTCTATGTTTTAGGACAGAGGTTTTGAAACATCTTTCCTGAAAGAGCAACAAGGCAATCTACTTAACTAACTTAGAGTAGACTGTGATGACTTTATGACTGGAATTAGAGGAGACTATTGCTTAACTCAGAGAGCCCTGAATTACTCTGGTCATCAACTCTTCCCTATTCTGCTCCCTTCCTTCCCAGTCTTTTTGTTTCCACTATTCCCACTAAAGTTCAATGAGGGGTATGGGAGAACCACATGCAAGTTTTTATCTTTAGGAGAAAACCGTCATAAGACTTAAACCCTTACCCCTCAAGTTTAAATGGCTTCATAGAATATTGCAACTAAGCAGATGACTGGAAGCTCTCACTAAGATCAAAAGATTCAATCATCAGCTAAACAGAGCAGTGGACTTCAAACACAGAGAAATGATACTGCTTCTTTAGGTCTTCATTAAATAGTTGCCCTCCTTGGCAGTTTAATGGATTCCTGCTTACTATATGAACAGTGAAAGAAGGAATTTGATTGTACTCCACGCATATACACCTCATATGTCGCCACTATCTGAAATCTTGTAACTTACCCTGTCTGATAGGACACACAGCTATCTGCACCCATCATAACATGATACTTTTATGTTAATCATTGAACAATCCATTCAGAAGTTTCCTATGGCAGTGTGTAAGTCAAAAACAGCTACACAAAATAGAGAGGGCATATTCACATGGCTGCAAATACCAGCCAGTTGTCATTTGCACAGCATTAAGTGAACATCATGCAATGTTGCAGATATCTAACTCTTCTCCATTCAGCTCCTTTCAAAGCTGTGTTCATCAATAGGCAAGCAGCACTATGGTTTCCTGACACAAAAAAGCACGCTCAACATGTTGCAAATGTTGAAAATGTGGGTGGGCCTGTCATTCACTGAAGTAACCAAACCCACAATCCCTTGTATCAAACACAAGTCATTATTGTACCCACAATAAAGTCTGGTGAGTGTAAACACATCTCCCTGACTCTTTCTGGCTGACAAATAATTTTTTCATTTTAGATTATAAAAGAAGGAAGCGCTTTTTCAATGTAACTTGAACAACCACTTTGGTGGCCAAACATAGAAATGTCCACTGGACTAAAACTTATACAATGACATATATTGTTCAAACCCCAAATCAGAACTTCCATGTTATTCACTTATCACCTTCACAGCCAAAGCACTGGCCAGAACAATGCCAGTTACACAGAGTATTTCTATTACAATGTTATCCCAGCACAATAAATATTCACCACTTAGTAAACTTTGGCCACTTTGTGGGGTGGCGTTTAAGACAGCATTTCCAGTTAGAGACAGAAGACTCAGAAAAGAAAACAAATTGTTCTTCTGTTCCAAGTTAAAAAATGAACTCTACCTTTATTGGCTGTCATTTGACCTCTACCATCCTGTATTCTGTGACAAACCAAATCCTCAACAACTGAATCTCTTAATTGGTTGGTTATAGACTGGACCAAGGCTTCCACCTTAAATGTCATAAACTACTATATATTGGAGTATCATTTAGTTTAACAGTGACATGGAGTCTTGGATTTGACAAAAAGACTTCAGTTAAAAACAATTTTTCTCCCCTGACTTTTATTTCTGGCCTATGCTTATTTTTGGCTCCCTTATTTTGTTGCTGTAGAACAGTGATATGAAAACTACTGCATACAGGCTTGTTTTCAAAGTAAGCATATTGAGTAGTTAGCCCAGCTCATATGTTCTTGCTTACCTCACAGATTTCTGTGTTATTATTAGTTCCTTATACAAGCATAGCAGTCTTTTGCCACACACATACACACACTTTTACAATAAGCTCACAACTTATGAAACTTGCAAATGATATGTGCTGTCCAAGAACACTAATTTAATTCCATCATTCTGATGCAATGTACAGGATCCATCTATAGCACATAACACCTTTTTAATCAAAAAGCCTTGTTTTCATATAATTGGAACAAAAGAGCTTAACATTTACAGTATTACCAAATACATGTTAGGCTACTAAAGCAATTAACCCCAATCTAAATTAGTTCCATCTGAAATGACAAAACCTCAGTCTAATTTTGCCAGCAACAAAACTAGTCAAATATATGAAAATTCACTGCCATAAAACTAAAGCAGGAATATTTTCTACATTATGAAATCATTATCTTAGCAGACTAAAGCCCTCATTTTGTATTTTGTGAAAAAATACCTGGCACAGGAATAACACACACATCTTACTGAACTGTAGGTCTTCCCATTTCAGCTCATTTAGCAGGCAAGTGTCAAGAACTATTACAGTACTGCCTTAGAGGGAGTAAGTGAAAATCTTGGAAGTAGCTTATCACATTTTTTAAAGCTTTTTTCCAAAGGACAGAAATAATCAAGGCAGACATAACACAGATTTTAGTTGCTGTAGTTGAGAAAGTCAACCTTTTCAATGGAAGTTGTTGTCTCCCTGGTGCAAGTTTTCTCCATTCTGTATCTCAGAAAATACGAGTTTGTACTCACTAAAAACTGAGGGTAAAATTTAACAGTCTGGTTATTCTAAGTCTTCACATGTGTAGCAAAAATAAGAGGACATATGTGATCCTAAAGAATCACCCTTACACTCAACCACTTCCAACTCTGCAAGAGATTTCAGGCTATAATGTGTAAATCATTACTACATGCTCTAATAGTACTTACTATTTAATCAGGAGAGAAGAAAAATCCCCCTTAGAATTACAATAAATAACTACAGATTTGTTTTAAATGAAATGATGTAGTTTATATCTGACCTGAGTTTCAGTCTTTTCCTAGTGGGAAATATAAATTCAGCATTTGGATACATAATCCTACAGCTCTCAGAAGCAGCCGACTCCACCGCGAACACTTTACATGATTTATAGCTCTCCTCCAGATTCAGATGACAAGTCTCGGCGGAGCAGGTGCAACGGGGTATTTTTTCCTTCCTTCAGACACCATCCCCTCGTATGTAAATTAATTAGCAAGTCTTCCTCACTCTCGCGTAAGCGGGGAAGATGAAGCTAGAGGAATAGCAGCGTTTGGTTTCTCACGAGGAGCGGGTGACCCGGCAGAGGGGGAGAGGCAGGGAGGGGGCCCGCTGTTGTTACTGCTGGAGCCACAGCGATTTTGACAGCGTCAGCGGCGATAAAGTGAGCCTGGCTCCCGCTCACTTACGCCAAGAGCGATTTTGAAACCACGGGCAGCATTTGGGGGGAACCTCGGGGACGCGAAGCGAACACACCCCCACACCCCTCCGCGGCAACACGAGCATTCCTCTGTCCCCGCAGCCGGCAAGTTGGAGCTGCCCTGCCAGCGCCGCCGTGCCCCCTCGCACACCCCAGCCCTGCCCAGTCGGGGCTCCCTTTACCTCCTCCGGAGCCATGGATGGCGGAGCGGGGCGGAGGGGCCGGCGCGCCCCGCGCTCGCTCAGCCCGCCGCGCTGCGCCTCGAGCCGGTGGCACAGCCCGCTCCACATAAATGCATTAACAGCAGCCACATCATGATTAATTCATCAGCCCCGGTGACCACGGGAGGAGGCAGGCGGAGGGGCGCGGGGGCTGGGGAGAGGCAGGGCGCACGGGACGGTCCCCTCTCCCGAGTTCAGCCCCCGGCGCAGGGCTCCGCCAGCGCGCAGGGACGGAGGGAGGGAGGGAGGGACGGAGGGATGGATTCAGGGACGGAGGGATGGATTCAGGGAGGGTGCGCCGAGCGCCCGGCTCGCCGCGGATGCCCGTGCGCTGCCCGGTGCGAAGGGAGGGAGAGGGAACTCCCCCGGGCAGGTGACCCGGCGGCAGCGCCGCTCCGGCCGGCAGGACCTCGCCCGGGAGACGGGCGGGGAAGAGCCAAGTGGCCGCGGGAAGTTGCGAAGGCGCCGCGCCACGAAGCGGGTTGCGGCCCCCGCTCAGCTGGATGCGGGAGCATTCCCCGGCTCCGCGGGCGGCAGGTGCAGCCCTCGCTCGTCTTCTGGCTGCCAGCGGCCCGCCAGGTGCCTTGGCCGCGGAGCAGGGCCCGGGAGCCCAAATTGCCGGGCACGGAGCGGGGAGCCTGGCACTACCAGCATCCCGGGCGGCAGAGGGGCCCCGAGCGTCCCCGGGGCCGTGAGCACATTAGCAGCACTAGGCTCGTCAGAACAAAGGTGTCCAACACCCCTCCCTCAGCCTTGGTAAAAACAGCGGCTCGGCCGCTCGCCAGCTGCTGGAACCAGGTTTTCCCATGTAACACACCACTGGTGTCCATGTGAGCTTGCTTTGGTCTGCTGAAGCAGCAACACCGGCTCCTCTCACAGTCCTCTGGCGCGGAGCTTTGCTGCCCTCTCTTCTGAGAGCAGTGCCGATTTCTTCAAATGCCATTCATTGAAACTGGCAGTACGCCGGAGTTTCTTCACAGAAGGGATAAAAAACCCACTCCGATTTTAAGGGTTTCAGAACAGCTGTTTTGCATTTCTCTGCCTTCATTTTCCATTCGAAGTATAAGTAAGAGTCCCACAAGTCCACCATCCCTCTCAAATAGTATGAGATGTACTTTACAACACCAATCAAGAAGCTACGTTACCTTCTTAGTCAGGTAGCTCCCTTGTCAGGTGATTAAATTTGTGTAGAACAGATGATTTATCACCTACTTATTACTGCCTCACCTCATCTATAAAACCAGGTTTGCCTACCTGGTAGCATTGTCGTGCTCCAGGGGACTGTATTTGAATAGGATATTATCAAGGTTTAACAATTCTTTATTGATCGTGTGCCAGGAGCAAAAATCACCTCTTGTGGATTTTAGATTAGCAAAGAATTTTCAACCTGATACAGCTATATATAGAGATTTCCAAGTATCAAACAGAATTCCTAAGATTTACACAGAGATCTGGCAAATTGTCACAAAGCCCTAAGATAGGTAATCATCGGCAATGAGGTTTAAAGCTGTGTAAGGAGGAAGAAGACAATAAGTGAAAAGGTAGAGCAGTTTTTTCTTTTTGCATTATGCTGTAGATTTTGTGTTATTCTTATACAAAAGAGTAATTAACTCCACAGCTAAGGCTGCGTTGTGGTTTGCACTTATAGTGCTACTAAAAATCTCTGTTCAATACTTGAGTACTTGCATTTAGACTACACATTTAACACAATAGCGCTTAAAAACTACAGTTGAATTCTCCTTTTAAAAATAATATTTACTTGTCTTCTACAGGGAAAAATCTTAATTGTCCTCTCTAAAGTTTCACATTTTTGTCACATCTATAAATTGTGAAGGCTCCTGTGTATATTGCAAGCCATTCTTACTGTAGAAAAAGAATACAACTAAAGCAGATTTTGAACTTTTACAATTAAGCTTATAAAGTCACCCCATTTTTTGTCACAGTCCAATTAAATTTGACAGAGGTTTTCAGAGAAAGCCATTTCTAATTTTGTTTTTAAAAGTATGTGCACTACATTAATATTCTGATGAAACAAAATTTTTATTCTGGTGTCTGTTTTTCAGGTAGATTTAATTTTCTTCTTTGTTTTCTGACTTCTTCTGGCTATATTCACCATATTACTTCATTGCACTCAGTAGTAGTGTTTTCAGCAGAAGTACATAATATTAGATGGAATTGTTCTTACTAGCTCTTATTGGAGAGAAAAAAAAAAAAGTAGCTTATCAGTATCAAAAATTTCAGATGAGTTTTTGCAGGAAACAGTAAAAATGGTGGGACTTGATTAAAACCTCTGAATCACCAATCCAAAATTCTGCTTTTCGGCAGACATTATCTAATATCTCCTGTAATCCAGTGCTTCATCTTAAAATCAGTTCAATTTACTCTTCCTAGTGAAGGCAATGCCTGGACACCACTCCTCTGGTTAGAAAGTCTCGTTTGTTTCTCTCCCAATAACATTCACTTCTGTTCACCAATTGATGTATTTATATACAACATTCACCTTTTTTTTTTTAATTGACCCAGTTCCTCTTTGAATCTCTGTTCATAAAACAAGTGTTGGATTTCCCTGGCAATGTCTGTGATCTATTACAGTTTGAATTAGTGTGTCTTAAACACTGATGGACAGATTTTTACACATGGCATTCCCATAAATTCTTACTAGCATTGTGCACAATGGCATTAAATCTCTCCATCTCCATTTAAAGATGGTTAAAGAAGAGATTTGCCTTTCTTTCATGACTTTCCTATGTTGATAGCTTTTACTTTGTCTCATATTCAGTACCAACCAAGACTTTCTCATGCCATACAACTTTTGACTCTCAAAATACCAGGTTACGCCAAAAGTTTTTCTTGTGCTTTAGTGCATAGTATTGAATGTTGTTATCCTACAATATAAGACAATTTCATGGCTCCAGTATTTTGTGTGTGATGTTGACAAGCTGGGAATGAACATTACACATTTTCTTTTTTCCAAAATCATTTGTGAATTTATTAATGGATATGGAAATAATAAGACTGATTCTTAATGAATCTAGCAAATTTCATGTTATGCATTGATCTCTTTTTAGAATAAGCTCTCCTCCTTTTAAAGATCCTTATTTGCTTCACAATTTTTATACAGGTTTTCTTCTCTCCCATTTCAATAGATGCTCACATACAGATGCCTGCTTCCAGGTTACTAGCATTACACTCTGAAAAAAAAAAAAAAAAAAAAGTGTTAAATGAGATGGTGTATGAGATGCCAGTTGTGGTAGAGGGATAAAGATGTAGTATAATTGAAAGGATAGAGGAGAAAAACAGGTATGGCTAGCCTGGTGAAAGTCCAGTCTATCTGCTGTGCTGTGTTTCCTACTTACAAATGGCCTAGTACTACAACTCAAGTCAAAATCACCATGGTTGGAGGTGGGGCAGGGAAAGACCTGTTTTCAATGCCTTTCACATGTTTCTTCTATTTTTGGAAATTCTCCAGATTCCTTATTACAGAACTCATTTGAACAGGCAATTTTATTCATATGTCATCTCAGTGACATTTGTAAAACTATGTAAATATGCAAGTATTCAAAACTTCAAAGCCTGGATTTCTTACATTGTTTTTATTTATTGAAGTACAACTTTATGTGTCTACAAAATGATTAACATCCTTGCTCATACCATATTGGTATGAAAAGGTGGATAGATTTATTACATATGGGTGCATAGTTCCACTACTGCAACATTTGAATTTATATCGACACAGATTCATTGGAAATATTTCAAATTATAAGTTTGTTCATATTATGGATCAAGTTCCCATGCCGTCACATCTAGACATTTGGTCTTTGTGCAACTCCATCAAAGACTTTGGATGAAACCTCAATCACACCAAAATCAAAGAAACTCTGCTAATTCCTTCATCAGAGCTAGGATTTCATTCACTGAATTTTCTCTGAGGGTTTACTGTATTTGACATAAAATTCCTAATTACAGTAGCTTATGTAAAATATAAACACAGAATTTTTCGAGATTTATTTCTGGAAAATAAATCATATTGAAGGAATAATATTTTTATGGTAAAATCAATCCTGATTTAGTCAAACTAAAAGCAAATGATAGTAGTGCATCTATGTGAAATATCTCTGGCCTGAAGGCCACACAATATTTGCTTGATTCAAGGCTTAATATTCAAAGCTTGGTCACAGTTATTCATCTGCTAAGGTTCATGACGTTGGTCTGATTGTTAATTAATTCTGGCAACTACATGGAAATTGTGGTTTCAGCACAGACTAGAAGTCAAGGTATGAAGAGTGTCTTTTGCCTTGATTTTCAATTAATCTTACATGAATTAAATATCTGACAAATAATGGGGCAGATCTGGTACTCAAGTCACTGGAGTTCATTAAGAGTGAGTTTGGATCAACATTTCCTCCAAAGACCTTTTTTTCTGAGCTTTATAACAAAGCGAGATTATCTAGACAAATGTGGATTTCAATCTCTATGTAACTTAGAGGAACTTTATCATACAAAACCTCAGGACTTGACACAGGCAACATCTGTTATTCAATACAGTACCAACCTTTGAAATACTCCAGAGAAGTGCTATTTCTCTCATGTTTATTTGGTAATTGAATATTGTGATTCCTGACATCTTGATTTTTATTAAATGACTTTTTCTTACTGAAGTTAGAAAGACTGTTAAAAATCCTTATTAAGCAATAGACACAAGTTACTGATCATAATCAATGGTGCTGAAACATGACAAATTTATTTCCCAAAAATGGGGCAATTCTGTGATTCCTGAAGGGTTGCTGAGGGCATTCCAAACAAGTGTAGATAATTTTTGAAGCTAAAACACTTTACTATATACATTATTTCTGATTTTTTAAATTGCCCTTGATTTTAAATACCCTCACTCATATGTTGACTGTGTTACTCTAAGTTATGTCACCAGAGGCAGCGAACTGAAGAAAGAGAAAATAAGAAGGGTGAAAGAACAATCACAGCAAGGAATAAGATGATCCAAAAAAAGACGTTAAACCAAATTGCCAGTTCAGCTAAGTTTTACCTTCTGCAGACTCAGAGCAGACTGTAACTAAAAGTACAATTGCTTTTTTAGTTCTCTCACCCTGAAAACAGTCCAAAATGATCTGTACAAAGCTAGGGCAAGTTGCAGACAGGGCTGGTGTCAATAGTACACAATCTCTGACCATCTTTCTGAAGCTGTGCAAATAGCCAAAGAGTAAAGCGTATTGCAGACTTGCCCTTCAGAACTTTGATGCATTTCCTGCTTGTGGAGGACCAGACGTGAGATCACTGAGAGGAAAACTCACTACACCACAATGCTGAAGCAAGACCTTTACTGTTTTGCTAGGCCTGAAATTTCAGCTGAAATGTGGTTTATAATGCTGTAAAATTATAGGTCAGGTAAACCTCATTGCAGCTCTTGGGTATAGCTGTCCCTCTTCATTTAAGATAGATGTAACAAACAAGTAGCTGAAATTACTATAGTCTCTAAACCCCAAACACAATTACACGTCTCTGTACAAAACAAAAGCTTGAAAAAGTCGAGTCAGAATGTGAACGAAGCAGGTGGAGTGGTTTTGCTGATTTTTTAAGAAGGAAACAAGTATAGGTGAAACAAATAGGGCCAGTGCATGTAGGACATGTGTAAACATGGAGAAAGAGACTATATGTAGATGGAGGTCATGTCAAATTACTGCCAAACAACAGGTACCAAGGAGCAAACCTAGACAAGTTTTGGGCTGCTGGCACAGACTGACATGGGTTGAATCCCTGAAAAAAAAAAAAAAAAGCAGCAGCTTTTTTAATATGTATAATTTCTGCTGTGGTCAAGAAAACAAGATTTTTTTAATGATGCTTTTTAGAAATAGGACTGCACTAAAAAAGATCAATCTCTATTAACTATTCTCTTCTAGTGGGAATAATCTACAAACCCTAAAATTTTGACCAGTCATTGGGCACAATAGCAAAGCTGTGTGACAGTGATAAATCTCAAATGTAAATATATATGCTGTTATTAAAGTGATAAATCTCAGATATAAATATACATACCATTATTGATTTACAGAATTACCACCTTACACTGTCAGAGGTATGCCTTCCTGTAAGGTGTTCATAGGAATCATTTACACTTTGGGAGCTGAAACTGGTGTATTTACCTATCATTCAAATACCCCAAAGTCCTGTTAAATCAAAAAGACATTCCTATACAGTAGGAAATGTTTTAATTCTCAACTTCTATGTGAAGATTTAGGTGTCTGTACCCTCCCTCTGTAACCTGCTCAATACACCTACATCCCCTTTCCAGCAAATCTACAAAAAAATAAGGGAGAATGTAGGCAGGTATCTTTTGACTTTGCCCCTCAGAGCCTTAAAAAAAGCTTAGAAAAGGAGAGAGCTGAGTGGCTTGGAGCAATCAGTGAAGCAATACTCAATTGCCTTGGTCATGAAAATAGGATTTTGTAAAATAGGATCAGCTCACGGAAACAGCCATACAAGCCATAAAGCTTTGACCCGCTGTTAAACGCTAAAGTATGAGTACATTCCTGACTTATACAGACCAGGAAACAGTTATCTTACATTATCTTCCCCAAAGAAAACCGTAAGAATAATCCACATAGTGCGGATGATTAATTTTTTCAGTGCACACATGACTGGTGACCTCATTGTTAATCAATGGGGTTTTTTTCTATATGTGTAAATAAATGAAACTACTCATGTGGAAGATGCAATACAATCATGAATGAAATATTCCAAGGGTGAAAGAATGAAACATAAATATTTGAAATGGACACCTCTGAGCTTTCTGTATCTCACAGTATCAGTAAGGACTCCCAAACTCCTTACGGTTAACACCACAACATGGAGTGCATTTTTTTCCACTTTGTTACATGAATGTACACCATATTGTAAAGTTGTCACATTAGGACAGTTTAAAATAAACACACACGTATCATATTCAACAGCAAAAAGAACTATCTTTCAGAAGACAACAGTGATTGCTGAAGTGCTCAATACACAAAAAATGGAATGCCTCACATGCTGGAACTGATGAAAAGTCCAGTACTCTGCCTCCAGTGTATAATTCATCTATTTTCCTATCCCTGACCACTAGCAGGTGGTTAGGGGTCTAAATGAGTGTGTGTACAAAGTGGTCCCTTCAGAAGAACATCCTCCTACCTTCAGTCAGTATTAAGGTTTTCTGAAACAGAGTTTCTCTACAGACCTGTCATGTTTCATAGCCACTGATGGATTCAGTGAAGAAAGAACATAAGCACTTCCTGAAGAAGAACAGTGGCAACTGCTCAATCTTCAGTGCTACCACATACTGCACCCTGGGTTTTCCTCAGAGGTCTCCTATTAAGTTACTCACCAAGTTCGATCTGCTTAGCTTGTGAGATTTGACAAGATCACAGCCTGAGGTGGAGCAGTTGGGGTTTAACTTTTATTTATAAAAGTTAATTAGGAGATATTTTCTCTTTCTTTCTTTCTTTCTTTCTTTCTTTCTTTCTTTCTTCCTTTCTTTTTCCTTTCTTTCTTTCTGCACATGACACCCCATTCTAGTGTTAAAATCAGACATGAATGTGTGAATATGTATTTAAACATTTAATTGTAAATCTTTGTTGTGATGTTTACAGCCTAAGCTAGAAAGATGATGTTTGTCATTTTTACAGTGCCTCAAAACTGATTTCTATATCCATAGTTGTGAAGAGCTTTAAGGGTTTGTTTTTTTCTTTACCTGTATGTGTGCAGGGGTGCGAGGTGAATGCAACATTTTTGGAAAATGCCACAAGTACCAAAAACAACCCAAAGCCTTTGATGTGCTTTCCCCAGAGCAGCTGGGGGCTGGTGCAGCCAGGTGGAGGTGTGTGACCCAGCCTGTGTCTGCATCTGGAGCAGTGCTGGGTCCAACATTGCCTGTCGAGATTGCAATTGGGAAGGTGTAATGAACAGTGATGCTGAGGAGGGGATGCCTAATTTATTATTAATTGGTTGGCTGGATGAATTTTTGGCACAAGTATCTGAGAAGCAAATGGTTGGAAAAAATATATGGAAATAGCATAATAAATGCATTTTGCGTTTTTGAGGCCTTAATGAATATAATGAACCTGCACAGGCCTTAATGACTACAGATTAATGCAAGTGTCAGAGCAGTGCAGGGCAGAGCCAGTGTTCCCAGCACGTGGAATATTGCTGAGAGGGCTGCTCGGCTGGTGTTTCTGTGGGGTGTGAATGCAGGTCTGCAGTTTCCCATGGACCTGTGCATGGCAGCCAGGGGCTCTGTGCTGTGCCAGCTCCACCAGGGCACAGAGCCCATGGCCTTGGGGCTGAGCTGCAGCTCCTGGCGGCCTCTGGGACAGCAGCGTCAGGGCTGGGGGTTCCTGGGGTGGTTCCTCTGCCCCAAACCCCCCGTGCTGCCCGTGAGGACCGGGGGAGCCCCTCTGGGAGCGGGGTGGGGTGTCCCCTGGCAGCCACAGCAGGAGCAGTGCAGGGATGGCCCCGGACACGGCGCTGGGGCAGGAGCAGCCCCGCAGGGATGGCAGCACACGGAGCTGCCCTGGGCGAGAGCCTGGCTGCTCACACTGCCCTGGCAGCCAGAGCAGCTGCTGCACACGAGTCAGGCACAAAGGATGGACAGATGAGCTACCCCTGCTCCTCCTGCCCCGCACAGTGTGGCTTCTCTGCTGCTCCTTGCTGGGCGCTTCCTTCGCTGTGAACTCGACCGATCACATTGATCGGGGCCGAGGGCCAAATGTAGTGTGTCTGCTGAGGCTTTGAAGAGACATTATCCCTTTTTTTGGTCATTCAGGCAGAAGGAAGGTGGTGGTCAGGACCTGCTGTACCCTGCGTTATTGAAGTGATGTCTCCTGGATCCTGGTACCTCTGCTGGGTTCCCCTAACTCGGGCTCTGATGTCCATGAGCTCTTAAGGTGCCTCACGTCCTGTTCTTCCACTGCCATCCCTGGGTTCCTCACCTCCTGCTCCTTGTTTGCTCCTGACTTGGGAGAAAAAGGGGCATTTCAGCTTTCCGTGATTTAAGCACACCGTATTTCATTATAAATCTTAGACTTCCATCTAACCCCTGAGTAAGCACTGTGGTTTGGTGGAACTGATTTGGCCTCTCCAGTTGCAAAAAAGGGGTAAGATGAGATCCCTGAGCCTCTGAGCACCAGGTTCATCTCGCAGATCTGTGAGAGAATGAAAAGACAATAACTGTGGATGTTTGCAGTTCATGTTTTTTGCAATGTGGACAAATTTTGTGTGCTTGCAAACAGCTCCTCCTTCCTTTTGCCTTTGCTCTATAGGTGCAGCCTCACCATGAGTCCCATGTGCAGTTTGGGACACCACAATGGAGAAAAGCCATTAAGCTGTTAGGGAGCATCCAGAGGAGGCCACCAGGATGGGGAAGGGACTGCAGGGGAAGAGTGTGAGGAGCAGCTGAGGGCACGTGGTTTCTTCAGCTGGAGGAGGACAGACTGAGGGGAGACCTTACTGGGGTCTTCAGCATCCTCAGGAGGGGCAAGCACAGATCTCTTCACTCTGAAGACCAGAGACAGCACCCAGGGAATGGCTGGAGCTGTGTCAGAGCAGGATTAATTTGGGTATGAGGACAGGTCCTTCCCCCAGAGGGTGGTGGGCACAGCCCCAAGGCTGCCAGAGCTGCAGGAGGGGTTGGATGATGCTCTGGGGCACAGGGGGTGACTCTTGGGGTGTCCTGCAGGGCCAGGGTTGGATTCAGTGATCCCTGGGAGGTGGGCACAGCCCCTCGCTGGGGTGGGCTGGGTGTGCCAGGGCTGGACCTGCCGGCAGTGCCACTCCCAGAGGAGCCTGGGGGGCACCTGGGCTGCTCCAAAACCTCTCTCATCACCCCTCAAGTCATTTTATCACAGAGAACAATGGAAATATGACCGTGTCAGTCAAGTTTTTATAAAACATTCGAAGTTTTAAAGGATGAACTTACCACTGCCTTTGCAAAAAGAGAAGAAAAAAGGGATACTCTCTCTTTAGAAAAGCTTTACACATTATATTTTAGAATGCTTGTATAGAAGGTAATCTACCTTGAATTCCCAACCCAGCTTTTGCTTCTGTTGTGCTTTTTATTGTTTTATCTTTATTTTTGATATTCCTGGAATGCAGTTTAGCTTGGTATTAATTAAATTCTAAATATGTGAGCATATTGGCAAAACTGCACAGATGTAATGATATTCCAATAGCAATTGTACTGCACAAGTCAGTGATTGTAAAGTATTCTGTAACAAGCAATGTTTGTCTCCTATTTTTTGATACCTCTTACACTTATGTCTTTTAGAAAGACAGTGCCTCTGTATGCTTTTTGTATTTTTACTGAGTGATTGTAAATATTTGTTATATTTTTGGTTAAGAGAATGTTTAAAAGTACTGTTTATTATCCAATCTATTAATATGTTGGAATCAATAAACAATCTACATATATTAACTGTTTTTAGCAGTTCTTTTCTGGCAGCCAGTGGAGCATGGGGCTGAGATCATCCAAAAGGTAAGCTCTGTGGGAACCTTATGGAGAAATCTTTCTAGGGAGCAGGACACTTGTGTAAGGGTTATGTGCTGGCAAGCAGAGCCTGCAGCTTCTTGTCCTTCTCTCCCCAGTGCAGAGGGCATTTTCCTCCCTGCCTGTACCTGCCTGTACATGGGCATGTGGTCACACACACTCTGCCAGGGCAGAGGAGAGCTGAGCTTCATCCTCACCATCTTACTCCCCTCCGTGGGGCTTTTCAGAGCAGAACCACAGCCTGGTTTGTGTGGGAAGGGACCTTAAAGCTCATCCAGTTCCATGGGCAGGGACACTTTCCACCACACCAGGTTGCTCAGAGCCCTGTCCAGTCTGGCCTGGCTCTCAGAACTTTGATCAAAACCAGCGTGGTTTTGTTCTCAGGAATCTTTGATTTTAGGCAGTTTCTGGGAGGTGATCATGTTTTTAATTTTACTCTTTTAGCTTCTGGAAACTGTTCTCGTGAAAGAAGGGAGAGTGAGCAGAGCTGCCACAAGAGGCCAGCATTGCCTGTGGTTTGTGAGCCTGTGCAGGGCTGTGTGTGCCCAAGGGGCCCTGCCATGCTCAGCCAGCACCCATCACCCTGCTGGGGACGTTTTGGATTTCCTTTTTATTTATTAAGATGATAAAATGTGCTGGAGAGACCATGTTTGAGCACAATGAGGGCTGAAACCTGTCCCTCCACTCTTCTCTCTGGGTTGAATTCCTGTACTTCTGGGGCTGGAGCAAAAGCATTTCTTCTTGTCCAGCATCGCTTGAGGAGGAGCACTTGGAGCCTCTGCTCTGTGCTTTCAGGCTGTGGCATCAGCTCTTGTGGTCTGACCCAGAATCTGCAGTATTTTTAGCTTTCCTGAAGATCCAGAGGCTCACGATGACATGAACTGATGACATTTGGGGGAAGGGGGGTATGCAAAGCAGCTCTTGTTGCTATGAAAACCTTGAAAACACAAACTAAGAAAAGAATTCTTTAAAAAAAAAGTGGGAAGGAAATGAAGATCCATAGTGATGTGACCTGCCCCTGGCTCTCATCAGCACTAGGCTGCTCTGGCTCCTGATGTCCCACAGCCCATCAACTGAGAAGCACAATGTCTTTCCCCAGGGTATTGCCCTGGAGACTTTCAGTGCTCTGTGCGAGCCAACACTCCTGGAAATGCAGGAAGAACCACGTTGTCTGTACGAGATGAATGTTAAATGGGCTCCACAAAGATTCCTGTTCATCCCCCTGGATTTGTCAGAGGAGGGGAGGAATTACCACTGTGACAGTGTGCACGTCACTCTTGGCTTGGGAGAGCAGAAGAAATATGGTAATAAGTGAAGTTCCAGTGTAGATGTAGTTGCATTTAACACTTATGAGCAGCAATAAAGATGAAAGTTGTAATTGTATCTGCAATTTCAAAGCTCACAACATAATTTTATATCCTCAAACATCTGGTTTAGGAGCAGAGCTGAGTGTCAGCTAACTGGCTTGGGTTTTGATCTATCGGGCACCATCAAGTTTATTCTAAATTCAAACTCATTTATTAGGAAACATGACTCGTTTTGAGCAGCAACACAGTGAGGTGGTCCTGGGGGTGGTGGGTTTGGAGCAGCAGAGTCCCCGGGGCTGGTCAGCAGGATGCTGGGGCAGGGCAAGGCTCACCAAGGGACATGACACATACAGGAAGGTGCCAGTGCTCTACCTGGGTGTCCTCAGGGCCAGGGGAGGGCAAGGCAGCTGCAAACCTGGGAAGGCTTCCCTGGGGGGGTGTGGGGCCCTGGCACAGGCTGGGCAGAGAGGCTGTGGCTGCTCCAGCCCTGGGACTGTCCAAGGCCAGGCTGGACAGGGCTTGGAGCCCCCTGGGACTGTGGAAGGTGTCCCTGCCTAGGGAAAATATGTACCAAGGGATTCAGCAGGTGACGCTTCCAATGCCCCTGCCCTTTCCTGCCACGTGGAAATGTCACCTGTGGCCGGGGGGACCCTGGCCTGGCACCTGCTGTTGGGTCCCTTGTGCTGTTTGAATGGGTGGGTGTCACCCTGGGAGGTGTGAGCTGGGTGGGTGTCACCCTGAGAGGTGTGAGCTGGGTGGGTGTCACCCTGGGAGGTGTGAGCTGGGTGGGTGTCACCCTGGGAGGGGTGAGCTGGGTGGGTGTCACCCTGGGAGGTGTGAGCTGGCCCCTCAGGGCTATCAAACACAGCCCTGGAGCTGGGGGGGTGTTATCTGCAGCATTCATTTATTAGTCCATGGGATCAGGGCCCCGAGATCCCGCCGGGCAGAGGTGCAGCTGCAGAGCCCCCTGCAGCACAGCTGGGCCGGGCTACAGATGTGCTGCCTTCGTCTCTTCGGGCCGAATTATTGCTCCCCACATGGCCGAGCTGGCACTTCAAGGAGTTCAGCGCTGTGGGCTGTGGTTTCAGAGCAGGTGCTTACACAAGGAACACGAGCACGAATGACTTGCAGGCTCAGTAAATGTTTCATCCATCCCTGTCAAAGAAGCCAGGCGGCTGCAGGGGGGTCACAGCTGTGACCCCAGCTGTGCTGTGGGGCTGGCTGTGCCCTGGGAGCAGGGGGTGCCATGTGGGGTGCCCTCCCCATCCCTGCAGGTTCCCCTGGCACCGTGGGCTCCGTGCAGGGAGGGTCAATAACCAGCCAGGGCTCTGCCTGGGCAAGTGATGTGTGGGCAGCTTGGAGTGCTCGGATCAATAAGGCAGTGACAGGCAGCCCGAGCACTGGGAATGGCATGGAGCCCGGCATGGTTGTTCTGAGCACTGCAAAGGATCGAAGAACACCCGGGCAGGAATTGCTGAGCTCCATCATCGTGTCAGGGCTGCAAGTGTGAGCATTAAGTGCTGTGGGAGAAAGGGGCCTCGTGTGGCCTCTGGGACAAGTGACAGGGAGTGCTGACATCCTGCCCTTGCCAGCTGCTGGGGATGGACAGGGCGCTGGGACCAGTCCCACCACAGTCCCACAGCTGTCCCCTCGCCCACCCACAGTCCCTCCTCCAGCAGCGGGACGAAGGACAGAGGCAGAGAACGGGCTGGGTTGGAAGGGACCTTAAAAGTCATCCCCTTCCAAGCCCCTGTGCCATGGGTAGGGGCACCTTCCAGTCCAGTGGGAAATGAGGTTCCTAAATTCCTAGAGGAATAGCCCTGGGAGGGGATGCAATCCTCCTGCAGTGCAGGGTCTGTTCTGAGCAGCAGGGAATTTGCTTCCCTTATGGCCAGGATCCACAGGAAGGTCCTTTTCCACTCAGCCTGGTGATATTTGCTGTGCAACAGGGCAATATTCAATCTCTATCTGGGCTTTTTTTTCACCCCCCAGAAGAAACCCCTCTTACATTTATGAAATTCAAACACAAGGTGAGTTGAGCTCAAGGATCTGGTGGCACAAAGCTGATGTAGAGCTTACAGGGGAGTTCTGTGTGACTTTATTGCAGATTATGCATTTAATCCAGTGTACCTGGTTTTTAAATGCTGCCTTTCCTAAAAATATGTAAAGAAATGTAAGTCTTGAACATGCTGTAGCCAAAGAAGAAATAAAAGTACCATACCTGAAATGGTTAAATTACTGAGGCAGCCTGGGATTCCTCTCTTTCCTTTTGCATTTTATTTATTCTGATTGCTATGTTATTAAAAGCTACAGGTGTTTTTAAAGCATCAAGTTGTTGTCTTTGGGTAGCAAATGCCTAGGGAGGAATTTTAATATTGCTTTTGCTAATTGCTGGGAAGTGGAGGTTAAGCAAGATAATCATGTTGGGTAGAGCTGGCAGATGACAGTCATTACAGATAGAAAAGTCTGGTGTCAGTTGTGAGAAGGTTTTTAGTGTAGCAGCAGTAAAACCAGCACAATGTCATTAGTCTTTATAGGAAAAACATTTCAGAAGCCAGCTCTGAATCCCATTGATGTCTGTGCAAACACCCTGTTCACTTTTAAAGCCTGAATAAAATCCGAGATGATTGCTAAGCTACTCATAATGTCTCCAAGGTCAGGAGAAACTCCCTGTATGGGCTTATCTGTGTAAAAGGAAAAAGAAAACACTGCACCAAAAAGCCAAGCTAACCCTGATGCCTGAAGAAACAACGTCATAAAAGCCTGCATAAAAAGGGAAGTTTGTATGGTGAGATTGTGATGGAACATGTCTTTTTGTCCCCATGGAATGTGAGCATCTCTACTGAGCTCCGCAGCTGAAATGACTCCACTGAGTGTGTGTTGACTTGTGTCCTTCAGTTGTTTTCTCTTCAAGCTCTATCTGTATGTGTATCTACATAATTCAATACATATTTATTTGCCTGAGTTCTTGCAGCCTTTCAGTAGAAGTGCTGTGCCAGTGAACAAAGCTGTCCCGTGGCTGCCTCCAGCAGCCTTTGCTGCCTCATCAGGACGTGGCTCCGTCCCACACCCCTGGAGGGGTTTGTGCCTCTCTCTGGGATTTGCTCATTCATTTGGATGCTTTGCCAGTGTGTTGTGCACCTGTACAATGTCAAACACATATTGCCCACAGCAGCATTTAATAGACTTCCTGATGTCAGTGGAAAGTCAATAACTCCAGATCTTAATTGCAGGACATGTCTGGGCGCTGCCTCCCCGACGATTCTTGCCATGTCAAATAACTCCAGATATTTGGAACAAACCCAGAATATTGTTTTCTGCATGACCCTAGGAAACAAAAACAACATTGTGAGATGCAGTGCTGTGGAGGAATGTTCATTTTTCCAGAGAAAAAGCTCCGAGGTGGATCCTTTTCTCAGTACAATAAGCATTTACCAAATTGTTCCAATAAGTCAGTTTGGTAGAATAAAAAGAATAGTATTTGAGGATTCTCATTTGTGAGAACAAAAGGGGAAAGGTGATGTACAGACAAAAATGCTGATTAAAAGCTACATTCCTCCTTATGAGATGAATGCAAAATATCCCCATGTGATGTGTTGTGTGTGGGAGTGTCACCTTTTCATGTAGCTCATCATTGAGCTACTGCTACCCTTAATCAGTCTGCAATCGAATGTAGAGCTGAGGCTCAAATTCTCTCCGCTGATTTTCAGAGCTCTGCACTGGAATGAATCCAATTGAAAAACTTTGGACTGTATTTAATTTATAAGTGTTTTTTGCTGGCAATGCCTGTCAAACAGCTGTTTGTCTTTCCCTGCTGCTCGGGGAGTGATGGTGTGTGCCCCTTGGGTTTGCAGCTGGAATCTCAGTTCAGTGGGAGCCCTGGGCAAGGTTTGGGGGTGAGATGTAGGTCTGAATGCAGGGAGAGAGAGGAGCAGAGCCCTGACCTCCAGGACAAGCATTCTTTCCTTTGCACATGTACTGAATCCAGAATTTATTGTGGGTTTAGGGGACAAATAAGACTTTCTGGGACAGCAATAGCCAGACCTAAATGCAGCTGTTGATGTGGCCAGTGGTTTGGGGCTCTTGACCCCCAGCACGATGCTGGCAGAGCCACTCAGCCCAAAAGATGGCACTATTTTTCTATTTCACTGGAAAGCAAATTCCCTCTCCAAACCAGATTCATTTCCTATCGAGCCTCTCTCTAAAACACTATTTTTCTAAGGCTTTACATACAGTAAAGTCCATTATTGTGAAGGCCAAATTGCTGCCAAAAAAAGGCTTCAGCTAAAAAATATATATCTATAAAATAATAACACATCATCCTGATGAAAAATAACACACAGGGAAGGCGTTTTTCTCAATTATTAATGGCCAACGTTTGTTATATTGTTGTGTTTAGTCCAAGAAGCCTTGATAGAGAGAGGCAGCATTTCAACGTGAATGGCACTTCAACTGGCATTTTATAAATTTAACAAAATTTAAAAAAAAAAAAGCCCTGCAACATTTAAACTCCCTGTTAATGTTAACAAGGGAAGCTGCAGGCTGCGAGGGAGGGATCACACGTGGGTGCTGCCCTCCCTGAGGAGAGGAGAGCCCAGGGCAGGGTGAATTTGGGGTGCTCCCCTAGGGTGGGGGCATGCCCAGTACCCCTGTGAGTGCATGGCTTACAGAAATCCAGACAAGCCCTCTGGTTGCTGCAGAAGGTTCCTCCCTGAGCTCTGGTCCCAGGGCACCTCAGCTCTGGCTGCCCCACTGAGGAGTGATGGGGGCCAGCCCAGGAGTGACACCCTCCATCACACCCTGGTACTGGGGTCTTTGAGGCTGCACTTTGGCTGCCCCTCTGCTTCCCAGGGAAAACACCTCGAGAGGGTCTGGGGGGGTCTGGGACAGTCTCATTGTGTGGGTTCTGTGGGTTCTCTGTGGAAGCAGCTGTGACACAGGGCGGGTTTCCTCCAGCCTGGCTGGGATAGCTGAGGGCAGCGTTTCTGCCTAATAGAAATGAAATGAAAACGTGGAGCTGAAGAGAGCAGGGCCAGCAGGCTGAGTGGGCCAAAGATCACTCCCTGAGTGGTCCAGAGATGCTCCTGTTCCCTGGTGAGGGCACTCAGCCCCAGTGCTTAATTGGAGGCGATAACGCAGCTCTGCTTTGATCTGGCAGTGTCTGTGTTGCAGCTTATCAAACAGGCTGAAAAGCTCAAGAATAGCAGAATAGCAGATGAAAGACCCCAGCAAAGACAACGGGATGAGAACAAAGTTCATTTCATTAAGAAAATGCAGGAATAAAATAAAACAGCCTTTCAGACTGGCCTCATTAGAGGCCCAGGCAAATTAGTGGCATTATGGTTTATTAACTATCATTAAGAGAGGGCTTACAGCTTGTTGCTGCACAAACTCCAACCCGAGCCCGTAATGGGAGCATGAGTAAGTAGGGAGCATTGTTATGGCTACCACACAAGGATGTCATTCCTGCCAAAGGCTCGGGCAGCCTCTTCTCAGAGGTGACTCACACGTGAAGCTGCAGTGGGGATTTCAGGTCTTGTGCCCTGCCAGAGTCCCCTTCTGCCTGACCCAGTGCACGAGAGGGAGGCTGTGCAGGCTGGCAGGAGGGGCAGGGAGCAGGTCAGGGGTGATGGGAAGGAAAGGCAGTGTCCTGGTCCACTGTGATGTGTTTGAACCTGTCTACGTGCCTGTGGCTGCAGAGAAAGGAGTCACTGTCTTTGGCCAAGAACACAAGCTTTCAGACCCCAGAACCCATTTTTGAGCTACCTGGGCTGCTGAGCACCCTGGCCCAGTGGAAGGTGTCCCTGCCTGCAGCAGCAGGGTTGGAGTGAGGTGGGCTTTGAGGTCCCTTCCCACCCAGACCATTCAGTGATTCTGTGAGTGAAGTGCCTGCTGAAGCTGATGACCCAGGAGTGCAGTTTGCATCCTCAAGGCTTTCCATTTCAGTGCCCTCCCAGGGCCTCTCCTGCAGCGATGCCAGAGCTGGATCACTCTGCTGGATATGTGCCATGCTCATGTTCTCCCACTTTGTCCCCAGGCCATGAAGCCAAAGGACCAGCTGGACCCACAGACAGTGTTGGACACACAGACCATGCTGGACACACAACACACGGCCATGGGTGTGCTGGGCTGGATGGAGATGTCCCTTGTGCCACTGGGTGCTACCAAACCCAAAGGAATTCGTACAGACAGTGACAAAAATAGCCTATTTGGCATTCACTTCCAATCATGAGGTGCCTCTCTTCATTTTTAGGCACCTAAATACTGCAAATCTCCCTCTTAGTGCATCGTGAGCTGGGGACTGATCTGGCACATCAAACTTCAGCTAAAACCGGCGTTCCTAGGGCTGAGCAGCTTCTAAAATGAGAAGCAGAACTTCTCAGACATATGCTGAGGTCAAAATTGCTCATGCCGGCGAAAAAGTAATTTCTGGAGATATGCAGATTTTTATTTTATATTTTTAATGTATTTTGAAGGGCTTTTGTTGCACTTGTTTTTTCATTTATGCTGAAGTGAGAGGCAGGAGAGATTTCTATCAGCAGTAACACATAAAGCATATTGGGAATTGTTTGGGTCAAATAATTTCACCCTTTTGTTAAATGATGCTTTAGGAATATTATCACATCTATTGCTTATATTAGCAATCTGTTTATCCAGGTAACTGAGAGGCAAATGTAGCCTGCTGGCTTCTCAGGAAGACAAAGACAGAGTGGAGAGTGTTTATATGATCCTGCATATAAATGACTTATTTATTTTGGTAAGATATTACTGATGTCCAAAAAAGAGATGGGATATGCAGCTGTGAAATACTTGTCACCATGAAATAATGACCACTCTCTGTGCCTGATGGGGCTGCTGTTGATAACACCAGTGCAGGTGGGTGGCCTGGGCAGCTCACCTGTGGGCAGACCTGGATACCCCTCCCGCTGGGTCAGGGGAGTGAGGGTGCTTGGGTGGGTGCAAGGACGGCTGTGCTGGGCCTCCAACCTCCTCACTTCTGCATTTTAGGGGTTTTTCCCTTGTCTTGATCAGCATTGCAGTTGCTTTGCTCTTGAGGTGGGATCTGAGCACTTTGAGGTTTGCTGGGCTGGTTGTCCTTAGTCCAGGTCAGTCCCACCCCGGTGTCTCCACTTTGGTGAATGCAACAGCAATGCTGGGAGAGTTCTGCCCTTGAGTTGCTTCTGAGTATTTTGAATGCTGCCAGAAGCAATGCATAATGGGTTGGTTTTTTTCTTTTAAAAAAAAAAGAGAGAAAGAGAAAAAAAAAATGAAAAATAAAATCTCCCTGCAAACGAAAAATTGCTTAGAATGTGCTGTCAAAACAGCAATGCTACAATGCCACTTCTGCAATTACAGGGATCATGTCTGCATGAGTGATGAGACTTTTACATACATGAGAAAAAAGAAGAAGGTCTTTTAAAATGCAATTTAGTTTTACTTCATAATTATGTGGAACCAGAGTGATGCATCACAGAGATATCCCTGTGCTCAAGTAGGAAATTGTTTGAACATTTATTTTTATCCAGAAGCAGTGCCATGAGCAATGCTTCAGACTATTCTGAATTGACTAGAATTGTATTAGTCACATCTTTATTATAAAGACAGTAATTTATGCAGGTGATTTAGAAGGTTTTGATTTTCATCTCTGAAGAGCTGAAGGGTCAAAACATAAATTAAAGTAGCACATGGCAGTGCCGAAAACCCAGGCTGTGTCAGTATTAATAGTGCTGATATGTTTTAGTAAACTGCTAAATGGTGGTGTGTGGAATGGAGAGCTTGTACACTTGGAAAAACTGTCATGAGATGAGTTATAGTATGGAGGAATTAAGTAATAACATATTAATTAAATTAATTAATATTTAAAAATAATTAACAAATTTATATTAAAAGATTAATTCTTTAAGAATCATCCTGGGAGCAGAGGTGGCACAGATGAGCCTGCACTCCCTGCACTCTGTGCAATGGCATAAAGACCTGAGACCTTTAACAAGGCTTTATGTAGTTACTCCAAGGTGCAGGCTTGGAAATCTCAGTTTCACAGAGCCATGGAATCACAGAGTGGGTTGGGTTGGAAGAGACCTCAAAGCTCCCCCTGTTCCACCCCTGCCATGGGCACGGACACCTCCCACCAGCCCAGGGAGCTCCAAGCCTCATCCCTCCTGCCCTTATATTCATGTTGAGTGCCCTGGGCACTGCTGGCACAAACATGTGAAGACAAGGGCATCTCAAAAGCACAAATTGCTTACTGACAGTATTGGATAGCTTGGTAACCATTTGCTTAGGGCAATTACCACTAATTATTTAACAGAATTGAAAAAGCAGGAAAATAATCCATAAAGGGTACTAGGGACACATTACTATGTGGTAATGGGATTTTACAAGACAGACAAAAAGTACTAAAGCTCTAAACGTGTCTGTAGATGTAAAAAAAGAGGTAGAGGGTTTTGTTACTTGTGATGTTTCATGAAAAAACTAAACACTGAACTGCCCTGGATAGAGCATAAGGGTTTGGCTGATGTTTATTTATGGAGGAAGCTCTTCTTGATCATTTAGAAAGTATGTAAAGTGCATCTAATTTTATTCCCCCAGATCCACACATGAGGTTCTGTCTAAGCTAAAATTAGCTGAGTGGTTTTTGTCTAGACCATCTGTAGATGTAATTTTGTCTTGCAGAGTACACACACACCCCATTGTAGCATGCAATGCCTTGAGCCTCTTGTCCCTTCTGAGGGACAGGAAGGAGAAATGTTCCCACCTTAGAGGTGTGGGTTGTGTTTTTCCCTCCTTCTTGGTCAGGGTTTCTGCTTTCTACCCCAGCTACCTTCCTGCCAAATGACCTGTAGTCAGGCTTATGGGGGATTGCAACTCTGTTTGATTGTCCTTGCACATTGCATCTGGAAAAAGAGTGTAATGAAACCCATTTAGATCACACTGCTGCTGTGAGGATTATTAAATTAAAAGAAGTTTTGGACTGCCAGTTGAAAGAAAGTCCAAGTATTGACCAGTATTAGTTCTGGGCTTTGCTCAGCTTCTGTAATTAATTAAGAGCTTGATCATATGAAGCTGCAAGGCCAGCAGTGGCTGAGCTGGCCCAAACACGGGTCTTGCACAGTCAGAGATGTGACCCCCATAGGGCACAGCCCCTTGAGCCCCTGTCCGTGCCTTGCCTGGGGGTTCTCTGGGGATTGCTGGAGCTGGGGGTCACATCAGGAGAGATGCTCTGTGTTTTTTGAGAGCTTCTTGCTGCACAGCTGATGCCACTGCAGAGCCAGAGTGGTTATGGTGCCATTAGAACAAACCACAGGTTGCTGGTCACGTGCTTTGTTATTGCATGTCATTCCAGCTATCCTAGAAGCATGGAATGGTTTGGGTTGGAAGGTGCCTTCAAGATCAGGCAGCTCCAACCTCCCCACCATGGGCAGGGACACCTTCCACTAGACCAGATGGCTCAGATCCCTATCCTCAGGGAAGCAGGAGGGTCTAGAAAATATAATATTTAAAATAATAATAACAGCAATAATAACAATAATGATGATGTAATGTTTTCTGTTACATAGTTGTCTAATTACTTTCAAAAGTTTGCTAACAAGTTTATTATTTGTTATATTTGGAATTACAGCAGTTCACTTTGTTGGAGTCCATTGGGAGAAGAAGAAAGGTGTCCTGGTTTAGTCCTGTTGGCAGTGAATGGAAGGAAGCCAGTGGATTGCCATGTGTGAGGGAGATCTGTCCCTGAGGGGCTGTTTGGTTTTGCCAGGCTGGAAGTCCCCCTGGAGGAGGTGTCTGTGGGCACAGCACTTGGCACGACGCTGGGCCAGCTTGGTTTCCTGGGCACAGCTGGAAGTGCAGCCACAGGTCCCGAGTGCTGTGCCAGCAGTGCTGGGCAAACCCTCCAGCAGCAGTGACCTCACATTTACCTCTTCCTCGAAGGGACCCCTTTGTGTTGACTCAGTGTATCAGTTCTTTAATCTACAGAATTACTCACAGACCTTCTTCAATTGCATTTAGGTCACAGCACTGTCCTGTAAACCCTCTTTGCCTCCTGTGCTGTGGCAGTGAGGGCACATGGCCTGGCTGCAGCAGGACAGTGACACGGCTCTGCTGGCTGCAAAAGCCACAAAAAGCTTTTGACCACAAAACCCGAGGGCCAAATGGGCAGTGCAATGAGCTGGCCTGAACAAGTGCCTCTTCTGTGACTGTTAGCTAACCAAGATTGTTGGTTTGACTGAGAAGTCCTTGATGGAGGGATTTAATCACGTACATTTGATTTCTTTGTTTAAAAATCCTGTAATTCGAGATTTAATTCAATCAGCTGATGATATCAGGTGTTTCCTAGGTAGCACTGTCAGATGGCATTGCTAGTCAGCATGTTGCCAGAATGCTGCTGCTTCCTTCAGAAGGTTATGCAAAGCAGCTGCATTACCAAAAATAAGGAAACTCAAATGTTAAAATGCTGGGATTGGACTCAACTCCCTGAGAATGAGACTCTGAAATGCTTTTTATAACCTCCTGCTTCACTCTCTTCATATTGACTCACATCATTATGCAAATGCCATAAATTGCAATAAAATCAATTAAAGTGCTATTGAGTCTCATAAAAATATGTACCCATTAGTTTGCTGCTGAGGCAGTAGTTCTGCTCTGCTTGCTCTTGGCCAAGGCAGAGAGGAGTGCACAGCACAAAGGCTGCTCAGCACCACCTTCCATGGGGCAGGAGTGACCAGTGTCCTGCTCACACCCTCCAGCCAGGGTGGGGATGGGGGGACAGTGATGGCCTGCAGGGGGACTGTCAACAAGGGCATGGAGTGACAGGGCAAGGGGGAATGGCTGCAGATGGATGGAGAGTACCTTTGGATCAGATATTGGGAAGAAATCCTTCCCTAGGAGGGTGGCAGGCCCTAGCACAGGGTGCCCAGAGAAGCTGTGGCTGTCCCTGGATCCCTGGGAGTGTCCAAGGTCAGGCTGGATGGGACTTGGAGAGATCATGGCTAGTAGAAGGTGTTCCCTGTCCATGGCTGGAGGTTGGAGCTGGATGAGCTTTAAGGTTCCTTCCAACCCAAACCCTTCTGTGATTTCCAGCCCTGCTCCAAAATCCATCCGTGCAATTCAGCCTCTTCTAATCATGAAACTGCACCCCAAAGGAAGGATCTGAAACACCTGCAGCCATACCAGACAAGCTGCTACCAGCCATAACTGGATAGAAAGTGTGGGTTAAGAAGTAAGTCTTTAATACTAGTATCTCCTGGAGAATTGTAGCCTGACTGTGGTTAAGGCTTTGTTCTGATCCCTTTTCTGTAGCACCTTTGTCACAGAGAGCCCTGATCAATGTGAGGCTAAGTTTTGTTTTTCCTTCCAACCTGCCAAGGCAAACTCTACCCACACTAAAAAGAGGGCTCCACAGGATGCTGTGCAGTGTCTGGGTTTTACAGCACTTCAGGGAGAACTCCTGCAGCTGAAAAACTTCACTGCCAGGCTGGGAAGGCTAATGCCTCTTCCTGCAGACCACGAGGACTACATTGCAACAACATAAAAGTGATGCAGCAAATCACTGCAGAGCTCTGCAGTGCAGAACTGGGGCCATTTTTCTGTGCAAATCAGGTTGCATGGTTGGTACCTGAGCTCAAAAAGATCCCCTGGTGAACTCTTAGTATTATCATGGAGACAAAGGGAGTCTGGTTTGGTCACAACATTTGGAAAATATAGAGATCATGATACATTAGGAGATACTCCCTGAAAAAGGCAAAAAAATTCAGGTGAAGGGAGGTTTATGTAAAATGTGCCTGTGCCTGCAACCCAAGAAAGGAGTAATGTCATTTTCGGAGTGCTACTGTGAAGGAATTGTACTTGAACATGACTTAATGTAAAACTGGGTATCTGCATTGTTGGATACAACCTCATCTTATTTGGATTTAACAAGACCTTAATGTGAGTGTCCGAGGCCTGACCCATCTGAAGGGTAGTTTAGGAGAAAGTGCAATTGCACTATAAATAATTCGCTTTGGTGCCTTGGCTACCATTCAGTGTAGCCCTTTTAATACCCCATAAACTCAAATGTACCATGCTATTTCTCTCCGTTTCAAACTGCTCTCCCAGGGCCAGCAAATGGAATAGCACCATCAGACCATATGCTGTGGAGACCAGGGAGGGGATGGAATTGCAGCAGCACCGACACGTGCTCCATTTCCCTGGCTGTAAAGTTCACGTGGTGAAATAGAGCTCGTTCTCTGCCTCTGTGTGATGTGCACTGGGAGGGTTCAATAGCACAGCTCTGCTCCTGTGGGGTGCAGTGTCACCTGCAGCGAGGGAGGAGAGCTTTCCCTGCGTGTTTTGGGGCTTGTCCTTCCTCAGCAGCTGCTGAGAGGGGGAGAGCAGGAGCCAGTGCCACAGGGTGGGGAGCTGTCCTTGGGCAGGAACTTAGGCAGGGTGATTCTGAAGTGCTGGACATGCAGATCTGAGAATGGGGAGTGATCCAGACAAAAGATGTGCCTCTGTTTAATGTATTTCTGATGTCCTTGCTCATCCCAAATGGTCCTGTTGGGTTCCAAAATTCTTGGGATGTTAGTAGACCCAGCTCCGCGAGTGGAAAAAGGAGAGCTCGAGCCCTGAGCTGGTGTTTCCATCAGCATCCTTTGACCGTCTGCATTTGGATTTAGTTAAACAATAAAACAAACAAAGAAAAGGGGCTCAACACAGCCCTCTCTGCAGAGCCCCAAAGTTGTCACTGTGACCTGGTTTCTCCTTGCTTCTCCTTTCCCTCCCTCCATATGGGTTAGTGAGTGCATTTTGGGCTTATGCTGGTGTGAGAGGACTCTCTGCCTCGTGGGCCCCTTGAATTTACTGATAAAGAATCCCAAATGAGTGGGACCTGTGGCAAGTGACCGAGAGCTGGACTTTTCTAGGCTTTCTGCCTTCACTGGCTCTTCCTGCAAGGCTGTAGAATGTCATTTAAATGTCTCCAGGATGTAAGTTTACCCAACTGTAAAATTGGGTATAATAAGGCTTGCTTACTTTACAGCTGAGGTTTAATTCAGTAATGTTTGTTGTGAGTGTCAGCCCTCGTCCAGGAGGTGTAATAGGAAAGGTGTTACAAATGGGCAGCACGGAGGGACGTCCATTAGCAAAGTCATTGTTGTAAGAAAAATCTCTCTGGAACAGAATACCGAAATCAAACAGCAGCTGACAGAACCAGATAATGATCTTCCCTGTAAAATGTAACCTTCCAGGTAATGAGATGGAGGTGTCAGGAAGGGAGCTGGTGTGACAGAATGACAAGTGTCACCAGCTGCCTGGAACAACCTTGAGTGCCAGACCCAACACCCCGTCCCACCTGCCTGGCACCTGCCCAGCCCTTTGCTCCCTGCTCTTACTGAGGTCAGTGTGCCAGGGGAAAGCAGAAAGCCCAGGGTGGGCTGGGAAACCCCCCTGCTGCCCCCTCCTCCACAGCACAGAGGGTGCCAGCAGGAGCCACACACTGATGTCAGCTCAGCTGCCCCCTGGCAGCTTTGGTTTGCTGAACAGCCCCGCTGAGCAGAGCATGGAGCTGGCTTGAAGAGCACACATTCATCACCTTTGGGGGTAGTTTATAACATGAAGCATGTTCAAAGGATGCAGGACGTGGTGTGTCCTGCCATAAAGCTTTGGGTTTGGGTTTGGGTTTGTGTCTGTGGGTGGTGGTGGGTTTATTACCCAGCCCTGTGTTATATTAAAGGCTGGAGGACAGCCAGGCTGGGTCCTGTCATGGTTGGCACGTGGGGAAATGTCATTGCCTCAAGGTGCCAGGAGTCCAAAAAGCGGTGGTAACAGGGGGATGAGGAATAAATTGCTCTAATACAGGTGAGAACAGAGGGAGCCTGGCTGTGGGCAGCGTGGGCTGGGTGAAATCCAGCTGTGCCAGGCTCAAACACAGCCTGGTTTGCAGCAAGGACAGGAAAATACTTTGGGAGTGGTTGGTTGGGGTAGCCATCCTTGCTTTTCTTCATCAATTGGGTGGAATCATTAACTAATCTAACTAATGGGAAACCCCAATTTTGGCTGCAGCAGGGATAGTGTGGAGCTCATTAGGGCTGTGCAGGATCTATCCCCCCATGCATGCAGAAGGAACAGCTCGCTCAAATGCTTTGACCAAAGGGGTCCCATCTCTAATCTGGCCAACAATTACTTTGTGACATGGAAACTCTGGTGCCAGATATGTCCTTATCCCCCAACACTCTGTGGTTTTCTGCCCTAAGCATTTCTTTTGTCTGCCTGGTTTCACAAAAAAAATAATGCCTTGGTCCAGCTGAGTATTTTAGATTTATTTATGAACCATGTGGTGTTTGAATCACTTGGGGTGAGTTGTAGTAAGGTCCAGAAGCTGTAGCTGTTTAAATAATAAGTATCAGATCAATCAGGCAGTCTGGAAAAGGTGCTCCCAGAGAAAACCATCCTTCTGGTTCTGCTTTTCCACAGAATTCAATGGCTGCTTCCACTTACTGCATATTGTAGTCCTTCTGAGTTTTAAATTTCATGCTTCCACTACATAGCTCTTGTTTTCACTGTTGGGAAAATGTGGCCCACTTCTCAAAAATGAAGGGCTTCCAAGGGCTTCAATTAAGCCTGACTTTCTAAAGAGTCTCCTCTGCTGAGGGTCACGTCCTACTCTTGGCTTCCTCAGCCTCTCCTCAGTGCAGAGTTTTGCTGGGAAAGAACTGTATCCCTGATGTGATCGTTGTCATGTTACCCTTATAAATACCTCCTCCACAGATTAACCTTCTGGTGCATGTTGATGCAAGCTGGGCACTGCCTTCCCTGGGTGCAGGGGATGTTCCCCTGTGCCTGGCTGTGCCCAGGGCTGTGATGGGGATGCTGCAGAGGCTCCTGAAAGCTGCTGGCCAGGGACAGAGTGTGGGGCTGGGCTCAGATATGCCTGACGGCTCCTGTGTAAAGGACCTTCAGCCAAACCTCCCTCTCACACACACGGCAGGGTAGGATAAAAGATGGTAAAGGGATAAGAAAATGACAGGCTAAATAAGCAGACAGAAATAACAGGTTTAAATTCAGCCAGGGCTCAGCTTTCCATCTGAGAGCACAGTGCATTTCATCGCACAAAAGGCAAGGCAAAGAATGGGTCTGATCCTTTTGCAATCGAAACCCTCCGGACAGGGGGATCAGGCAGCAGCCCCTCCGGGTGGGAGGGCAGGGCTGGGCCAGCAGGGATGCTCGTTTTGGTGACAGAGCAGGACACAGGGCTGGACTGTGGCTCCAGGGACCAGCCCTGTGGGGGTGATGCTGATGGTACCCAGAACGAGGAGCTCCAGCTGTGCCCACAGGCAGAAGGCAAGGAGGGATGCCCAGCTGTGCCCGAGGCATGGTGCCCAGCCAGGGTCAGTCCCGAGCCATGGCTTAAAACTGAACATAAATCAAAGGGTTTGGACCTCAGGAATGGGCTGAATAATATTACTGAAGGAAACACCACAGAGCTCTGGCCAACACTTCCTGATGCTGTTTCTCCCCACACTTTGCTCCTGCCATGGCAATCTGTCTCAAGGTGCTGCTGCTTCCCACGCTTTCTCCCTTCTTATTTATTTAGAACACTGCCTAATGTTTCTCTCACTGGCCCAATGAGCTTTTACTTTTACTCTTCCTCTTAACACAGTCTGGATTCGGTTTGGAGGGGTGTTGGAAAGCCCACGTGTGCATCCTGCTCTGTCTGTGCTGCTCATCCCATTTCCTGGGAGCACCTCAGTCTTCAGCCACCAGCCTGGCTCTTTGCTCTTCCCAGCCTGGCAGGGACCAGCAATGCCCCTGAGCAGGTTGCCAGAGGTGAAACCCAAACTTTATACACTCTCTGTAAGTGTTAATGAACCTTGTAAAGCAAACGCTCAGTGAAGGATGTCGAGCCCCAGCTGTTCTCCCCAGGGAAGATGACCTGGCAGAAATTGCAAGCTGTTTGCTGCAAGATTCTTTCATTTCTGAAGTTGGTGTGGATGTACAGGAGGTGATTGCAGAGGGATTGCTCCCCTTGGAGCACGAGGCTCCTTCCCACAGGACAAGGATAACACCCACTGCACCCACTGCTGCCAGGGGAGGGTGGCAAGGCTGGCACAAAGGCAGAACGAAACACAGAGGAATGGGGTGAAACTGCAAGGGAAAATCTCTCTCCTTTGAAGTCGATCACTGAAATGCTGAGCCAAAGCAACTTGTCTGAGTTAGTTATTAAGAATCTCCAAATAACAGTTAATTGACACTGCTCCCAGCTCTCCACATGAGTATCTGTTGCATAAGTTAAGACAGACATCTTAATTTGGAGTTGTATTACAGGAAAGAGGTAGGTTATGCTTTAACAAGCCACCCATTGGTTCAACTGTTCAAAAAATAATTTTCTTGATTCATTGTAATACTTAAGACAACAGGAAGACCTTTAGTTCTTAGAGTAAAACATGTTGCAGCTTTATATAAATTATTTTGGCATCACAAAAGATCTACTTTCATCAGTTACTTCTTCATAGTTATGGATTGCTGTTGTAATTTTTACATTAGATATTGCTATAGAAAGAGAAGACACAATATTTCTTTCTGGTTTTGTTTTGTTTTAGTAAATTGTGAGCTGTGATTTAAATTTCTGCATTCAGGTTTATTGCTGTCTCCCAGTGGGATAAAAGAACCCACAATACCTACTATTGCTTTCATTTTTAAGAGAGGATGGATGAACCAGCTCACCTGTATGTCTTGGATGCACTTAATTTAAATACATCTTTTGATTGTTACTTTTTTTCTTTAATAACAAACGGATATTATTTAGTATGAGAACCAAAGATGAGAAATCCCAAAGGTGAGTTTCTTACTGTCCAAATTCCCAGGCAATAAATGAATGCATACCCTTTAAATGAGGTGAATTCTAACCTTTCTCCTGTGGATGAAGTGCCCCTGGAGTGGCTGTGAGACTGGAAAGGGCACCTATCCCTTTCATCTTATGAAATCTTGTGTAATAACTGACTGGGGATCTCTGGATGGGCTTTAGCACATCTTGAACGCATTTGATAGCCCATATGTTTAAAATTTGCTCATGTAGCCATATGTTGAAAACTTCCCCAAATGCTGCTACTTCTTATTTTTGGGCTGTTTGGAAGTTGTAAGAAAATGACAGTCTAATGGTGTGACCCCCAATACTGCAGACTGTGCCAAACATATTGTAGTTACTCCATGGTGACCCCAAAGAAGAGGAAAGTGTAGGAGTGAGCATTAATAGCAGAGAAAAGCTTGGCAAGAGACTGCAGGGAGGAAAATAAAAGACAAGTGTTTGGGAGATGCTCTGACTATTATCTTTTAAGTGAATCACAGTTTCCTGCTTTGTTTCCAGTTATTATTGCTGTTTCCTCGTGTTTTCTGAGCCACTCCCTTTGCTGGCTACTCAGAGGGATAGAATAGAGTGTTCCCACAGCCAGAGCAGAGCTGTTTGCCAGCTGTGTGTGGTCAGAGTCACTCGCTAGAATGGTTTGGGTTGGAAGGGACATGAAAGATAATCCAGTTCTAATTCCCTGCCATGGGCAGACACACCTTGCACTAGCCCAGGTTGCTCCAACCTGGCCTTGGACACTGCCAGGGATCCAGGGGCAGCCACAGCTTCCCTGGGCACCCTGTGCCAGGGCCTGCC
>JAWWEE010000025.1:7807693-7819597 GCA_035221455.1 Xenops minutus
CAGGTTGCTCCAACCTGGCCTTGGACACTCCCAGGGATCCAGGGGCAGCCACAGCTTCTCTGGGCACCCTGTGCCAGAGCCTGGCCACCCTCCCAGGGAGGAATTCCTTCCCAATATCCCATCTCACCCTGCCCTCTGGCAATGGGAAGCCATTCCCCCTGTCCTGTCCCTCCAGACCCTTGACAAAATTCCACAGAGTACAGACAGAGCATCCTGCAGGCTCTGGCTTTGGTTCCAGTGGGGCATCACCTGTGGTGGGGACCAAAGGAGGTGTAACCCAGTGGTCAGTGCTGGGTGTGCTCTGCTCTGCACCCACAGCCCAGAGCCAGCTCTCTGCCTGGGTTTGAGTCTGTCTGACGAAGGCAGGCTCAGGGTAATTTTTCAGCAGTGAGTTAGAGGCACCACAGCACAGTGAACATACTGCCTTGATGCATCAAGGCCTCCAACGTGTTAAATATTTAGCAGTTTTCTGCCAGAAACAAAGTCAATGCCAAAATAGGGGGTTTGAAGCTTAGGCACGTTCCAAACGCTCACCACCAGACTGATTCATTGGAACAAACAGGGAAAATTCATTCACAGAGCTGTTAGCACAAATGTTGGGAAAACATGCTTTGTCTGCTGTTTCCCATAGCAGAGTGAAGCTCTGTATGTTCTCCACTGTCCTGCTTTGTCCTGGCTGCCCCACAGCACCCTGGGCTGGCTGGCCCAGCACCTGACTGCCCAATCCTGGCAAAATTGGAAAGAAATTTACTTTTAAATTCAAGTCGTAATTTCTAATCTCCTTAGGCAGCTCTAGGGGACTCTGGGGGCTTTTCTGGGGTTAGCAGCTTCAAAAAGCCCAGAACCAAACTATCTCCCATTTAACTCCATTAATATCAGTCAAGCTACATGAAGGACAGGGTTTGGTGGTGGGTTAGGGTTTTGTGCTGCCAAGACACCATTCAGAAGTCTGTAGCAAAGGAACAATCCTTTCAGCTCTTGCTGCAGGTGGATGTCTGTCATTTGAAGATCCATCTCATGACAAAGCTCTGCCCAGTGATGGAGCCAAGGGTCACAGCTCAGCAGGTCCAGCAGCCCCAAACCAGGGCTGTTCTCCCCCCAAGGGCTGTCTGCAGGTCTGCAGATACCTTTAGGAATGAGGGCTCTGACCACAAGGGCAGAGAAAATGAGGGGGACCCGGGGCAAGGCAAGAACCCTCCTGCAGGGACCAGCTCAGCCCATGCTGCCCTGCTGAGGATTGTCTGACATTTCCTCTGCTGACCTGAAGGCAACCTTTTCCTCAGCCTCAGATCTGAGGGAAAACCAGGGAGAGAGGTTCTGCTGGGCATTATATACAGAATAAATATTGATATGTGGCTCCTGAGCAACATTTTTAACGCTCAGAGTCTGAGCTGAGGACACCCCCAGAGGGCAGCTCTGCTTTCACACCTTCAGAGGTGCAGCAGGAGCTGGGCTGGCTCACCTGGGGGCACCTCACCTGGCTGCAGCTCTGCAGGTGCCCCTGCTCAGCTGCCCTGAGCTTTGCCTGGGCTCTGGGAGCTCCCAGGACCGTGTAAGCCCCTGCTGCATCCCTGGCAAGGCTGGAGCACGGTCCTTCCCTGCCTCTGGCTGTTTCCTCAGCCACAGGACGGATCTAACCCCTCTCTGAGCAGGTTAACACGCAGCAGCAGGAGCAACTTCTGCACTGCCCTGTGCCGTGCCGGTGCCAAGTGTTCCTGCAGCAAAGCACTCAAGAACTAAGTGTGCCTCTCAGAGAGGAGAATCCGTGAGGAGCTCTGCAGTGGAGAGGGCACTCGGGTTTGTATTGCTGTCAGTGCTCACTGCTCTCCCTGGAGAAATGGCTGAAATGAGTGTGATTTCTCCCAGGGACACCAGGCTACTTCCCCAGGGACTTTGCTCGGAAACCTGAGAAGCTTCTGTTCCTATAGCTTTTGATGGCTTATATCTTTCTTTATTTCTCTCATAATCCTTCGTTAGGTTTTGTCGAACTGTTCCAATTGCTATAGCAACTCTAATGAAATCTTGCTCCCTAAATAGCCACGCCAATTTTGTCAGGTCACTATCTGCCCTTTGCAGCTAATTCACTACCTTTTCAGTGTCCTTTTTTCCCTCTGAGTAGAGAGTTTACAGTGAGAAAGAGCCCAACATTATTAACCCAAATATTTTTTTCTCTTTTCAGCTGAAACTGAATGGTCTCTTTTAAAGTCACGTGTGTATTCAGCTAATGTGTGTGGAAACAAACCCTCTGGAGGGCAAGCCAAAGCCTGCCCCCTGTTCCTGTGATGCTCCTGCTGGCTGACCTGTGTATTTAGAGCAAGAGAATGGGAGTTCATCATCATTACAAACCAGGGTGTGTAGGATTTCTTTCAAATGCCCTGTAAATCTGGGGAGAGGGTGGGGGGAGTATTTTATGATAAAATTTCTCCTATTTCCTTGTAGCGAGATCTGCTCTGGCTTGAATTCAAGTCCTCAACAAGGCAGCCCATATTGTACCTGCAGCACCCCAAAGCACTCAGCCACTTCTTTCACATGGAAATCCAAGACCACATTTTGCAGTACCTTTGTTGGCACAAGAGAGGGTCTACAATTGAATAGTAAATGTCTCTTTTGCCACTTCCCTTCTGGAATAATATGTCCTGTGCAAGCAGGAGATTTGCTTCCACTTTCTGCCAGTGAATGAGCTCTTTAGGTTGGTTATTTTAAAATAATTTGTTTAACTGTATGGGCTGGGAGGAATAAGATGAAAATAAAAGATGAGTGGCATGCTCTGCCCCGAGTTTCAGCTGTGGCCAAAGAGCATCAATAGATATTCCCTGGCTGGACAGAGAGGAAATTATTCCCTTTGCCTGGACAAAGAGTTTTTTTGCTAAACGAATGACTGAAGCCAAACCTATAAATGACAGCACCCTAATAATAAACCCACCATATTTCACAAGTCTCGAACAGAAAGCAGGGAAATGTCGAATGAATTCAGCAGCTGAAATAGTCTGCCTGATGTGTATTAAGGTACTTTGAAAGGGTTTTGTGAAACTTCCATTATATCTTCCTACATTTTACATGAGCAGAGGCCTTCCTCTTGCCCAGCTTGTATATATTTCTCCACAAAAGGAAATGAAAAAACTTTTTCCTGGCTATTGAAGAAAAATGGTTAAACACCCTCTGAGGTGGTACATACATCCCCAAATCAGAAAATTGCCTAATAAGCACACTGCTGTGGAGTCTGGGCTAAAGTATTATTTCCCTTTGCTTGCAGACCCCCATCAATCCCAGCACGGGAATTTTATTAGGGATGGAATTTTTGAAGGTATTCAAAGAGTGGAATGGAGGCAGATTCCCAAATTTTGCTAATCCTCAGTGCAAGTTTCATGTTCATGTGCTGGGCTGTCCTGTGTGCCTTGCTCTGGCACCTTTGGTGGTACATGCTGTTCATTGTGTGCCCTCTGACCCTGTGCTGGGAGGAGTCTCCCAATGGTTTGGGAATGGCCTCAGGGTGCACCAGGGGATGTTCAGGTTGGATACCAGAGAAAACTTCCCCACTCGAAGAGTGATTAAGCTTTGGAACAGGCTGCCCAGGGCAGCACCATCCCTAGCAGTGCTCAGAAGATGAGTAGATGTGGCAGTTTGCAATAGGGTGCAGTGGGGTTGGTGATACTCAGTCCAAGGTTGGACAAAGAGTCTCTGCCTGAGCTCTCAAATAGGCACGAGGAGTTTGGGAGGGAGGAGCAACACTTGCCTGGTAATGGCAAAGCACAGTCAGAATGCAGCAGGACTGGATGACAGAAGCACTGCTGGGGTGGAGAAGCCAAAAAACAGTAACTTCTTCCTCCCAGTACCTTTTCTTTTGAGAAAGGCACTACAGAGGAATTGAGACATCTCCAGTATTAAAGATTATTTTGCTGGCTTAAAGAATTCCCTCAAGATTCTCCCTTTGCCAAACCCCATTTGCATTTTTAGTCTTATTTAACTAGAAATTTCCCCACATCTGTTGCAGAGAATTAGGGGTTCATGTTCTGGAACTTGTGTTTCAGGAGATAACTTCTGGAACTAGGAGCATCGTGCCAGGGAGGAGGGCTCTCCCCTGCACACCCTCCACCTCTCCAGGAACACTTTTGGTTGTAAAAGCTGTCATTTCAGGCAACTTGTGTTTTGCTTCTTTTCCCTTCTTAAGTGGCAGCAGCTGAGCACAGATGTCGGGACTGGCAACAATTCTGAACCCAATTAACCCAGTTAATGGCACCACAGCCGCTGGTGAAGTGAGGGATTACTGCGAGCAGCGTGGCACAGCCACTCACCCCTGCCGTGTGCCCTGGTGTCACCGAGGAAATGAGTGCAGGTAGGAGCCACCAAGCGATCAGCTGGTGTAATATTGTTAATGAAGTGCCATTAGGAAGTTTGCCACAAAAATAGGATTAACCTTCATCTGTTTCTCTATCCCACGTTTGGCACTGTGTTGTCAGATCACATCAAATAGGCTCGGTCTCTGGGTACCAACTTTGTAAGATGTGAATGTGAAGCAAGGTGAGATTTGGGAGGTGTGTGGCAAATTCAGATCAAACAGCTCCAGAATTCCCCTGGGGTGCCCCACTCCTGCACCCCTGGGATGGTGGGTCATGTGTGTTTTTGCTGAGGACAGCGAGGTGCAGCAGCCAGGAGCTGTAACCTGTGCACAGCTCCAGGGAGACTGCCCCCAGCCCCAGTCACTGCCACTGCTGAATGGTCTCTCAGCTGCACAAGGACTGCACAAGGCAGGGCAATGCAAAGAGCTGCTTGTCTTAGGGGGGTCTTCCTGCAATCCCTTGTGTCTGGGTAAAACCAGCCCCAGTTTAGGAGGCTCTCTGGTGGATCCGTGCTGTTTCACACAAGTGGTTCATGTAATTTCCCCCAAATTCACCAGCTCGGGACTCCTGCCCCCCTATGCACTGGTTCAGTTTCTGCCTTGAATTAACCAGCTCTTCTGTGCCCCTTTTACCGAGGGCTCTCCTGAGCAGCAGAGTGCTCCTGGAAATGGCACAGGAGGGGGCGAAGCTGCTGGTGCAGAAATGCTAAAGCCCTGTTTCAGAGGAGATTTTAAGAAAACTACAGATAATATCCTGGCCTGGGTTATCTATTCAGATAAAATTGAGTGTAATCCTATCCCTATTGCTACACCACTAAACGTATTTAAAGGAAGAGGTTTATTTCTCCTCCTATTATCCTTCTTTTCTCCTTTCCTCTTGCAATCTGTGCTACTTAGAAGTGAAAAAATGAAGAGTTGAGCAAGAAACTTCTGCACTCCCCCTCATCTCTGGGAAATTTCTGGGCTAATGTTCATGTATTTCAATGCTCTCTTCCCTCCCTCTGCTCTTATGATTCAGGACTTGAGGGATGCGTTTTGTAGGCAGGCTTTAAAGGTTACTCCCTTTAGTACCTTAATACCTCTTCCACGAAGGTTATTCTGCCATTCTTAACCTTACAAGTCTTCAATTTTGGTTTTAAATGACAAATGTCTCTTCCAGCACTTTTGAAGGGAGCTCCTCCTTTATGCTGCTTTTCCAGCTCTTTGTGTTATCACATCCCATTTTTGATCACAATTAACTACAGCAATTATTGCAAGTTCTGTAGGTGCTCTGCTAACTGGCAATGAGTGGTGGCCATGGACATGTAGGTCTTTCTGCACCTTCATCAAAATTCAAGGACACGCCGAGGCTTGACCCTATCCTGGGTATTTTGAGTTAATTTTTGTGGATAACTGAGAAATTGAGTCTAACCAGGACAATAATGCTCATTATGGAAATTCTAATCCAGAATAGGTAGCAGCATTTGGATTTTGAGTTGACAGTTTTCTCTGACTCTCTGCCTTCAGGACAGCATGACCCACCTCCTGCTAAGCTGAGATCTGTGTCACTTATCCCTGTGAAAAGGGCAGAATGTAAGGAATTTAATATTTGAATCCATGATTTGTTGCTTAGTTACATATGTCATGAAGGAAAAGCAATAATATTACATGATTTATGTAACTCACTGACAGTCCAAATTTTAAGGCTTGGACACTGAATATTCATGCCATGTTAATGTGAGTTATTATCTATGGGGGGGGATGTCAAGAATAAATTCAACACTTTCTCTTAAACATTTAGGCAAATAAATTATTGGTTAGCCTGAATCCTTGGCTGGGTTTTCCAGTTAAATCTCTAGGTATGGTAGATCACAGGGTAAGTCTTCACCACAGTGCTGGACAGATCCTGCTCTCTGAATTCTGCATGTTAGAGTGGGTGTGTACAGGCACAGGGGGTGCTGCAGGAAGGGAAGGAATGGACTACTGAAGCATAATGCCTTCACTCCCTGAGGAACAGGGGAAATGCACTGCCCCTTGGACCCAGCACAGAATGTCTCTAGGGCAAAAGGAGAGCCTTTTCTCTGGGAGAGCAGATTCTTAGGGACCTGAGACAGAAATGCCTTCCCGGTGACAAATGTACAGCAGCACTTCAGGAGTGCTGCCTGCTGAAATAAGGAGATTTGCAGAATAAAGAGCAAACACGTTTTCTCATTACTTGGGATGAAAAGGTACAAGGATTTTCACTTTCAATGGAATGTGATAACTTCCTCTTTCTAAGAAAGAATCTATACATTGAAAAGATTTATAAATTCCCCTAAACCTCCCCGGGGTGGTGTGTTCTGAGCAGAGATCAGGGCAGGTGAGCTGCTCTTTCGTGTCCATTTTTGCACAGAGTCTTGCAGTGGTGCAAGAGCAAGGTGCAGCATCTGAGGGAGTTAGTGAGAACATTGCAACTTTGGGCAATCTCCCATTTATTGGTATTAATTGTAAGCTTGTTCTGTCCTGCATGTTAGGAAGGGACTTACACTAATCTGACAAGTACTGAGTGATCTGGTTTAAATCGCTGGCTGCTGCTGTGATGTCTGGAAGGAAGACAAACCATGTCAGCTTTGTTATGTAATGGAATTAAAAGAGTGGAATTAGAGCAAAGTCCCAACACTTTTGTTGTGATTTTTAGAAGTTTGTACAGACAACTCCCCTTCTGTCTGTCTGGATATATATGTGCAAAGAGTGCAAAAGCCTTCCTTCCTCAGCAATGCCACTCTGAGCTGTGCCATTGAAGAGAATTACTTTATTTCAAAAAAAAAATTATTATTTATTACTTTTATTTATTTTATTCAGGTGTTCAAAAAAAGTAGATATGACACTTTGCTGTATGGTTTAGTGGGCATGGGAGGGTTTGATTGAAGGCTGGACTTGATGATCCTGGAGGTCTTTTCAAGCTTTATTATCCTAGGATTTAACTTATTACAGGATGCTGCCTGGAGCAGTTTTGAGCATGAGCTGGAATACATTTTTCCAGCCAAATGTCATTGGAACTAAGTCTTACAACCAAAGCCAGAAGGGGTGGGTAAAGAGATGGTATTTAAGGAATTGTCCGCAGCCTTGAGCCAGCCTGCAAGCCCCTGGGGCAGCTCTGCTCCTTCATCAGGAATTACAGGGGGCCTGAAGTCCAGCAGCAGCAGGGCATTCAGGGACCAGTGTCTGACTTGCCTGAAGGGTTGAGTCACTTGACCATAAAACAGAGCTCGTATTGACTCGCCGATGGACAGGACTCTGTCGGGGGGCTGTAAACAATCGGGGAGCTGATCGGAACAGCTGAGCTCCAGCAGGACCAGCAATAAGGCAATAATGCACTTCACCTGTCAAAACACAGCTTTGCACAATTTCTGAGCTCAGAGAGCTGGGAAAAAACTTGTTACAGGGGCACTGATCTGCCCTTGGAGAGCCAAAGGAGCTGGGGCTGCTCTGCACGGCTCAGCCAAGCGGATCCTGAGCAAGATCCACAGCTGGGTTGGGTGGGAACTGGAGAAAGGAGATGGACTCCTCCAGCTGGCCTTGTGGAGCAGGGAGTGAAGGGAGGGAGGACTTGCCCTATGACAGCAGGAGGTAAGGAGGACAAACACCTTTTGGACACTGTAACCTGTGGGGGAGAGGTGTGTTTGGCAAATAGTCTGTCCCAAGAGACCTGTTCCCTCCCAGCCCACCTGAGGGCTGATGCTTCAGGTTTGAGTCAACGAGGTTTCATCACATGTGGCAGGTTTCAGCCATCCAGCCTCGAGCTTAGAGCAAAGACCTGCAGAAAGCACAGGTTTACTGGCCGGTTTGTGTGTTGTTTTCTCTTGGCCCACGTGTTTTCCCCTGAGTGTTTGCACAGTACAGTATTTTGGTTTTTTGGAGCAGCTCTGGAGCTGTTTGGCAGTATAAGCTCTAAACCATCAGTGAGTGACTTGGGCTTGCAGCTTCACGGGGCTTGTAGCTTTGTTGTCCTCCAGAGCTGTGAATGATCACCTTTTTTACTGCACTTGAAGGCTTAGTACTCTCTGTCCTGGGCTCTACCTTCTTGTTAAGATACCCCCCCAGTTTCCTACATCTCACCAGTAAGCATTTCCACTCCTGATGCCATTCTCTTTGAGTTTGTAATGAACATCTGTTCCTTTGTCTCATTCTCCCCCTTTGCTGTTCTCCCTGTTCCAGTGCTTGATTACCAGGGACTAAATTTGTGAAGTGTATTTAAATGCTTAAACCTTTTTTAAGCACCTGACTGACTTTTTTTCCCCTACTGTGATTAGGATACAGGCCTGAGTGATTAATCTGTCTTCTTGAATGATGACAAAAACGTTGCATCAGCATGAGAGGATCTAACCTTTGAAAAATTCCTCCGGGAACATCCGTTTCTGCTGGGGATTTCACTGCCAGTCAGAGCAGTTAATAAAAAAGGCAAAGCCAATAACACTGCCAGAAGTTTTTGCCACATAGAAGTCAGAGAATCAGTTAGAGGCTGTCAAATGTAATGTATGGCATTATTAATATGAAGAATTTCAGATCAAAACAGGGCTTAGTGTCGCAGTGCCTGGGTCATGTGGAAGTGGCTGAGGAAACGGGGAGTCTTGAAGTGGAACATCCGGAGGAGAGCGCTTGGGCAGGCTTTGCAAAGTCATTAATCTTAGGATTTCAGGAGGATGAGAAAGTGAGAGATAGGAGAGGAGATACTCCAGCTGTAGGGCTGGGGGTGTCTCAGCCTTGGCCTCTGAGCCCTGCAAGAAGTGAGAATCCTTTCCGTCCTGGTGGGCACTGTGGCTGTGGATGCCTGGGCAATGCCCAGGGGTGGGGGAGGAGCCCACCCAAGTACCCATCAAGCCCGCAGTGCCAGGGCAGCCTCCCCAAGAAAGACAATCTCAGCCTTGCCCCAGTGCTTTTTGTCCCCTTGTTAAAAATGTCACACTGAAAACATTGGTTCAAACCTGCAGGGACTCGCAGTGCCTGGGAAGAATTCATTATGCAGTCATCGTGTTTTCATAAAGTCACAGGCTGTTTATTTGTTTAACTATTTGCCTCATTTGTTTGCCATAAACGATCCCAACTCTTGTTATCTAAACACGCTGTGTGAATTCATCCCTCATCCAGAGGGACGATGCTGTGGTACAGCTTGGAAAGCAGGGGGCTCAGAGAACTCTTCCTAAGGCATCCTGAGCCCCCCAAATTGGGGTGGTAACCTATGGAAGCTCTTCAGCAGCTTCTTTGGAGCACACGGTTTGTTTGAAAAACCCCACCTTAATTATTGTCTGTGAATTATCCACCAAGAAAGTGTTTTTAAAGCACTGGTTAGCTTTAAATAATTTCTCAAAGCTATATAGATTTTCTTGTGGATGTTTCATGTCGGGATATTTCTTGGAGTACAGAAGGGAAGTTCTGAACTTCTGGTAACCCCTCATTCCTCAGCTGCCCATAACCCTTGGAAGCAAATTTCTGCTGCATGTTTTTGGCTTCAGAAGTTTCTTTGCATGAGTGTTCCCAGTTTTCTTGGGTGGGTCTGTGGCAGTCCCTGGTACTCTGGGCCCATTGCTTGGCCCAGCTGTGGGATTGTGGCTGGCTGGGAAGTTCCCAGATGGAGCCACGAGCCCTCGCAGGGCAGGAGGGCTGAGAAGGAAAAGGGCAATATTTGGTAATAGCTTTGCTCATATAAGCTCAGCACCAGGTTGGTGTAATCACTTTAGAGCAAAACTGATTCTCATCCTGCTGTGTTAGAGGTTTGGTTTTAATTTAATCTGATTTTCCTACATTAATGGCAGTTAAACACAAAAAAGGATGGTTCAGGTAAGGTTTGCTGCTTCCTTGTGGTGTCTGCAAGGAGCAGTATTGCTGCACCCCTGCAGAGGAGGGAAGGGCAGCAACAGAGTCATCAGCTGCATAACTCTCCATTCATTTTTACCTCTAATAGTTGGGGGTTTTGGACAGCAATATCAGTAGATATTAGGTTTTAGTTAGCCATCAGTCTCTCTTTTTTTGATGGACCAGATTTTGTTCCTGTTATTGTCTCGCTGCCCCAGCATTACTAATTGGTCAACAGCAACTTTATTTTCTCTCATTATGAGCAGGCAGGAAGGTCTGTGACAAAACACTCATCTGGAAGAACTCTTTGGTACCAAGCCATGGGTTGATCCCATGAACACTGTACCCTTTCCCTTCCCTTCTCTCCTCTCTATCCTCCTCTGATCACTCGATAGCTGAGGATTTCTCTTTCCAGGTAAAATGCCCCGGAGTCTTCCTGCCTAGAATCCAGGGAATCATTGCTTTCATATTCTGTAGTTCATACAGATAAGCTCTGAGCGACAGAAGGGTAGTGCTGCAAGATCCATGTGATCTCTCATTGCGAGCGATCATTTGTAAGACACCAGGAAAGGCCCCTTCTCCTTTCAGAAGTTTTCCCAAGTCTTTCCCCCCTCATTACATGTCATGGGCTGTTCCTCAGCTCCTGCCTGAATTGCAAAGTGATCTTGAACTGTCTCAGCAACTCGCAGGCAGCGTGCCCTGGTACCAGGGGAAATCAGGGAGTATTTGCTTCCCCAGAACCTTTCCCTCATAATGTAATTGTGCAGCTTTTCAGCAAGGATTTAAAATACTTGTTGACACGGCAGGGAAGGTCTGTTCTTCTTCTCATCCTGGTGCTGTTGGTGTCTTCAGGGGCTGCTGTATTTCTCAGGAGTCTAAACCTTCAAGTAGTGAGATTTTAAAGCTCCTCATGCTAACAATATTTGTCTTATAACACTATATTAAAAAAAAAGTAAGAGTGAAATGTCATTGCAGCTGGGAAAGGGTGTACCTGGAAGATTGGTTCTGCTAGGAGACAAAATGCCTCCTGTTCTTTATGGTGTCTTAACTAAAATCTGAAGTGGCACATTGCATTAGATTTCCTCGAGATAAAAATCGTACAGTGCACTTTTTGTGATGACTTTATTTCAGTGGCATCAGAGCATCAAAATATTACTGCCTACTGATCACCTGATAGAAAATATCCAGCAAGCCTTGAATGAGACTGTTGAGAGCATAAAAATGTTCCTATTTCCAGTAACCCCTGCCAGTGATGGAAACACTAATTTGGTTCCTCTAAACTTGCCTTGCACCGTTTGATTAGAGACAGGCTTTGGCAGCAGAGCTACAAGGACTAGTTTGGGGGATCTGCTCACAGTGGTTTTAGTTAAAACCACTGGGGTTCAAGACACTGTCCTTCAAAGAGAGATGCACCAAATATTAGGTGTGGCTCTGGTGTGGGGCTGAACTCACCTGCCTGGTTTGGAGTCCCAATTGTGTGGGTGATGCACAAACAGCTTGGGCCAGCCCAGGGCTGTGTTTCAGCACCAGGAGGGGAGAAATGAGACCACCAGGATCTCAGCACCTCACAGAGAAGCAGGAGAAGATGCTTTTTACAAGGACTTTTTAGAAGGGCATGTAGGGATAGGACAAGGGGGAATGGCTCTAAACTGGAAGAGGACAGATTTAGGTCAGATATGGGGAAGAAATTCTTCCCTGGGAGGGTGGGCAGGCCCTGGCACAGGTTGGGCAGAGAAGCTGTGGCTGCCCCATCCCTG
>JAWWEE010000025.1:7825122-7861858 GCA_035221455.1 Xenops minutus
CCAGCCCAGGTTGCTCCAAGCCCCGTCCAACCTGGCCTTGGACACTCCCAGGGCTGGGGCAGCCACAGCTTCTCTGGACAAAACATTTCTATAATGCAATTAAAGATGGGAAAAAATAACATAGTACATAGCAAAGCTGTATTTTCTTTTTTAAAAAGCACATACAGTAAGAAAAAAGCGACATTCAGACTGAAAGGCAAATGAGAAGGAACATCTCTTTTTATCTGAAATACTGTAGAAGTCTGAGGGATTTTTTTTTTTGAGGTAATGTCACCCTCTCCACATATAATCAAGGACTTATGAAATGAATGGGATTGAGGACAGAGCTTTTGTTTCATCCCTCCTTCTTGGCTCTCTCCATCCCTGTTCATGCCTCAGCAACCTATTTTTTATTTAATTTTCCCTGCCCAGTCAAAGACAAAACAGATATTAGAGCCCTGAGAGCAGCTTTAAGTGCAGCTGAAACCTGCACTTGAGTACCTGCACTGAGAGTAAAAGTGTCCTGATTGAGGAGATGACTCGAAGTTTAACCAGACACCTGTGAAAAATACAGCTCCAGAGATGATAAATCAACATTATTACTGCTGGTTATTATTAATTTAGGTCGTTGGCCTTTAAAGAGGACTTTGCTACCTAAAGTTGGATGTTAGAAGGTTGGGCTACTCAGAGAAAATGGGATTTGGAATGGTGGTGTATCACACAGGAGTTATTATACAGAAAAGTTTTAAAAGCATCCCTAAGGTCCACTGATCTTTCTTCTAACCAAAAATCCTCCTCCATGGCTGGAGCCTTTCATTACTAGACTGATCTACATGGCCCTCCCCTGGCTGTGACCTTGCTGAGGGTTCTGCAATGATAATGAAGTTGTACAGACTTTCAAGGACAGCATTAATTCAAAGACAGCTAATTAATTATTGGAAAATTAACCTGCTATGTCTCTGCAGTGTGGGGCAGCCCAGGCTGAGCTCCTTGGGTTTCCCATTGGGAAGAGCATGGTGGTGTCTCCAGAGCCTGCCCAAACTCCCTGCCCCCAGGGCTGAGACCAAGTTTTCTTGTTTAGAAAATAAGTATTGGAAGTTCCTAACCTTTGTAATTTTTTAAGTCACTTCTGTCTGTTACGCTCATAACCATCAGACCAACTGCATTTGCATTTTGGCCTCAGAGTAACATCCATAAATTTGTTTTCATTAAGAGGATTATTTTGTTCTTGTCCAAAACAATGCAGCAAAACATCACAATTACTCCGAGTGATCATTGTGAGTGTAGCCACTAATTAGTGACTGATTTGGGGAACAAAACAATCCACTTGGGAAACATGATAATTACCCATATATTTCTTTGGGTCAGGCAGCCATGTTACATCAAACACTAGATTTATTATTCCATTTAAATAATTTTGAAATAATTAAAATTGTGTTGTGCATCTGACTGAGCAGATCCGAGATACCAAATCATACATCTAAATTATGAACTAAATGGAGCATTGCCCAAAAATATGAGAAGTGAAGCACTTTTCTCACTTCTGAGGCAAAAAGGAGTGAATATGTATTTTCTACATCACCATATTTCAAAATAATTACTGTTTTGCTGCCATTTGTTCCCCTGGGCCTGAAAATGCATTAAAATACAGGTCCAGGCAGTCCTGGGAAAGCATCAGTGTCTCTGCACTGGTGGCTGGTTACTCTCAGGAGGATCCATGGATATAACATGGATATCACTGCTGGGATATAACATGAGGAGGGTGAAAAGAGTTGCAAGTCCTGCATAAATAACACAAACCTCTGCCCAGGGATCTCTGCTCCCATAGGCAAGGGAAAGTTTATGCCCTAAGTACCAAAACCTGATTATTTCAAAATTAGATATCTGAAAGAATGATGTTCTGACTCACAGAATCATTAGGCTGGAAAAGACCTCCAAGATTATCGAGTGCAACCTTGGACCAAATACCCCCAAGCCCACTAAAGCATATCATCAAGTGCCACTCTCATTTTTGGGTGCCCCACTCCCTGGGCAGCCTGGCCAATGCCTCAGCAGTCTGAGAGCTGAAGAAATTCTTCCTGATCTCCAACCTGAGCAACAGGAAGCCATGCAGACTCAACTAAAAGCTTGGATTATGGATATCTACTGGTGGTCTTTAAAATCTGATTACAGAGGTGGAGACACAGACACATCCTCATCCTCTGCACCCACCCTGCCTGTGTGGCAGCAAATCCAGCCCTTGGCAGGACAGAGGGATGGTGTGATGGGCTGGGGGAGCCAGCAGAGCATCACTGACCCCAGCAGTGCCCCCCGTGCTCCAGAGGGAAGGCACAGCAGCATCTCTCTCCCATTTCAGTGCTTTGGTGGTGTTTTCCCCCCAGTTTTTAGCAATTCCACTTTTCTGCCTCTCTGCCTCTCCGGGGTTTTTGCTGACAGGACAGAATGCTGGGAGCAAACACATTATTCACTCTGATTGAATGCCTAGTAATTATGTTATATATTTTTTCATTTCTCAAATTAAACCCCTTTACCATTAGGAACAGATGTTAAATTTGGGACTCTTGTTGATTGTTAGTGTGACACACACATGAAATGTTTTCAACAAGAAGGCTGATTGGATTTTAAATATGCTGATCACACTGGTGGAATTGAAAATAATTGAAAGTGGGAATAGCTGAAATGCTTCCAAGAAGAGAAGACAGAGGTGGGGTTTGCTTTTCAAACTCCTGATCCCATAAATCATGTTAAATTCTGCAGACTAAATACAATAATTTACTGTGTGTTACAACACCAGACATGAGACTTGCAGGGTTGTTACTTCAAAATGGCACCGTAAAAGCACTTCAAAAATAAAGCAAAAATCTATTTTCTAATCAAGACTTCAAATATTACCCATGTGCTTGCAGGAGCTTGTTTGGGGATTTGTTTTGTTAGCTTATTCAGTAAAACACATGTTATTATTGCTTACCGAGGAAGCAGTGCCCACCATGAGGGCTGAGGGACTCTGGGTGTCCTTTCTCCTGCAGAAGGTCCCACATCCCTCTCCCAGCCTGCACGAGGTGATGGCTTCACTCTGCAAGGGCTGTGGGGAAAAGAAATGAGGAGATTATTCCAAAGCACCCAAATGAGAATCCAAATCCCTAGTCTGCATGTAAGAGCAACCAATGGTTTGGGGTTTTGTTTGGTTTTTTTTTTTACTTCTGCAGCCAGATTTGTCTCTACATGTACTTTGCATAAAAACCCTATCAATGCATTTATAAGAAAATGTCTATTTTAATCACAACGGAAGAATTTGCAGCTTTTTATTTTCCAATGAGCCTATTGCTCTGAGCCCTCTGTGCTGGGCCAGTGACATCTCAGGGGTCTCCTTGGGAGTGACAGATGGGTTCTGCTCCCACTCTCATCCTGCTGCCTCTGGGGGTCTGGCACGAGGTCTGCAATACCCCTTCCACCAGCCCACGATGGGTTGAGTGTCTGTAGATCACTTTCCTCTATTAGAATTAGCAAAATGTCATATGTAGAGTTTTGTCCCCTGACTTTGCAGGATTTGTTGCACACAAGGAATGAGAAATCTGAGTTTGGGAAGTAAGACAGTAACACTTGCAATTAACCTCCACAGCCCCCCAGATAACACCAGGGTATTGGGCTTAAATCACACTGCTTTTAATTAAGTTTAGTGGCCAAGTACTGCTTTCCCTAAAACATTTTACTGGCATTTCTTCTGCAACAACAACCTTTAAAACCTGAATGTTGGTGCCAGCTTAACCCCACGTGAACTAATGCCAAGAGGAAAGGAAATGCAGGCTGGAAAAACAGTTCCTGAGCTGGTACAACTTTTATTTGTTACAAAGCACTTTGGGATGTGTGTACTTTCCTCTTCCATCTGATGTAATTTACAGATTTATAACACTTGCTGAACTTCTTGAAACAAGAAAACTCCCACCGAGACAGTAAATTGTTGTTGCATTGAGTGATCCTTGACAATCTATTGTCCCTGTACGTGCCCCATTAGAGGAGGCTGGCACTGCTACCAGAGAAAGTCCTCTGGCACCCGGTGCCTCCTGGGGCTGTCACGCCTGATTGTGCTCATGATCCATGGAGGGAAGGTTGCTAATAGCACACATTGACCCACTGGTGGTAATTGCTGTGAAAACATTATTCAAGCTGATTATGGTAATGACAGAAGGATGAGGCGCTTCCTAAAAAGTTACTACAGCATCACCAGAGACGCTTTATTTATTTAACTGATTGATCACTTAAAGGTTTGTAAACTGCCTTCTCTGTATAATAACACTGCATAATCATGTACAGACAAATTAAACAAGCCACAGAGCTAAGGCAGAATTGTTGCTGCAGATCTGATTTTCACGTAAAATCTCAAGACTTTTATAGGCTTATTTACATAACAAGTCATGGTCTAGTCTCCTTTACCACCTTCAGCTCAACACAGAGTTGGCTTCAGCTGTAAATTTTTATAGTCTGGAGCTAGTAGAATATAAGAGAATGGTTCACATATTTTAGTAATTTGAAATACATTTTTTATTGAAGTGTCATTTTCTTCCAGCAGCATGATTTCTTCCCTAAAAATGTGATGCATGCACACTTTCCTGGGGCAAGGTTATGACTTTTCTCCTTCCCATTAATGCCTGCACACTGCTCCTCCCGGTGCTTTCTGCTCTCTCACACCAACAAATCCACTGCAAACCTCTGGGCCTGAGCATCCCTGATCCCCTGGAGCTGGGGGTAAGCACAGCTCACTCTGCTCCCAGCCTGGCTAAATCCAAGCAGATAAAAAGATCTTTACACAGACAAGGTGTAGGATTGACAGATCCTCCAGCTGGAAAAGTGCAGCAGGAGTAGTCAGATTATTTCTCAGTGTAAATGGTTCAGTCAAGAGATCTTAATGGATGGACTTGATGATCTTAAAGGTCTTTTCCAACCTAAATGATTCCATGATTTTGTGATCTTGAGCATCTCTACCAAATTTGATTTTCCCCAGACCAAAACAATGGGCCAGGCTTTGCTTCAGGATCAGCCTCAGTGTTCCCTCTAGGCTCAGCCTCTCTCCTTTCACAGAGACTGGACTTGCAATCAAAGGACAGTTCCATCAACCTCCTTTGTATCATCTGAGACTCATCTGACCCAAACCAGAGAGCTCTGGAAATGGGTTAATACATTTTCACATGCAGGAGAGGCCGTTCCCCATGTAACCTCTGTAGGTGCTGCTATAGAATTTTACATGTTTCTAATCTGTTCTGTTTGGCAAATCTGACAAAATGGCTAAACCCAAAGAAATCTGAAGGATTCCCCTTCTCTTTCCTCCCTCCCTGCCCCATCTCATGCAGAAGCAAAGCCTGGTCCTTCTGCCTTGCCACCCAAGGCAATTTTTGCATTTGCACCCCCTGCCAAGCTGCACTGAGGATGCCTCACAAAGCTACATCATTTGACAAGTTTTCCAATAGCGTGGCCAAAACTTACATTTATGTCAGCCTGTATGAAACCAGTCCTGCACCTTTTTCAGCTGCTATGACTTTGAGCTTCTACAAGAAACAGAAACCCAAACCCTCTACCAATGAAGCACATAAAAAAAGCTTTGCCTAAACACCCTTCAAAAAAACCAGCGTGTTATTGCAAAAAGTCCCTAGTTGCACTCCTCTCTCATATGTTAGAAAAGAAAAAATCACAAAAACCAGATGTTTGTTGTGTATTCAATGCCTGGAAGAGAAAGCAGCTTTACTACCTTGTTTTCCATCTTGCTTTTTACTAGCTAATTCAAAGCAGAATGGGGGGGAAAACGCAAAGCAGAAGTTAATGTTTTGACATACCTCGGTTCTTGCCACCTTCCCGACATCTGTGCTACCGAATAAAAGAGCAATCAGATGGACCGAGGAGTTTGCACAGCTCCCTTTGTGCTGCAGACTGCGGGGGGCAACATCTGTTCCTCCTGATCCTTCCCCCCCACCTTGAACAGGAAATTAAATACTAATTACTTCATTAAAGGAGCCTGAGGAGTTAACCTAATTAAAATAAGGATGCTCAGGCTGGGGCTGAGCCGGGGGTACCCGGTGCTGGGGCAGAGCCTGGGAGCACGTCTGCATCACCACAGCTATTCCAGTGCTGTCAGGCACTATTGATTAGCCCGTGTTTGATATTGCTATTGGTGACTGAATGGTGCAAACCAACTTCATTCCTGGCTTTGAAGAGGCAGTGGTTCGGCTGCAGCTTCCCCCACCGGTCCATTGCATGCATACTGATAAAGTCCCCTCAGTTTGGGCAAGAGTCATTAAAAACCCAGCTGAAATGTTGGCAATTCAAGTATTTCTGGGGAGAGTTTGCTGCTCTCAACATCCCTGAGTGAGCATCACACTCTAATATTCTGAGCACAAATCATCTTTCCAAATAAAAATTCAATAGCTCTCCCCAGAACTACCTGTTAAAACTCAGACAGTAGATTAAATATTTACTTGTTCCTTCTCAGGTACTTCTGGTTCACCAGGAGAATTTCAAGTGGTGCTAAACGCTGAGGAGCAGCAGGGCAGTGCCCAGGGCAGGGGCTGTGGTGGGGTCCCTGAGCCCCCCGGGATCCAGGGACCTGCACCCCCATGCCCTCCTGGCACAAACCCTTGCCTGGCTGTGGCACTGCAGGCTGGGCAGCTCCAGAAGGTCTGGGGGGAGCTGACTCAGCAAAGTGCTGAAGCCTGGCCCTAAATTCCTGCTGCCTGGTGTTTTGGAGCTCATGTGGGCTGAGTGTGAGTGGGTTTAGGCTGGAGCACGGAGTTACAGCTCGGGCTCGAGTGCTTTGAGGGAGAGCCTGAATAAGGTTTCCTACAGTTAATTTTGATAGACCTGAGATACGAGCTGTGTGCTGGCAACTGAACTGGTAATTTTGCTATTAAAAATCAAATGAACTGGGATTCCAGCCTTTCATGCTTCCCCACCTTATTCTCAAGGAACATCTTTGCAACCATTGAATATTTTGTTTGATTTCCATTCATTTGAAACTGATGTGGCCAAAATAATTCTGCTTTTACTTCGCCCAGCTACTGTTTCCTTGTGCTTCATTATTCATTCCATTCACTTGGCCTGAAATGCATGCTTGATTGTCATGTAAACTACTTTTCAACTGCACTTCTCGAGTGCAAAATACCGGAGTGGTTGGTACAATATATTCCAGTAATGTTAGTGCACATGACAAGATGGAGTGGGTGTTAATAAGGTCGGGCTCTCGATGGGGCTTTTTTGTGTGCCTTGTAAAGGTGGGTTATAAACACGTCCTGCAACAGGTAAAGAAGCAATTTAGACACAATGATCTGATCCCATTCAACCATATGGACTTTATATCTCTCACATCTTTTACTCCATGAACAGTTTCTTTCTCTCTTCAGGGGCTGCCGCTGCCACAGCTGTGCAGTGCCCAGAAAAGCCTGAGATCTGAATGGGGCAGCTCCCTGAGCCTGTGTTTGCAAATAGAGATGAATTCAGTGCAGGAGCAGGGGATAACTTATGAGTCCTGCAGGCTGCTCTCTGCGTGGGAAATGGCTGAAGGTCAGTGCATGTGTCGAGAGGTAAAACGAGAGAACTTTGGCAGACTTGCTTTGCAACTCATACTTTTTATGTATTCTATGTCATAAAAGACAGAAAAAGGAACTTCAGTGCAATTTACTTGGGAAGTTAATTGGAGCAGACATCCAAGTCTTAAGTAAATCAGCTCTGTATCATTTGACACACAACATTACTTCGATTAGGATGACTTTCACCATTATCTAGACAGACGAAACGACGTACCGTGCTAATCAGAATATTAAAGTGACACCAGCACTTATATATTATGAATATTTACTCAACAAATGAATGCATGATAAATGAGATTGGTCTAGAAATCTTTCTCAGGAGGGAAGATGTGGATTCTTTCCCCTCAGGAAATGCTTTCTTGTGCCTCATCCAGTTATCCAATTTTCAGGGCATTTTAGGTTGCTCTCTCCTTCTCCCCATAGAGCAGCTGGAACAGGGGGCTCTGCACATACAGGAATTGCACACGTTGTTCTGAATGGCTCATGAGGCTGGAAGGTGTTTTGAGGCCCTTCTTTTACATATGTTTCTACAGCACTTGAACCAATCACATGTAATGGAGCCAAACCTGGAGCATGAAGCCCCATATTCCACCCAATTTTCACAGTCAGAGCATTACAGAATTAATGTGTGGACTACCTAAAGCTGAACAAGTTTGGGTCCAGTGACAGTACAGCCTGTGCTTAGGGCTGTGGATGCACCTCTTCTCTAACACTGTCCCAGAAGGGCTCTCCTACCCTTCAGTGTGTTCCCTCATGGTTCTTTCTGGGTCACACAGGCCAAGTGCAGCTCAGGGTCTGTGCAGAAGCCCCATGCACAGCAACATGTGCATGCCACCCCCCAGAGACTGTGCAGTTCTAGGGTTTCTGGGAATTCTTTTGAGTTTTTTTGGGGGGGAAGAGTCACATTTTGCCCAGAAAACTGTGGATGCCCCATCCCTAAGAATTGCCCCAGGCTGGGTTGGATGGATCTTGGAGAAACCTGGTCTAGTGGAAGGTGTCCCTGCCCTTGGCAGGTGTCTTGGAACAAGATGATCTTCAAGGTCCTTTTTAACCCAAACCATTGTATGATTCCAAGATTTTTGGGACCAGAAGAACAATGAGATTAAAAATAGCCTGTTTCCTATAAAGCACGTTGACAAATGCTGACCTTGAGCTCCCCGCTGAGACGTGAGCTGAATTTACTTTGAAAATTCACGGTCAGAGTCAAAGTGAACTGTCAGAGTCCAAGTGAATTGTGTACAGTTCCTCCATCTGCTTCTCCTGCCTGCAGAAGGACACAGGACACCAAGGCTCTCCCCATCCACCAGGCAAAGCAAAGGGACTATACTGGGATTGGCTCCTTGGTGCTGAAAGCCCCAGGAATTTGTACTGACTTCTGGTCCAGCATGGAATAATCTTCAGAAGGTAAACAGAGAGGAATTTTATAGCTGATTGCTGAGTATAGCATTGAAATATAACCAAGGGCTCTGGTCCATAATCAGCTTCCAAGGTCTCAGTGCATCCTTTCCTGCTCCCTTGGCCACTGAGCTCCCTGGTTAGGTGCAGTCAGCTCCAGTGCTGGTGCAGAGCAATCCATACAGTGACCTTGGACCAGCACTGTCACGATCGTTCCTCGGCCATTCATCATGTCAGCATCTCTGTGTCCTTACACAGAGCAAGTGACACTTCCAGCAGCCAGGGAGCTTGGACGGTGTCACATCCAGAGCTTGGCACAGAGGCTTGCTCTCCTCTAGTAGTTCTGTCCTGAAGGGTAAATCAACTGTCTGCTGGATTTTTCCACCACATACATCTTAGCAGGGGACTTTGTTATGTAGGTGACTGTGATGTGGCTCCTGTGTTGATTTATTTAGCTTTGCTTCATGATGTTCTTCCCGAGGCCTTTCACCTTCTTGGAGGGAAGATGTTGGCACAAAGCTGAAGGAGTTGACACAAACCATCCATACACTCAGTGACCCTCCCTAGGACTTGCCCCAGACTCTACAAAGAAGAAAAGGGGGGTTATAAGAGCCCACTTTTCAAGTGAAAGCACAGATACAACAGTCTTTCTTCCCAGCTAACCTGCCATGGACCTTCCAGCAGTTTCACCCACACCAAGCACATGGAGGATGCAGACCTGTGCTCCTGCAGGGGCTGTCCCTCTCTCCCACTAAGACAGATAAACTCTGCTTGTTACCAAACTCCTGCCCATAAATCCTATCTTGTTGAGTTCCCCTTACACAGGGCAAGTCAGCAGCTGCAAAATCGAGAGGCAAGCAGGGCTCATTTTCTTGGTATGTGTGATGACCATTGACAGGGCTTGCATGTGTGACTGACACGGTAGATTAATTTATAATAAAAATGTAACTTTCACAGAAATGACATCAGGAGACATCTTTAGTGCTCTGCTCATCTGCCTGAAGGGACAATGTGGTTTTCTATTACTGCTAAGATGCACAATAGCATTGCTCGGCTGATTTGGTTTTATTTTTATATTGTGCTGCCAGTTCAGCTAGAAATCTAGACAAGCTGTGTGGATGGCAATAAGGCATCCATCCTCCAAAAACCAGGCTTCTCTCCATTCAGACAGGGAGGGCATCCAAGGAATCACTGGTCACTTCTGAAAATGTGGTGTCGTTGTAGCTTTGACAAAAGTTAAGTGTTTGAATTGACAAGTGCCCTTTAAATACAGTGTTTTGCCAAGCTGAAAAGATATTCGTTGATCTTTCATAGCACCCTTTGGATCTGGAATAGAGATGTCACAGCCATGGCAGAGTAGCTTTGTTTACAAAGAGCATCCCTTTCTGGCACTTCTGTTTGCCCAGTTTGTTGAGCTCCCAAACCTTCAGAAAAAGCGCAGTTTGCACAAACTCAGCTGGGATATTGAAGAACTTTTTGAAGTCATATTAATCCATATTAATTTTTGCCTGCAGGCCTGGGGTGCTCCCTGTAATTATGTGTGTATGGGAGGAAGGCTGTTTGATGAGGTGGCCTGACCTTTTGGGGCTCGATTTTGTGACAATAACAATACCCTCACTTGGCTGTGCATTTGGAAGGCTGTGGGGCTGGGGTTGTATTTCCCTTGCCATGCACAGAGGTGACCCAACTTCCATGCTCTGTCTTACCCTTTTTATTAATGTTATCTTGCCACGGGACAGGGGCTGAATGCAAGAAGAGTGGAGCACAAGTTGATTCTCCTGCTATCTCATTGTCTGCAGTACATAAATCTTGAAAAGTGTGCTTTGAATAGGAAAGGATACCAACTTAATGATACATTTACTCTAACTATGGCTGAGTGTGCACAGAATCCTAATGTGTCCTGCAGACTCTTCATGGGAACAGATGTTGCTCTCTGCTTATAAAGTAAGTTTATTGCATTAGCTGCCTGTAAGCAGTTTACTCTCTAGAAGATTCATAGAGTAAATTAAAATTATCTAATTATTTGTTATCTAATTTAATAGAGAGATGGTCTTGATCTTCAGATATTGCACATATATTATTATATTACAAGGCAGTATGGCAGAGGTCCCTTTCTGAGCTCTGAGCTGCTCCTGAACATGAAGAGAAACTCCTGCTCACACAGAGACACATCTAGAGATGGGCTGCAATAGCCTTAGCAGGGAGAACTCGCTGGGCTGTGGCTTTTATTTATAGATATTTTCCTGTGCATACCTGTCCCTCTGCCTGCCCATCTGTCACCAGGCAGAGTCCAGCTGGCCCTGGAGACTTCTCTTCTGTGGCACCTCCAATGTGCCCCTTACCACGAGGCTCATCTTCTGCCAGGTCCCTGCAGAGACCTTGCAGCACAGAGCAAACAGGGGTGCTCCAAGCAAAGTCCAGCCTTCCTGGGCTTAGCTGGTGGCTAAACCAGGATTTATTTACTAATATTTAATTGTGCTCTCCACACTTAACAGACCATTCCATTTCCAAGCCTGAAAAAATGCCACAACACTCCTCAAAGCATGCTCAGCACATAAAGGGTGAGAGAGGACTTGGTTTGGGACAGAAAGTCCCACTTGCTTGATGGGGAAAAAAAGTAAGCCCTCCTTCTATTGTATTGATACAAATATCTTCTCCTGTAATTTTCTGAGTCATTATGACAAATGGCTCCTGCTGATGTCACTCATTTCCCCAGGGATCTCTTGGCTCTCCAGCCAGCATGTAGCAAGCTGCAAACTGTATTTCAAAATGAAAAATCACAGGTGTTTTCTGGATGTCATCCAAGGGAAGGATTTAGGCAGAAATCAAATCAGACCACATGGAAAGATCCTCCTGAACACCCCAGACAGTCAACAGATGGTAGTCATGACATTACGAGTCAACCTGCTCACCTGGGAAACCATGGCCAGGAGCAGAAGTGTATATTTAAATTGAGTCTTCTATAAAAAGGTTTTTCGTAAGAAAGGGCTGAAACAGCAAAAATTCCACACCACAGACTTTGGTGTTGTAGGAGAAATAGAGGAAAGACCATCCTTTGCTGCATGCCATGTCCTGCCTGCTAAATGTAATGAACATCCATAAAATCTCCAGACAGCCATTTGATTATCTATCCGTCTGTCCATCCATCCATCCATCCATCCATCCACCCATCCATCCATCCATCCCTCCACCCACCCACCCACCCATCCATCCATCCCTCCATCCATCCATCCATCCCTCCATCCATCCATCCCTCCATCCACCCATCCACCCATCCACCCCATTTTCCAGTGCAGGATACACACATGTGTGTGCTCTGCTCTTAGTAAACTCCAGCAGTGGCTTTTGCTGGCATCTACCAGAGGAGCATCCTGGAAAGGGTTTTTTGAGATAATGTTAGCTGTAGTTAATATTTGTATTGTCTTCATGAATTTACTCCATTCTGTCCTTGATTTACTCCAGATGCTGGGGAAGTCCTGTATCTTTTCCTTATCCTCTGCCCACCTGACAGCCCCATTAATACATGTCATTTAAAAAGAAGATACCAAACCCTTAGCAGCATTTCTTATGTCTTTGTTTAAGCCTGCTGGATAAATATAATTAATGTAGCCTTCATTGACACTATCTGTTTCTGACGATGGAGAAATGAATAATGCAGTTATGAGAGAAGCTTACTCATGGGTTACCTGGAACTGTGAGTGCATAAATGCTGCTCAGCAGCTGGGGTTGTCAGAGTAGATCCAGGGCTTATGCAAACAAAAATTCATTTCCAAAACAGAAGATATGAATGTCTGGGTAGGTGCTTGTTGATTATCAACAAATATAGCTACTCGTGAAAACACAGGAAATTCTGAAAATACATAAACAAAATGGCAGAAACATGAGACGTTTTTATTGGAAAAAAAAGAAAAGAGCAATTATTATTTGAGTAAGGATGAGTTTATAGTGTGGTGCAGGATTTCCCCTTTGCTGCTTCTTTTTCTTTGCAGTGACTGTGACTCCAGTGCTGAGACACACGTGTTATTTATGAAAACACTGTCACAAGGTGTCTCGGCTTTAATACAGCGAGAAACACAAATCCTACATCTGTAGGAGAAGAGTTTGTGTTTGGCTTGGCACAAAGAGCTGTAAGGGAAGCTGTGGTGCTGGGTTTTAATGGCCCCTGTTGTTAATGACAACTACTTAATATTTTCCTCATATATTCCCCTGGGTTATTCAAATAGCAGCTCGCCTAAGCACTGCAGAAAGACGTAATATGATAAATTAAGCTGGGTCAAAGAGGAGAAATTATTTTAAATGAATACAAACATCTAATTTGTCTGGACTTTTAATGAATTGAAATGCCAATATGCTAGAGTTGACAGCATTGTAAATTCTACTAAATTCTGTAAATTCTCTACTAAACTTTCCTTATTCTTTCCCACTCCTTTCATGGGCTCATAGATCACATCACTGCAGTGAGACTGGCTCTACTGGAGTGGGAGCAGTTCTGCCCTGGGGTACCTGTGGAGCACCTTTGGGTTACAGCCCCCCCTCCCAGTGCCTGAGGTGCTCCAGGACCCACTCGTGCCTCCTGCAGAATTGGACCCCATGTCCCCCCCTTGGTGCCAGAGCTCCTGTGCCCCTTCAGCTCCAGAACAGCCACAACCATTCTTAAATTCCACCAAGTAAATATTTTTCCCTCTGAGCTGGAAGGACAGCAAACTCCTGGAGGTGCCATATTCGCTCCCCTGACGGGCTGGCTGACCCACAGCTTGCCTGGACACAGCTTTCAGCAGACTCACAGCATGCCCTGGACCATCCCAGGCTTCCCGAGGAGGTGTGAAAGGGAGTGTAAATCTCCCTGGCTGCCACTCACCATCAGTGGGGAGGATCTTGGCAGCACACCAAAGGGTTGCATGAGCAATGTGTGCTGCACGACCAGCATCCATTTACTGCCTCTCTCCTGCAACACCACTAATACATTATTTGCCCCCAGTGAGCCTCTCCTTCCCGGCTTGCATTAACACCACTGCCACCACAGCCCCTAATTTATTGGCCAGGATGTGCTTTTTAATGATATTTAGAGCCTGGCTTAACAGTGTGTCTGTTTCCTGTTTGCTGCAGATGATAATTCAGGGATTTGTTTGGCTGACTTAAGGAAACACTTTGAAACCACAGCCAGTGGGTTTGGTTTTATTGCTGGAAGGATTGGAGTAAACAGAAATTGATTGTGTATCATCACCTGGTGCTGTGTGATGACTGTATCAGCCTCCCTCCTGCCTTGGTGATGTTTGACACAAACCTGGTTATAGCTCCCAAAAATCTGTGCCTTATCCAGAGTCAGAAAATCACAGAATCATGTAGGTTGAAAAAGACCTCTAAGATCAAGTCCAGCTGTTAACCCAGCACTGCCACGGCCACCACTAACCCCTGTCCCCAAGTGCCACATCTACATGCCTTTTCAATTCCTCCAGAGATGGTGACTCCCCCACTGCCCTGGGCAGCAGTGCCAGGGCTTAAGAACCATTTCAGGGAAGAAATCTTGTCTGAGTCCCTTTTATCTGATACTATGGCCATAGGACTCTGGAGCAGTGCATTTTCCTGGTCTTGCTCAGGAGAGGTAGGTCCTGCAAAGCAGCTGGGCTCCTGCAGCTCCCATTGCACCCAAGGAAACCACCAGTTAGCTGCTGGAGTTCAGGGAATCACAGATTCACAGAATGGTTTGGGTTGGAGGCACCTTCAAGCTCATCTTGCCCCATCCCCTGGGTGCTTCCACTAGCCCAGGTTGCTCCAAAGCCCATCCAGCCTGGTATTGGACACTCCCAGGGATCCAGGGGCAGCCACAGCTTCTCTGGGCACCCTGTGCCAGGGCCTGCCCACCCTCCCAGCCAAGATTTTCTCTCTAAAATCCAGTCTCAGCCTGCCCTGTGTCAGTTTGAAGCCATTCCCCCTTGTCCTATGCTGGGAGTCAGCCTGCAGCTGAAACTGCAGTGATCAAACCCAGCACCTCCTGTGCTGCCCTTCTTGCTGCCCCCCTTACTCAAACCCAGCACCCTCTGCTGCCCTTCTCGCTGCCCCCCTTGCCCTCTGCCGTGTCCAGCACACTGCGGGATGAGGTGCCAGTGGATGAAGTGCTGTATTCCTTGCAGGATGGCTATTCCTGCTACCTTCGCAGTGCTGTCACCCACAGAGGCAAGAGCCGTGGCTCCAGGGTGTTTATTAGAGCATTCCCGACATCCCGAGCCTCCAACAGGAGGAAACAAGGGAGCTGCGGTCATTGACCGTAACACGAATTGACTGCTGCTTGTGCTGATGTTTTCAGCATAATTCATTGCAGCTTGAACATGTTGACTGCCTGCACAATTTCTCCTTGAATAATTTCCCTGCCATATGGGACAGAGCAGACCTTGAGCTGCTGGCTCTGGCTCCAGCCCTGGGGCATCAGCGAGCCTCACCTGGCTCACCTGGCGGGGGGAGCAGCGACCTGCCCATGGCTGGGATGAAGCCCGTGCTCTCTGCTGATGTGCTGAAAGGAAGGGTGGTTTCCTGCCCCCCAGCCTCTTCTGAGAGCACTCACGGGTGGTGATGGGTGATGGTGCTGCTGACACAGCCCCCGTGCTCCCACAGTCCCCTCGGGGCGCTCAGGGCTCTGCACACCTCAGGGCAGGGCACGGAGAGCAGCCTGTGCTGGTGAAAGGGGTTTTTAGGGTACAGAGAGGATTTTAGCCTCCAAAGCTGTCAGGCTGGGTGTTTTCATCAGCATTCATTTGAGCTTCTAAAGTAAAGTATTGTTCAAGAAAATTAACCAGCTTAGCTTTGTTATACAGGGAAACTTAAAAAACTCTTTAAGAGCTCCTGTCCTTTACCATTTAGCCTTAATGCAAAGCATGACCTCTAGCAGTGTCTGCTGCAGTTAATATTGTTGACAGGCTGGTTGTCTTTCAGTCCAGACTTCATGTCTTAATTAAACAGAGTTTGTTCCAGCAAATAATGCTTGTCTAAAGTATTTTGTTGGTTTTTTTTTTTGTTTTGTTTTTTTTTTTTTTGCCTTAGGACTTCTACAAAGATGCTCTTAGACATTTCAGTAATTAGCCATCTGTGTCCCAGTGTTACAATAGCTCCATGTAAAGACTGGCTAATTTTTCCCAGGCCAAAACGATAATTATAAATTAAATACACAGACATGCCGGGCTAATCTTAAATATAGAGCAGTAGTAGAATGTGTATGAGAACAGTGGGAGCTCACCTAGCTCAAACCTGTTGCTTTTAGGAGAAGTTCTGACACCAGACAAGCTGTGGTGGGACTGGTACCAGGCATGATGTTGCACCAGGGGAAGTTTAAATTGGATGTTAGGGAAAATTTCTCCATGGAAAGGGTTGTCAACCCCTGGCACAGCTGCCCAGGGCAGTGGTGGGGTCACCATCCCTGGAGGGGTTTAACAGGTGTGGCACCTGGGGACAGGGGTTAGTGCTGGGGATGCTCTATCTGCTCTGCTGGTTTTAGAAATTGCCACTACCCACTGGGAGTTTTGCCAATGTCACCCACGGAGGAGTGGAGAAAGGGCAATGCCACATCAGAATATTGTCTACAGATATGAATGCATCCCCTTCCTCCATTAAAAAACAGAAGAGATGAACAAAACAAAGATGAAAAATAAATTTTTTAAAAAAAATCACATAAAGAGTCTTCAGGCTTGAGAAAATGCCTTGCCCTGAGAGAATAAAATCTACTTTGGAAATCAGAAAGAAGCTGATGCATTCAGTGGCTTGAAATAATTTTACAGAGAGAAAAGACTGAGTAATTTTGGCTGCGGGACAACACTGGCATCCCGTGTGCCAGCAGTGGGATGTCAGAGCCAGGCAGCTTCCCAGCTGAGGTTGTGCTTTACACAGGGCTGATTTTGTGCTGAGCCAGCCTGGGACCTGGAGAGGTGCTGGGGGAGCGGGGCTGGCTGGCACTCGCTGTCTGTGCTGGCATGGGGCATCTTCCTGGAGGAGCCCGGCTGTGCCACACAGCACATGATGCCATCGGCATGGGGAGTGATGGGCAGAGGGGAGAGAACAAGCTGAAGCTCAGCCACCTGCCAGGGTATGGACTCTTTCAGGTCAGACACTGGAAAGAAATGGGTGGGGGAGAGGATTGCCAGAGAAGCTGTGTCTGCCCCATCCCTGGAATGTCCAAAGCCAGGCTGGACAGGGCTTGTGGAAGCCCTGGGTTAGTGGGGGCGTTCCTGCCCATGGCTCAGGGGGGTGAAATGAGATGAGCTTTAAAATCCCTTCCCACCCAAGCCGTTCTGGGACTCTGGGATAATAAGCCAGCTGTTAGCCTCTATTTGTGGCCCAGCAATACTGTTGACACTATAAATATTCCATACAAAAATAAGAGTGGAGCCCAGTGCAACAGTCCAAATACAGATGAATATAATAGAGCAGCTCATAAGGAACTGTCTGCACAACAGGGCTGATTCCAGCTGAGGGAAATTCCACATCCTTAATGCTCAGAGCAGCCTCAGCAGGTACAGGAGGGACTGGCCTGCAGGAGCAGCTGTGCTAGAAAGGATGAGGGTTAAAAGTAAAAAATAATACAGTAGTTTAAAAAATCCACCACCCCAAATTACCAACCAATGTGTTCTTACTCTTTTCCATCTTGGTTGGACCTGCTTAAAGAGAAGATGCCAGCCTTGTTCCACTCTGACCCAGCTCAAGCTTTGCCAGCCCTCAAAGCAAATCCTCTGCAGAAACGATGAACTTTCCTCTGCTGAAACTTCCCTCCACTTTCTCCAAGTCCATTAACATCGAGTTTACTGTAGCCTTAAATAAAACATTACAACCTCTCCCTCTGCAATACTGCTTGCAGAAAAGAAGCAAACTCCTCTCCAGGTAAGTCTCCCCTCCCTGCTGTGCAGGTGGGTGCAGTGCTGGCTGTACCTGCACCCTCCTCTAATCCAGGAGAGCCTGCAGAGCACCAGGAGCGACGTGGCTGTGGAGCTGTGCATGGCATCACCCTCCTGCGAGGGCAGGAGACCCGGCAATGGGAGCGGCACCTCTGGAAATGGCAGTGCTCTGACCTTTGCAAACTGGGCTGGGCTGCACGTTTGATTTAGTGCCTGCCCTGTTTCCGAGGCACAGCTGGTTCTCTGCTCTCGCTGTGCTCACCGCCTTCATCTGATGGCTTTGGACAAGTGTCAAAGACACCACAGACTGCCAAGGGTTAGTGCTGGAGTGCTTAATTAAACAAGCCTCTGGGCTCTGGCAATTTGCATGGTGGAAGCACCACAGCAGGGCTCTTTTATTTTTTTTTCTTCTAAAGTTAGTTTTGGGAACCGGTTAAAAAGAACAATGAATTTTTTCCCCTTGCTCTTTGTTTTCAACTACAAGCATTTGGAAAATATGACCCCCAATCCCCATGTTTGCCATAACCTAACTCTATTGGAGGGATTTTGGTTATTTTTCTTGTTTTTTTTGGCTAGTCCATGAGAAAATGTGCAAAGCAGTGAGCCAGGCAATGAGTGCAGGTTCCAAGTGGGATGCACACTGGGAGCTGTAATCCAGTACAGAAAGCCAGTGGTGCTGCTCACCTTGTGGGATGCACCTCCCTAGGACAAGCAGGATTTCCCCCCTGGGTTTTCTAAGGAAGCAACCAGCTGAGTGTGAGATGGTGAGTCACAGGTACAGGGAACCAGGGGAATCCCTGGCTCCTGGGGGTTCAGTGACAGACAACACCTGTCCCTGTAACCTGAGGGATGTTCGCTTAAAACAAAGCCCCAAACGGGGAGGGACAGAGGGGATCTTAAAGAAAAAATACACAAAAAGGCATCAGGGCATGGCCATACCTGTTATGAATAACCAGGTTACTGCACAAGCCTCCCCCAGCCCCCATTCCCGGGTGCCTTTCATTCTGTTGGCCTGGTGTAGGGTCAGACAGGGAATTAGCCATTATCTCCTTACAGAATTGAGATCCTGACCTTTCCATCCGTTTTACACAGCACCCAGCACAGCACCAGGCACTCCGGTAATTAAGGCCTAATCATGGTATAAATCAAGGAAATAAGTACCTGTCAACAGGTCGTCAGGACCGGTGTTCCTCTGGGCAAAGCTGTGCTCCTGGAGGTCAAACAGCCCCAATCCTTCAAGGCAGAGATTTTCAGTCCTCCTTCTTGAAGCCCCTTTTGCAGGGGGGACCAAGACACCCTGTTCCCATCTCCCACCCACCCTGCAGGCCAGCCCACCAAGTATTTGGGGACTTTTGTTGAGTTTTTTGCAGTGGTTCAAAAAAAAAAAAAAGTCATCAAAGTATTTAATGATATTAATTAATTGTCACAGATTCCAAATGAAGTCGCTTGTGAGGTTTTTCTCCAAATGAAAAGGGGATGATTTCTAAACAGGCACTGCAGTGCATAGATAAAATGTTCAGTAAAAATTCTCCCTCATTCACAAAGTGAAAATGTTGAGAGAAATACTGAGACAAAACAATATTATTATCATACAACGATGAACGGTAAATGCATCTCATCTTGGCATTGGAGTCTCAGTGGCAACCAAGGACTATTTTCCCCACGATTCCAGTGTCAGAACACCCTACAGACCCGAGGGTATAGGATAATGAAAAGGTCTTTAGTTCAATTTCAATTAATTTCAATAAATCACCATCATTAATTAATAATTTATTAACTAGGAATTCAGTGTGAACTGGCAGAGAACACAAAGGGAGTGGGAAAGAAACTGCCCACAAGGAAATGTAGTCTCTTTTTGACAGAGCTGAAAGGCAGAAATGAATTGAAACATTTTCTGGAGTATATATAAAATTTCTGTGTCATAAAAAAAAATAAAATCAGAGTTAACAAATGTGCAGCACTTTAATGTCAGATTTGACTGTCATTGGAACTGTTCACAAGTAGTGTGGACAATCTAAGTTGTACTTCATTTTCTAAGTATGATATATAACCATTAGGATAACTTAGAAAAACACATCACCAGAACTTGGGCTGAAGAGGGAAGAAAGGGAACATCTTTGGAAGGTCCAAGTGGGATTTTTCAAGTGAACGCTATTCCAATATTTTGAGACAAACAGGAAGAAGTGAGGTCTGTTACACATCTTTCACAGCCTATATATAAACCAGCCTCAAGAATATTTACCTGAACAGATATTTACAGATTTTTTTTTTTAATATTCTTAAAAAAGTAATATTTGCTTGATCTATGACACAATGAACGTCTCTACAGGGAAAACTTACCATAGGCATAACAAAATACTCAAGAAGTCATAAAAGGTAACACGAGAGCAGTGTTTGGCCTTGGTAAAACACACTTAGGATGGCTGCAATGTATGGGTACAGCTTTGTTCAAGAAAGGAGTTGTGCATATTTAAAGGTACTTACAAAGCTGGTCTTCTCCTTTCCTTGACATGGGGATGTTTCCTAATGGGATGAGGAGAAAATCATGGACACCATGCATGGCTAAAGGAAGGCTATGCCCATCTGTTTCACATGTCTGTGTTGCACCGATGGAGGAGTCTCTTCTAACCCCTATGGCTCATAAGTGAAAGAGATGTAGCATTCAGCCTGTGGGAGTTGAAGGGCAATTTCAAGGGCTCCATGTTTAATGAATTCATAGGATTCAGCTCCCCTTCTTTGTCTGTCGGAACAGATTTTTCTATTCTCTCTAGAACTGAAATGGTTTCAAACACTTCAGGCCTACAGCCATGCTAAAATGCTGCTCTTCTGGTAAAGTTTAACACTTCAAGCAAAGATTACCAGTGTTAAGCACCCTTCTTGCTTCAAAACCCTCTGTGTGTGTAGTGAAATGGGTGACTTTCAGCATCTGTGAAGGAAAACAATTACCACACCACTACCTCTCACTGGATGAGTTCAGCAGCAGCTTTCACACAAACTCTGGGCAACAAGGTCACTGGCAGAACAAGCTGGGTCTTTCCAAAGGCCAACAGGTACCTCCAAAGCTACCAAAATTTACCTTGAGAGAGTTTTCAGCCATATGAAGACCCCGTTTTCCAAGTGGCACATGGGATACAACCCCTGGGATGGCACTGCTGCTCACCCAGCCCCACGAGCCACAGCTGCCCTTGCCCTCTTTACTTCAAGGTGATGGACACAGAAAGTTACAAAAATGCAACTCAAAAAGTTTTTATATCTTCCAAGTGTGCAAACGGCAGGATGTTTTTATGGGAATTCAACTGAAATTTCTCAGTGCCAGCTGTTGCTTTCTTGGATAATTCAGCTGCTTTTTTACGTGAATGTCTTTGCTCATAACTAAAAGATAATTGACTATAAACAAGTGTACTACAAACACGGAGAAAAAAAAAAAACATGAAGAAGAAAAATTGTTTCCTGGTATTTCTGGAAAGAAATAGGCAAATTAAGGCTATGACTAGAAAATGAGTGAGGTTTCTATTAAAATAACCTCTGTCATTTTAACTGCTATTTTATGAAGAACCAAGTGACTTCAGTGCTCCTAAATATTTAATGAGAGAGAGCAATGATTTCTAGAAGTGTTGCTGTCTCCTATGGGAATAGCTGTAACTAATTCTCTGCCCCCAAAGAGCAGATTTTGCATATTGTGCCCAACCTGACAGCACTCGTGAGCTGCTGAAAGACCAATGCCACCTTCTCGACAGCATTGCGTACAAACTCTGACACCCCCCCTCAGTGTTTCCTGGCTTTTACCCAGGCTTGGATGGGCAATGGCCTGGATATTTCATGGCAAATTTCTCAAACACGATCACACAAATACTCATTGGAAGGGGGGACTCATCCCGCTGCCTCCAGCAGGACCAGGAGCAAAGTGAAGCGCGGAAGCGAGCGAGCTGACAGTTCTATTTCGGTGACGTCGCCTTCTGGAGCCACATCTGCGGATCCTCCCGCAGCCATCCTGCAGAGAACACCCACCAGCTTCCATTCCATTGCTCTCCGAGGTTTCCCTGGGCTGCAGACTGCTCTGGTGCTCAGTTCCCCCCATCACCCCAAGGTGATATGCCGTGCTCCTCGCCGCTGCGGGGCCGTCAGCGCAGCCAGCGGGCAAGGGGTGCAGGGGGAAAACTCATGGCTCGGGCAGAACACAGAAGCTCCTCAGTATGGAAAGTCAAAACCTGGTTTGTTCTACAGAATCGCTAGCTTTCGTGGCTTATTCCATATCTCAGTGGAGATATTATTTGTTTCCCAGCATTTTTCTCATAACCACAAATCATGCCCACAAATAAAAAGTATCCCTTCAAACCCACTTCCTATTAGCAGAGCACACCTTATATTATAAAACTTGCAAGTAGACCAGTGTTGTACCATGAAGCCTATACAGGGGTTTTTTTGTTTTTTTCTTTTTGTTTTCCCAGTGTAAAAATATACAATGCTACTGCTCAACTGTTGCAGTGTAAAGGTCCAACTGGTCCTTGCCTGAAGGCTCCCCTGCCGTGCCCTTTCATACCTCCCCAACCCAGACCACTGTGTTGCCCCTCCTTATACCCGACACCTCACAGCGTAGCGTATTTTGCCTCCCGTTTATAACAAACAAAGAATCTTTAGCTGGTGTAATGAGATACTGTCCAAATAACCCACTGTCTTTCACGATTCTGTTGGAGCTGCTCCAGGGCCAGTCTTTGGACGCGATAGGGTCCTTTAAGTTCTTCAGTACATTCATTTTCCCCGTTGACAGCTCTACAAAAAGCACATCTGTCTGCAGATGTGAAGTCGCGTATACATAGTACTGATTGCCTTCAGTGAAGGAGGGCTGGAAAGTCAGATCAGCCACGCGTACGTTCGTTTGCAAGTCATAAAGCAGCTCCATCTCCCCCCGCACGGTGAGAGCCTGCACGCTGAGCCTGCCGCTGTCCCGGTCGGCGCTCACCACGAACCGCCCGTCGGGGGACACGTGCGGGGCGCCCAGCACGGCGCCGTTGGGGCCGATGACGGCGTCGGTGACGCTGTCCAGCAGCAGCTGGCCCCGCCGGCACTGCACCACGTAGTACCCGCCCAGGTGGGTGTACGCTATGGCCTGGGGAGCGCAGCCGTGCGGCCGCAGCGGCACCGTCTTGATGGGGGTCACCGTCTCCAGGTCGATCTTGTGGACCGCGGGCTTCGACTTGTTGAAGATGAAGCCAAACCTGAAACGGGAAACGAGACACTGAAGTCACCTCTAGAGACGTGGGGACACGCTTGAGTGACGAGGAGAGGCAGCACAACTGGGAAGGTCTGTCCTGCTGGGTTTGGAAGAGTGTATGTGAGTGAAGAAGACCCTTCCAGAAGATTTTACCACGAGGAGATCAGGGGTTTTGTCCTAAGGAATCTTTCCTGCCTGGAAAAAGGCATCTTTCCCAGAGACAGGGTGATGTTGTTTCCTCCTGCATTGCAGAGAAGCTGCCTCTCAGGTCTGAGAGCAGAGAAGTTCTCACAGAGGTGTCCGAAGGCCCCAGGGGAGGGACCAGGGATGATAAAAGCCCTGGGAAGAACAGGAGGTGTGCCTCTTTCTTAGGTGCAGATTTGTGCCAAGATGTGAAATATTCCTGGCCTTGGAAATAAATTCTCCTAAATCCTCCCACTGCCTGGTATTTTGGAGGCACCCTCATGCATTGGACCCTTACAGTGTGGACAAGTGCTGTCTCTTTTCTGAAAGAAATCTGTTGTTTTAGTGCTTCTAAAACACCCTAAAAGGAGGGATATATTTCAGTTCCAATCTGCACCTGCAAGTTTGAATACGTGCTCAGGTATTTGAATCTTCAGGAGCTGAAATCTTTTATTGGAATGACCAATTTACTCCAGGAATGATACCATGGTTTGGATGTTCTGTAGGCTACTATTGATCAGGTTTGGATTTAATCTGTCTGAGCTCTACAGTGACATAATTCAATATATATGCAAGCCTTCAATCCCAAAATAGAAAAGCATTCAAAATAAAGCACATTGCTGCCAGGTTGGGGCCAGAGAGCAACATTATATATATGTGTGTGTGTGTGTGTGTGTATATATATACATAATGTCTAACCTCATCTTTTAAATGGCACCACCAGAGGGGAGCTGTGATGTGTGCTTGGTACCAGTGGTGCCTGGGGGACACTGCAGGGGCTGGCAAGGCTGAGGTGCAGAGCAGACTGTGTTAAACAGCACCCTGCCAGCCAGGGAAGGTGTAGAACATTTCCCAAGGAACATAACCAGGGTGCCCTGAAGATAAGGGGTCTTTATTTTCTGTCTCAAGGCAGGGCAGAAAACAGTGAGCAGAGAATAAATGTTCTGTAAAAGATATATGCTGCAGCACATCTGACCTTTGCTGAAGACAAGAAAAGGTCAAGAATAGCCAAGAAAGGTTTCTGCTTAATTTGAGAAGGAGCCCATAGAAACAGCCTGTTTGTGTTCCCCGGGATTCACAGGTCACTGGCACTGCCTTACAAAAACTAATTTTACATCGAGTATCTTTTCATCCGTTCAGTGCAGACAGAAGGAAATGAAGTGAGTGCTTAGTGTTGTATCTCTTCCCCAAAAGATGTAAAATTGCCTTGTGAAATGTGGAGGACAACGTGCTTGTGTGCAGAAAATATATATTTTGCTTGAAACAACTGGGTTTATTTCTTTATTCTTAATCCATCTGTCAATGAGACACTCAGCAATGATTTCACTTCTAAAGAACTAGCCAATGTAGTGAATGATCCCATGAAAATCACTGGGCTAAGCCTTTCATTTCCCCATTATACTCACATCCATTAGAGGCTTCACAAAATATCTGCAGTGGAGAGTCGTAGCACACTGTGTGTGGGGAAATTGGATATGACACTCGTATTTCTCCTGGCTGAGTGCATTTTAAGTACACTTTAAAAACTGCTTTCCCTTACAGCATTTTTTTCCCCAAGACTTCCTTAATACTTGGCCAAATGCCTGAAGAAGTTAAGAAATGGTTCTTATCATAAACTTTCATTTAAAGAAGTGGGTCAGGATGTATTTTATGTGCCCACAGCTGCAGAAGAGGCACAGCCCTTGCATGAAATCTGTGATCTGAAATCTCAACGCAAACCTTGCACTTAGAGAGTTTTAATAGACAACTATCTACCCTGGGAAGTAATAAAAATGGATACATTTCTAGATATCCATCTGAAATAAGAGGCAGCTGAAATACATATGCAGGAACATTTGCATACAAATATTTTTTGGCTTGTGGGAGAGACTGCTTAAATATTCACCTTCCTGGGAAATGCTGGTATTGCCATTTTTTGTTTCTGAGTGGAAAATGTAGAACACAATCTCAGTGAGGCTCATTAGACTGCAAGCAATTAATTACTTTTCTCTGCTGAGGGTGAGTGAGAATAGACAATGATCTGGCCCTGAACAAATGCAACAGGAAATCAGGCACAGCATTTGCAGCTATGCATGTGGAAAACTATAGACAATAACCTACATTTAATATTTCTTAGGGAAGATCATCTGTATACAGCCAACTGATCTCACTGAAACAAAAGGACAATTAAACAAACAAATAAAAAGCAACAGTTTCACCTTCCTGTCTTTGAACCCAATCCTCACCTTCTCAGCTCAGGCTTTAACATTCAGCAGAGTCATTTACCTCCTGGCACTACCATTAGTCATAATGAAATTTAGAAAGAACGCTGGAAAAATGAAGTAGAGAGAAATAACGAGTGGCAGCCATAGGTATGTATCATTATGTTGTGTTTCAGGAAGCAAAGTTGGTCATTTTGGAACAGATTCAATATGTAATCATTTAAGTGTGACCCCCCCATCCCAGTGTTCCCTGCAGGAAACCTAAGACTAATGTAAGGAGTTACATTAGGGTTTTTTGAGTGTTTAACTTAGTTAAACTACAGAGGGGACAGAAGATGGTTAAACAGTTACGTTGCAACATGGAAGGAATAGTATAAATTGCTGTGCAGTTATCATCAATTTTGATAATGTTAATGGGAGGCTTCCTGTGCCTGCTGGGAAGCAGCCAGTATTACTCCAAGTTATTAGTATGTTAGTTACACAACCTCATTAACCACTACATCACATTAACATTCCGAACTGATGCTTCATGGAGGGTTTTTTGTTAATGTGCAGTGCATACCATTTTCCTGCTCAAACCACACACCCCATGCAGAGATCCGAGTTGGAAACACGTGGAAGAACCTTATGCTTCAGGCAGAGGACACTTCTACCACTCCAAGCAATAAATCCTTGGCACAGGTTTCTGCCCAAAACTATACAATGGTTTGGAGGCAAGAAAGGTGGCTTTTGGCCATTGAATTCCTGGCCCAAGCAAGCTAGGGCAGTGTGTCCCAAGCTCCAAGGAGGGGTGGCTGACCAAGGTGAAGTTTGAATGTCTGTGCCCTCGTCTAAGGGAAACCCAGGGTTGTTTCTTGCTGTTTTATTGATTAACTGAATAACTACTGGCAATTTGCTCACCCACTTCTCCATTTCACATGTGAGAATGGGGATAAAAGTGGTCAGCTTCATTCATTCATTCATTCATTCATTCATTCATTCATTCATTCATTCATTCATATTCATATTCATACAGTGCTGTAAGGTTATGAGAAAGCAGGAGCATGGTCACTGTTACTATTCATGAAGATAATTTCTTACCTGACATGATTAATAATGAGATTTGTAGGGGGTATAAAAAGCTCCTCCACTCCTTGGAAGGGCGTGCGGATGACATGAGGGTCCTGCGCGGCGCTGGCCTCGGGGATCACCTGCAGCAAACACAGCGGGCTCAGTGCAGGGGCAGAGGGAGCACAGCACAAAGGGGGACACACAGCAGAGACAGGCACGGCACCCAGGGGCTCTTTCCACAGCTCATTAAGGATTAATGACTGCAAAACACTGTTTGGTGCAGATGTCTTGGAAAAGTGCGTGACTAAATAGTATTTGAGGCTTGACATTTGTAAGGTAAGTACACAACTTGGCTCTCCTAAGCTGTTTACACCTCGAGAAGGAGCAGTCACACAGGAGCTGAAGCACTAGGACCACAATAATTCATCCCTCACTGTCTAAAGTAAACATTTATTTCATGGTCATATTTATTAATCTCACTTAAATGCATAGCAATAATTTACCAGCTTGAAGGATCAAACACTAACTCAGAGCAGCTAATTATCACTTTGAAGGAGAAAAACTGTTCATTCATCTACAGCACCACGCAAAGCTCAGGGAGGAGCAGAGCAGGGCCCTTGGGCTGTCTCTGGTCCTGTCCTCCAGCACAGGACACATCTCCATGGCCAGGGAGACTCAGCTCCTCCACTGCTCCAGAAAGGAGAAGTTTTCAATAATTAAAATGTTAAATCCTCAGACTGATTGCTGGGTTCAAGATCATTTTAGTCCATTCATTAGGACCTTCTGCTGCTCTAATGTGCAACAGTCGTTGCTCTGAATTTATAGCTACATAATTCATTAAAGAGATGCTAAATCCCTAAAAGGTTTAGTTCAGACAGCTGTTCTGGTCATGCCATTTAGATTTCTTCCAATTAGATTGCTCAAGAAGGATGCCCACCCTTGCACAGTGCTTTCAAGAGGCCAGACATTTGCTTCCCACAAGCCAGTAATGGCTAAACAACAGCATCCCACTAGTTGGTTGCATGGGCAGCTTGATAAATCCCTGACTTCCAGAGAACGTGTGGAAATTTAGACCAACCTCTGCAGCAGCATCTTTGATAAAAAAGGTATGTTACTGCATGTCTGCAACTACCCACTGCAGGTTTTAAGAAGGAACTTTGCCAAATGAGTCACTGCTCACCTTTTGGGAAAGAAGGTTAGAAAAAAAGAAAGGATCTGTTGATGCTGATGCTGATTCTAATCTCATCTCTGGGTGTGTAACTGCACTTCATAAAGATAACAGAAAGGACTATCTGAGAGCTGGAGTCTTCTAACAAGTTTCCCACTGTGCAGATGGTGTGTTCTTCTTAATAATGACATGCTTGTGCCATCTCTACTTTAATTACAGAAACCTCTCACAGCTGGATGGAAGAAATTAAGTCAGAAAGGGTAAAGAGAGTCTGTTTTGTCTCCTTATACCCTGTACAGGAAACTGCTCATCCCCAGGTGACACAACCTGGTGGTATTGCCTTGGAAACCTCCATTTATTTGCCTCCATTCTGGTTTTGCTGTCTTTTTCTGAACTTGCTGGTCCAGTCTGTATTATTGGCAGTCTGCAGTCATTATCCTGGATGGGCACGGGGCTGGTGGGAATGGCTCGTCCCATCTCCATGGAGCAGCATCTCCAGCAAAGCCTTGGCAACCCCACGACTAATGTGGACTCCAGATGTGTAGGTTTCAGGTCAGAAAGCAGAGACACTCTTCTTCTCTGCCTGCTGGGGAATGCTTTAATGTAGACTTAGCAGCAAACATTTCTGGCAGAAGGAGTATTCACATGACACCTCTGTTTCCAGAAAGGTTGGGCAGTGAGGACCAGAAGACAACTGCTAGAGAAGGAGGGGTCTGGATGGATCAAATCAGTTCTGGTGCCAGCTCTGTCATACAAAACACAGCAGCAGCAAAATGCCCCTCTGGAGGGCTGCTCTCCATGTTTCTGTACTGCCAATGGAAGAGTGACTCCATCAAGGGGATCCAGAAATAGCAGCTAATTTAGTCCCAGGGTCACTGTGGGTCTGATGGTGCTGAGCATGGAGGAGCTCCAGGGACCTCACTGCCATCCCTCCAGTGCAGTCACTGACACCCAGCAACAGGATTTGTCCCCAAGGTTTTACTTTTGCTGTTTGTTTTTGGGGTTTTTTTACCATGCCCTAGAGAGAGCTCACTTTTTTTTTTTTTTGCATTTTACTGTGAGAGAATCATGGAATCCCAGAATCACTAAGGTTGGAAAAGCCCTCTAATATCATCAGGTCCAGCCGTTCCTCCAGCACTGCCAAGGCCACCACTAACCCATCTCTCCAAGTGCCACATCCACATGTCTTTCCAGTCCTTCCAGGGACTGTGACTCCACCTGTGCCCTGGGCAGCTATGCCAGGGCTTGACAACCCTTTCAGTGAAGAAATTCTTGCTAATAATCCAACCTAAACCTCCTCTAGCACAACTGAGGCTGTTTCCTCTTGTCCTATCACTCATCACCTGAGAGATGAGACCAACTCTCACTGGGCTCCACCCTCCCTTCAGGGAGCTGTAGGGAGCAAGAAGGTCCCCTCTGAGCCTCCTTTTCTCCAGGCTGAGCCTCCCCAGCTCCCTCAGTCACTCCTGCTGCTCCAGCCCCTTCCCCAGCTCTGTTCCCTTCTCTGGACATGCTCCAGCCCCTCAGTGTCTGTCTTGGAGTGAGGGACCCAAACTGAGCCCATGGTCTGAGATGCCTCAGCAGTGCCACAGAGCACACCAGGCTTGTCCTGCTCCCAGCCAGCTGCCAGCCCTTGCTGTCTGCCTTTATGGCACTTGGCTCTGTCACCAGCCCTAAAACAAAACAGAGCCCTGCTGCCAGCCTGCAGCACAGTCATTGCTCAGAACCAAATTAAACAGCAGGAAAAATATGTGAGGATGGACACAGGAGGAGGGGTCGATAAAACACACTGGAGATGCAAATGAAACTGCAGCTTTATATCCAGACCATTAAATGCTGTTAATTATCTGCAACCCATCAGTCACCACCGTGCTACCAGTGCTGCCCAGCCCAGAAGAGCAAAGGCTGTGGCAGGTAAGGACTTACCTGCAGTGTGGTTGAGGATTTCCTCATGTCCCCCCAGCTCAGCACCCACACTTGGTCGTGGGACTTGTCATAATGTAATTTGGTTGGCAATGGGTCCACAGCCAAGGACTTAAAAAAAACCCAGAGAGAGTTATTTAGACAGTGACCCCAATGCACACGAGGAACTTCACATCAGCTCCCTGCAGGCACTGCCATGCACCCTTACACTCACTGTGCAGCTCTGCCTTCAAACCACTTGGGGGTCAGCAGCAGTACAGAAATTTGGCTGTTTGGTGCCATGTCCTGGGTAGGCATCACTCCACCTTAGCCTGTTCCTTGAGCCAGTAGATCAGGGGCCAGAGCTGAAACTGTACCCACACAGGCTCCTTCCTCCCAACCTGCTTGTGAGCCAGGCTGGGCAGCTCAGGCAGAAATGCAGCCCAGCATTGTTTTAGCAGACTCACTGCAGGCTCAGCCCTGAGACAATGATCTCTAACCCACAGAGGAGCCTTTTCCTGCCAGGTTACAGAGCAGTGAATGACAGTGAGACCCCACAGGTGAGGGCAACACAGGTCCAGCTTTTCAGTAACATCAGCAGACCCACTGGGCAAAGATGCAATTGTTTTATCCTATATCGAGTCTTTTGCCATCAGCGAGTAACACATTCACTTGTACCTGTATGGCTTTCTGAGTCTGGATATCAATTATCATGACTCTGTTCTGCTTAGGCTGTGTCACATAAATGTACTTGTCTCTGACATTGACTGCTGAGGCCCACAGGCAGGACTGAGTGCCTTCACCTTCCACTCTGGGACAGATCTCCTCCTGAGGGGAAAAAAGAAAAAAAAGAAAAGGTTTAATTTCTACAAATTCAGGGCCTGGAGCAGTAAGAAGGTCAGCTTTGAAAACCATTGGAAAAAATCCCTGGGGATTCTGTTAGGATGGTATTTCCCCCCTTTCTTCCCTGGAAAACATGAAATAATTAATTTATCATGTACCATACTGTAGCCTGGCTCTGTGCAGTGACATTAAACAGCTGGACCTCCTGCAAACTTATATTGAATTTAAATAACCACACAGCCTATGGATCGATCTTTTGAAGCATGCTGAGGTTCATCAAGGCTTGCAGTGCTGTCAGCATTTATTAGCAACAGAAATATCACTCTGTGCTTTGAGAAAACAGTGATTTACATTAATTGAATCACTGCTTTATATTTTTCATAAAGTCTTCATTTTCTGTGCAGGAGAGCAGGCTTGAAACCACTTGTGCTCAGGGAAACAGCAGCAAAACAAGCAGGACCCTACAGCTACAGAAACTTGCCCTGTTCAAAAGGAACCAAATCCTGCTGCTTTGGACCCAATCCTGCTCTCAGCTGCCTGGTGCTGTGCTCACTCTCTGAGCCTCCACTCACTGAGTCCTGTGCACAGCTGGTGCTGGCCTGAGTGGGAGCTCCCTGGTACCCTGAGTTTGAAGGGTCACACGTGATCTCAGCAACACCCTCTGCATGGTGGCTGCTCCTCACCACTCCTGCTTCTCTCGAGAGGCTTTATTTGAAAGGGCATTTGTGTGGGACCAGGCTGTGGGGAGGAAAGGAGGGCAAAACTAAAATGAATACATAGATATTTCAGTGAGAACAATTGTTGGTTTTAGCTCTTGTTTTGAATTTGAAATAGTGGCACAATCTGTCAAAGGGGAACGTGAGTGGAGCAGCAGAAGAGCTTGAAGAGAAGAGAGAAGATCCTGACTTGGAAGGGACCACCAAGAATCATCAAGTCCAACTCCTGGCTCTTCACAGGATAACCCAAAAATCACACCATGTCCAACAATTACAGATAAAAAGATGTCACCTGGAAGCAGCACAGCTCTGTTGGTAGGTGCCTTGGTAGAGACCACGAGTAAGGGTTGAGGATAAAAGACCCAATAGCTTGGCTGCATTTTCCCTTCTCTCCCTCTGGCCAGGCTGGGAATCTACAACAAGCTAAAAGATGCTACAGCAGCTCAGATTTGGGCTCCAGCAACCACTCACAGGGCCAAGCACCTGACAGCCTCCAACCTGCTCTCCTCATCCTCAGGGCTCACCACAAAATACCCAGCCAAGCCAACGGGAGCAGGGAAAGGTCACCAGCCTTTCTGCTACCGTGCTCAGCTGCAGCTGCTCTACCTGCTTTTGTGCCCTCTGACAGCAAATGAAACCTTTGTTGTAGAACCCCTCCGAAAGTTGCAGGCTGCTGCCACTGTCTGTGCAGCAAACACTCAAGTCAGTGAAATGGAAAAGGGAGGAATAAAGGTCAGTCCTCCCTAGAGCAAGGGAAAGAGCTCTGTGATATCTGCAGGAAACCCTCAGAGGTGTCTCTCAAAGGCAGCCAAGTGATGATGTTAAAAATCCCTTTTAAGCTCACCACTGTGCTGACATTATTTCCTTAAGTGCCCTCTCTCCTTTTTTCTTTTCAAGCTGTTTCTCCAGGACCACCTCTGCAATATTTATAACTCCTTGGAAAAGAAACACAAGATTTCTGTATTTGAGAAGCAACAGCTCAAATGTGGCTTATTAATATCATCAGCTAAGGACCAGGCCTGGGGTGAGCCTCAGTCTGGAGTTCTTCCAAGCTATATTAAAATCCAGTGAAAAAAAATCACTATCAACCACAAATTGCTTGAGATTTAGCAAATACTAAATACAGACTGAAAAGAAGATCTTGATCCACAGCAGTAGAGCCCAACCCAGCCTGCAGGGCCCAGACAGTGATTGTCCCCTTCTATTCCTCCCAAAATTGAAAGGAAGGCTGTACCTTCCCCAAAGCCCACTGAAAACTTTTGGGCCTGGGTAAGTAAAGAGATCAAAGAGGACAAATCAGAGTCTTTGGTTCCATGAAACCCAGCCAAATTCTCTGCAGTGTGTCACTAATCCTGCATGGCAGGCTTAGAACTTATGTGATCCCTGGATTTTCAAGAGATGTTACACCTCGGGGATGGCCCCACCAAGCCCACCAAGCTCCACCACCCCTGTGGCAAAGGGTCCCTTTGGCCAGGGCACCCTTTGAAGAGATTAAGAGGAAGTTTCCCAGCTGTAGCTGCCGGGTTTAGGACTTACATAACTCGTGAAAATCCTCTCTTGGGGCCGGATGTGTCTCCGGATTTCACATTCGTTGGGCTGCAGGACTGTGATCCCGTCATCAGAAAACACATAGAACACATTGCCCACACTCAGGCCTTGAAGGGGGATAAAGCAAAAGGAGGGGGGTTTCTTTGGTAAGGATCCATAGCTGTTGGGACCTTTTTAAGAACCTGCCCTCCTCCCCCAACAAACAAAATCTGCCTTACATAAAAGTTGGCCATTTGGATGCAGTTGGTGCACTCACAAAATCAAATTCCATGTCACGAGGGCTTCGAGGAGTGAAGAGGTACAGACACCTTCAAAAATGCATTGCCTTGGTGGCCGTGGGTGTACCCAAGTAACTGTGCCCAGGTCTTGCACACAGGTACCAAAGGAAGGTTTGATCCCAAGAAGCCCCTCTACTGCACTGCTAACCCCCTCAGATCAGAAATTTGGCTTTTTCTTATGATTTCATCAAAACCAGATTGATAATAATTCCAGAATGGACAGAAAAGCTTTAGTTAAAATTAATCTGAAGGTCATCCTCTTACAGGCAACTTGACCTCTTGTAAGTGTGATGCAAAATGGAAGTGCTGAGCATCTCTTCCATGCATGAAAATACACAGATTTCTCTATTTTCTAAAACTATCTGGATGAACTAACTACAGCCACCAAAACAAATACATTTTTGAAATCTTGCAAACTGCAATTCACAAATGTGGAGTAGTTCAGCATCACAACAGCATTCATATATCCAACTGGGGCATTCCAGGAGGTTTGGAAAACTGGCTGATTGGCACTGCTTTGCTCTTAGGAGATTGCATTTGATCATTTCTGTCATGCCTTAAAACACTGACAATTTGGTTGCTCTTCAGCTATGTGCAATTGCAGCAGAGTATCATCTTTAAGAGATGTTCAGGATCTTTTCAAACACTCTGGTTCCAAAGATCCAAGCTTCATTCCATCTTTTTCAAACCCCCACCACTGTTTGCAATGACCACCCCAGTCGTGCTGATAGTGTACTTCTCTGCCAACACAATGGTGACGCTATAATTTGTGATTTCTAATTTAATCCCTTTTACCCCTGGAGAAATAAGGCTCTGGTTCAGTGTTAAAAACCCCCTTGGACCGTCCTGTGGTGGCAGCTCTGAACTGCTCCCAGCCACAGCTTCTCACATTTCTTAAGTGCTGGCAGGACTGAGGTCTAAGTCATCACAGGAAACTTCACAGTGCACAGTTTGCATAGGAAATTTTGTCAAATACATAGTCTCTGGTAAGGCTAGAAGGGTTTTTTGTGCTAAACCCTCCTCATTTGTGCCAAATTAGTGGCTTCAGAGCACAAATGTCTCAGCATGTAGTGTTTGCTGGACTGACAATGTTCAGGTTGGGTGTCTCTAAACCACAGCACAGAAATCCCCCAGTTAGGGCATCAGGTGGGTACAGGAGCTGTGATCCTGCAATGTGATGCCATAGAGAGGGATCATGCATGGAGGGAAAAGGCTACCAAAATTCCACTGAAAACTCAGTTATTTTATGGACTGAGGGTTATTTTTTTTCCAGGTATATTGGTAAAACGTTTCATTCAGGCACTCTGGACCAAAACCTGCCCTCCCAGCAGGCACACAACTCCCCCCTGCCTCAGTGGGATTTGAGTGAACACCTCGGAGGGCAGAGCTTGACCCCGGCCTGGAATGAGTGCACATATTCCAGGAGGAAAGGATTTAAATGCTAACATGTGGAAACAGGCAGGCAATCAATTATGACCACTGTGAAGATGCTTATCATTATTTTCATGCACCATAGTAGCGTGATTTTGTCTGATGATCCCATTACAATGAGGGTGTATTTAAGAAGTAAGACCTTAATAACCCACAAAAATACTTTGATAATAATTTTGCCCCAGCAGGTTTAGAGTCAGTGACTTGGCAAGTCCAACCACTTATTTTACAGTAAAATGAGTGCAAGCTTTTCTGCTGACAGATTAAAACGTGCTACAAATTACTGAGAGCATTCAGGTCCTCTCTTTTTTAAAAAAGTGTATCAATTTAAATTAAAGCACTTTTTTTTTTTTCCCCCCAGAGATTGATCTTCACACTGATTTTTAGACCAAGCAGGTTTTTTACTCGACAAAGTAGGTGCTTTATTTTGGCTTATGAAGCCTGTTCCAAATCTTGACTGGGGTCCATCCTAAGCAATCTCATGGACATCAGTAACACAGCCTCCACTCCATTATCCTGCTGCAATGCCTTGGTCCAGGGAATTACTTCAGTACAGAGGTGGGCAATGGGTATTTTGTGTTATTTATACCAGTGAGGGAGGTACTGGACTGGGAATTGGGGCACTAATGAGGAGAGGTTTTATCTTTTTCAGCTTGGATGACACAACTAGTAAAAAGGCAACATACCTCACCCTAATGAAACAAAACCCCAATAATAATGGGGAGGGCCTTCTAAACAGAACAGTTCTTATTTGATCTGTTCCAGATGAAGCTGAGTCTAACATCTTTATTTGTAAAAAACTTCAGGAGGACACTGATGACAACAAGAGTTTAGTTGAGCAATACAGTGTCTCCATCAGTGTACATTTGTACTTCTCTCCTTTGAGATCAAAGGGCAGATTTTTCCCTGTGGACTACTGTGTTCTGATCTGATACTCAAGTGATTTTTCTCAGTTTAATTCAAATGTTTGGAGGTATTTTAGAACTTAAATTTGGTAACAGAAAGGCTTTCAACTTTTGAAGTGTATACATTCATGTAACTGCTGATTGCCTGCTGGCATGAAATGCTCCCTTCATCCAGATATTAAGCTTGTTGAAGAAATGAACACTGGCATGAAAACAAATCTCTGCCTTACATTTGGGCTACTCATCGTTTTTTCTGGACAGAATTCAGAACCCTTTTGTACACTGAGTAAATACTGCACGTGCTTCCAGCCCCAGGTTTAACTGGTGGGCTGTCCTATGTGCACTCATCTTCTGAGGCTTTGCTTGTGTCTGCTCTGAAAGGTTTTGAGAACAGACTGACAGACTGACTTTAAAATGACCAACTACTTGGGGTAAAAGTTTGACTTGCAGCAAAAGCTTGTTCTAGACCATAGATTGTTTAGACATTTTCCCAAAGCTTTAGTTACCACAGACCTGGTGGGCATGAGGATGGGATCATTTTAAAGGAGCTCAAATCTATTAATCCACTTGCTAATATTGCTACCTGCAAATAAGTTTTCATTTTTAATGGAATTGAAAGAAGACGTTAAAATGCAAACCCAAAAATACCATTCCTGTCTTCCAGCTTTCTCTGTGCCAAGATTTCACCTGCTAAGGTATGTTCTATGGATTCTTTGGAATGAACATGCCCATCAAATATCCCAGAACAACAGAGGGGAATAAACCTGCTCTACAGATCCTCAATTGTTTAGGAACATCAATGGCAAATCTGCTTCTAGTGGGCATGTTTTGCCTCTACATTGCTCAGACTTTTATTAAAATGTGCAAGGCTGCTAAGCAGTAAGTCCATATTGTTTAGCAAAACTATAAGAAGACTTTCTGCAACCAACTCCTGAGCGGTTCTTTAAATATTACTGCACTTCTGCATCTGCTGAGGTCATTTCAACTGCTGTCTTTGAGCAGCAGCACAGGGGATGCTGTGCATGCACAGCCTCACAGCACCGTGCAGGAGATGCTGGACTCATTAGAAGCCCTAATCGCCAAGCAGAAGGGAAACAGCAAATCTCAGTGCCAGTAATGCCTTTGACAGGAGCATCAGCAGTGGAGACACTCCTGGTGGCTGTGCCCTGGGCACCTGCACGTGGGCTATTTGGGAATTAGTGCTGGGAGCTGCCTGAGCTCACTGTGCCCCCTCGCCTGACTCCAGGCAGCTGCATTTGGCTGGGGCTGGAAGGGACCTTGGAGGTGATCTTGTGTATTTGCTCTGTGTGTGTGTGTGTGTGTGTGTGTGTGTGTGACAGTCTGTGTGTGTGTGTGTGTGTGTCTGTGTGTGTGTGTGTGTGTGTGTGTGTGTGTGTGTGTGTCTGTGTGTCTGTGTGTGTGTCTGTGTGTCTGTGTGTCTGTGTGTGTGTGTGTGTGTGTGTCTGTGTGTGTGTCTG
>JAWWEE010000025.1:7861958-7874819 GCA_035221455.1 Xenops minutus
ACAGTCTGTGTGTGTGTGTGTGACAGTCTGTGTGTGTGCGTGTGTGTGCGTGACAGTCTGTGTGTCTGTGTGTGTCTGTGTGTGTGTGTGTCTGTGTGTCTGTGTGTCTGTGTGTGTGTGTGTCTGTGTGTCTGTGTGTCTGTGTGTGTCTGTGTCTGTGTGTGTCTGTGTCTATGTGTGTGTGTGTGTGTGTACAGCCAGCAGTGGACACTGGCGTGCAGCAGGGTTTGCACACCTGGCCCAGGCTGCACCACTCACTGAGCACCAGTCCCCTTCCTGCTGCCCCTACAAGCCTCTGGGCCAAGCCCAGGGCACCCAGAAAGCTCCATGTGAGGGCATGAAGCCCAGCTGTGGCTTTGGGCACCTGGGGGCACTGCTTGTGAAGGGGCCTTTGCCCCACCAAAGGCAGAGTGAGTGTGCAGCCCTTCCCTTTCCAGGGAGCATCAGGAGGGAGTTTGTCACTGCACAAAGGCCATTCCCACCCAGCTGGCAGGACACCAAGGTCCCAGCTGCCTCAGATGCAGCTGGCAGGTGAAAGAACTGGCTTCCACCTGCTCTCCAGCCCCAGAACCTTCCTGCAGTGCGTGCACACCCTGCCTGTAGCCCCCAGTGGGTCCCCACCCACACCTGGGCTCCACACCCACAGAGGCAGGTGGAGAACCTCTGTGGGACCCCCTTGGGCCACTGCTCAGTGCCCCTTCCTGGAGGGTTTGGAAATGATGACAGCACAAGCATGCACAAAATCAGGGAATTTTTCATTTCAAGTGCCTCTATAATATCTTTGGGTCAAATAGCTGCTTAGGGGGGTTGTTCTAATTTGGCTTCCAAGATGCACAGATGTTGACCTTGTGCAGGGTACACTATAAATCTAATCAAACTCGAGATCTTAACTGCCCATTAAAACAAGGAGAAATGGGGCAAACTTTACCGTGCGTTGATTTCACAGACAGAGGGAAAAAAACCTGTTGTGGTTTGGGTTTTTTTTGCCTAACAGTCAAGAACACAATTTCTGAGGCTCACCTGGAAAACATCAATACATGCTACTAAAAAGGAAGAGCTTGAATTGCTTGCTTTAAAATGCAGTGTATTGAATTTATGCCTTACTTGTTCAATTATGGTAATTTGGGAGCACTTCTGACACTTGTACGATTGTTAATGCAGCTTTGGGATCTCAGGCTACTCACATTTGTGGCAATATATATAAAATTCATATTTTTATATATTTTATGGTCATCTATCATTTCATAGTGGGAAAATGCAAGAAGTTAGAGGTATGAGAGTGACATCTCTTATTTGAATAATTTAGCTTTTAAATGTCTGGTCTGTACTTAATCTGGTAACTGTGGAAGTTGACAGGGTTAGTGGCAGGTCAGTGGAGAATGGCCCATCATGGAATTATTAAAGCAGACAAGCACATTATCACTACAACAAAAGAACTTTACTGCAGTACCTTCCTCTCGCCACAGTATGTTTGCAACTGCAGCATCAGAATATGGGGAAAGCCAGAAAATAATCAGGAAAAGGAAAAAAAACAATAAAACAATGTCAAAACTTTCATTGTAGCAAGTACGGAACAAAATACTCATGTTTACATGAACTGTTGAATTGGTGAAAACTGCAACATTCATTCACATAAAATATCAGGAAAGACAGAGAGTCCTAAATGCATTTGCTCCTCTAGAGACAATTCAGAAACTCTGACATGGGAGAAATGCTCAGTGAAATGAAGGCAACGTTAGGCTGTGCAAAGATCAATGACCCACCAAAGGGAAGCTTTACCTTCTGCTGCAGCTGCAGGCACAGTGCAGGCTGTGATTTTCTGGGCAGGTTCAGTAAGGAAACATGACAGGGAATTACAGAATCAGTGAGGTTGGAGAAGACCTCTAAGATCATCGAGTCCAACCATCACCCCAGCCCTGCCAGGGCCACCACCAGCTCTCAGAAGCAGCCTGAGACTGGCAGCTACAGCAGTGACACACTTGGCTGCATTTTCTCTTGGATCTTCATTCCCTTCATACACTTTGAAATTGCACCTGCATTTGAATTTCTGGTTAAGACAGATCCAATTATTTCTCAACATACTGCAATTTCCCTTGCTCAAGTATTCGAGGGAAAACGACCAATACTAACATGAGTACATAAATCTTGTTAATGAGGAATAGAATATATTTTTCCAAAGATTCTCCACAGAGCTCATATTTATGGGTAACTTTGTTCCCAATTCTTGCTCTACATTAACAGCCAGAAAGGCAACAAAAATCCCATTTGCACCAAGTCTTTTAGTGTCACCATAAACCCAGGCAATCTCTCAAGTAGTTAGGATGGCAGACTTAGGAAGGATCAGGCCTCTGGGAGCTTTTCCACTGGGCCAACTAATCACCTCCTGCAGTAATTGTGTTTTGGGGACAGTGTGGGCACAGCAACCCTGCTGGCCTCCTCTGGGAGGGAAGAGTGGCTGGCAGAGTATCTGTCTTGGAAGATAATTCACACTGAGGGAAGCCTATTTTGCTAGTCAGCTATGTTAAAACAGGTAAAATAAATAATTTAATCACAACATTTTTCAAACATCTAAATATTTGAGAACTTCAACTGGTAACTGGCTTCAAAAGAAGAAGGCTATACAGAAATCAATGAGATTTACAGAATTCGACAAAATATTACATTTTGGATTCTTTGATATTTAAAATTAATCTCAGTTTGTTACTCTAATAAAGTTGTTACCCATCCCACACTCAGTATACTTCTGGCACATGAAAGGCACCATTGTCCTGGAGAAGATTTTATCTTCTCTGCATGATTCCTACCCAAAAAACTATCCAATCCTCCAATCAAAGTACAGGCAGAACTGTCATTTCCTTATGGAAGACTCCAACAAACTGCATGCAATGGCCTGAGCTATCAAATGACATGTATACCATCACATTTCAATAGTCTGTAAATAAATAAATCTATGGAAAATGGAGCTTACGGGTCTTTCTTGCTGAGTCCTCGATGAACAGTGAAGAAATGTCCTCGTCCACGCCCACCTCGTTTTTGGCAATGCAGGTGTAGGCGCCGGTGTCCTCGTAGCGAACGCTGCTGATGTGGAGCTCACTGCTGTTTGCTGGAAGAGACACGCTCATTAGCACTGGTCCTCACTGCCCCTAATTGCTGTTCCTGACCCTAATTGCCCTCCCAGGGCGGCCCCATATGGAACTACAGGTTTTGGGGATTCTCCTGGGACCTGATGCTTTGCCTCTTTTGATAAACACACACACACACTCCACACCAGAAAAGAACAAAGACCGATCCCCAGAGTCAACAATAAACTACATTTTATTTATTTATTCTTCCTGTTACAAAAATCCTTTGGCTCTAGTGAAGGAAAACTAACTTCAAACTTTGCAAACTGTTTTTTATCAGGTCACCTTTGCTTTGAGAGGGGTCTCTCTCCAGTTCCTCCTGCCATTTTGCTTTCTGGAGTGGGACCATTGCCCAGCACCTTTGGAGGGTGCTGAGATGTCACGCCCGACATGCAGGGAGGGCAGTGCTGCCAACACTGCCTGGGGGCTGTGATCCACCACAGCCACACTGGGGGGTGGTGGTGTTAATATTTTTATACAGCCAATTACAAATAAACATTTTTGCCCTTTGCTGTGTCTCTTGCACCCTCATTTGGGACCAGCAGGAGTTCAGAGCCCAGCTCCTTCAGCAGAGCTGAGCAGGAGGCTGACTCTCGGATGACTTGCATCCAGTGTGGGCTTAGACCTGAACAAATAATTTAATGGATTTCTCTTCAAATAATTTAATGTGTTTCTCTTCTGATGTGCTGTACCCAAGAAGCGAGGCAGTGGAGGAGCAGGCAGGCTGTCTTTGAACAGAAAGCCTTCACCACTTACATCAATCAATACTGTATTTCCCGAGAATTTCACAGGAGAAAGAGATAAAAAGAAAGAACAGGGGGTTTGTAACACCATTTCCAACAACTGTGGCTTAGCAGAGTACAGGAACTTCTGGTTTAAAGTGCAAACTAATCCCCCCTAATCCCCGTCTACAACACTTTAATTAATCAGCATGCTGTTCTTACCGAGGAGCGAGAGCTGTTTGGAGAGCTTGGGCACGATCTCGATGCCGTTCTTGAGCCAGGAGATGCGGGGGTTAGGGATGCCCTCGGCGTGGCACTTGAGGCTGGCGGACACGCCGGGCTCCTGCGCCTGCGTCTCGGGGTACACGCGGATCACGGGGGGCACTGCGGGACACAAGCAAGTGGGTGGGTTCCAGCCCAGCCCCAGAGCTGTGCAGGGGGCTCGGAGCCCTCGGCCGGCACAGGAGCAGCACTCTAGCCCTCAGTGAGAGCCACAGCAATGAGCTCTTGGCAGCTCCACTTGGGGGGCACAACATAGGAAATAATAATTTTCCAAGCGCTGGCACAGGGTGCCCAGACAAGCTGGGGCTGCCCCAGCCCTGGGAGCGTCCAAGGGCAGGTTGGATGGGGCTTGGAGCAACCTGGGCTGGTGGAAGGTGTCCCTGCCATGGCAGGGGCTGGGATGGGATGGGATGGGCTGGGCTTTAAGGTCCCTCCCAACCCAAACCATTCTGTGAACCCACGATCCTGTAACACAAAACAATAAACGAATACCCCAATGCCAAGGAGCAGCCTTGAGATCCAGTTTTGTATTTAGACCACTCTTGTTTGTTCTTGCTTTCATTAACTGACTGATTGAACTTAATAGCTGGATGAAAACTTAAGGCAGGTACTGACATATTTAAAAATTCAAGTGTAAACTCCAAAGCTTCACTGAGTCTAGTAAGGCACGAATTAGAGTTCCTGCCTATTAGAAGTAGCTTAATATTCAGTCTTTTAATTGAATATCCATAGGGAAGCAGCCTGTGTATTTACTACCTCTTATTCTGAACAAATAAAGTGTTTATCAATTACTTCTTTTCACTGAGAGGTTTTCAAAACATGACTTACCTCATTTCAGGAAGGCCCCTCTGAACTATTTAATACACTCAATTGGCAGTCCTACTAATTATATTACAATTTCAGAGATGTTCATTGATTTTCAATCATGTTGCCTTCACTGCTCAAACCAACAAGGCTTAATACCACCCATTAACTATTTCTTACCAATTTACTCACACACTTCAAAAAGAATTTGCAATATTGCAACATCCCTGAAAGATACCAGGGAGACTCTTCTGCCTCAAGGGACAAATAAAAGGAAATGTGAGCATGGTCCACCCCATGGCTGCTGATATTTGTGTTTCCTATTGAAGGGGCCAGCTTTTCTATCACATTAGGAGATCCTGGGAGTCAAAATGGAGCTGCTGAAAGCTGCAGAGTTTTGTAAAACCATGGCCAGAGTCCAATGTGGATGTGACATTTTGGGTGCACAATTTCTGCCCTCAGGAAAATGAACAACTGCTCCTGGCACTGGGGGAGGACACAGGAAGGTTGGTGAGTTGTGTTTTCCTTTTTTTAAAAAAAGCCTGAATGAGTTAATAACAAACTTTTTTGGAAATCACTGGCTTCAGGTATTGAACTCACCTCTCTGTTTTTATATAGTAAATCATTAGGCTCCAGGATTATCAAAATTAAATTGTCTTAACAGTTGCTTTAGAATCCAATGAAATCTGGGTTTGCATCTTGCTATGTCTCTATATATCCATAAGGAGATAGTTTACATAAACACATTCACTAGCACGCACTTTCCATCCTTCTATTTCTATTTTTTATGGGCCTTACCAGAGAGAGATGTATTTCACTTCTGTCTTCTGCACCAACTGCCAGGCACTACCAGAGCTTGGAAGGAAACCAGCCCCGACAGAAAGCCCTCAAGTCTGCTTGGGTTTTATAGCTTTGAAAGAGAGATTGCTCAAGTGTCATCTGAGAGGGAATGCCTATGGCCAACTGGAGGGGAAAAAAAGGACTTTAGCAAAGGAATGGCTTTGAACTCCACCTCTGCTCGGGACCTGTGGGTTTAGTCCCCTGTCTTCTCTTTCCTCTACTTGAGAAGAAAAGAAAATGTGTTGGAAGGTGCAGGTCAGTGAGGGAAACACCTTCCCAGAGCTTTTTGATCAGGGGGTAACCAAAAAGACAAGGGTTCTTTTATTAAATTGAGTTTCCAACTTCTGAATAAAAGCATTTACTACCATTTTATCTCCTCTTCCTCACATTACTGTTGGGTGTGCAGCTCCTCCTGACTCCAGACAGAGGGCAGGGGAAGGACCTGCTGCTGGAGGTGCTGGAGCCATCCCTGTGTTTATTTGAGAGACAGTGCCCAAGCAACTCAGGGGAATAAGACTGAGAGCCAGGAGCTCCTCATTTCATCACTGCTGCAGAAAATTAACTTAAATTTCTCTGAGCCAGTGTCTCCAGGCATGATAGGATAAAGACAGTCATTTTTGTCCACTCTGACAGATTTTTATGAAGGTCCTGAACTCAGGCTTGTCTCACCTATTATTTGCTTGCTGCTAGTAACAATTTTTGAATGGACTGATTTAGTAACTGAGGTCCATTGAAAGCCCACGTGATTCATTCACACTCACAGCTGGAAGGTGTTGGGTCTCCTACAAACACAGAGGAAAAAATGTACAACACCCAAGGGGGTCAGATGCCCAAATCCTGGTGAAATCAGCTGACTTGGCTGAGATCCCACCTGGCCAAAGGCACCAAAGCAATTTCACTCCAAGTCTAGTGTTTACTTCTCACCTGGCAGCTCCCAGAGACAGAGCCCCTCCCAGTCATCACCAATTTAACTTTCAAACCAGTGTGGGTTGGGATTTTCTTGTCCCCGCTTGCTTTAGGCTTTGCAGTTCACCTGTGTCAGCGCTGCCCAAGCTGGGCACAACCACCACCATTCCCACAACCAGGGCACCCCCTCACCAAATAGGTTTTTGCCTCACACCTTGATAGTCTGCCTGTGAATAATCCACCTGTTTTACCTGCAGGCCTGAAAACACAGGAGATTTATAGGGCACAAGGCAGCTCAGAGGTCCTAGACACTGAATCAATGCTCTGCATGAAATTTAACTTAATTTAAAATTATACAAGGTTTCTTTTCAAGAGTGATTAATAAGGAAACCATTTTTTTTCCACCTACAAAAAAAGATGTGTTGCACCTCCATTCCTGCTCTCTTATCACTTTCCTGCTCCTTCCATTTTCAAACTTTTTATTTCTTCTCCCTTGTCTTCCATATTTCACTGCACAGGTAAATTATTGCATGCAAATGCCTTGTGATAACAGCAAACTGCAGAATGCATTTTTATTGTCCTTGCTACAAATTAATACATTCCAAGTAAGCACATTTTACTTTAAACTTGCAGAGATTTCAGCTCCAAACTTTGGGATATATGGATTACCCTCTGCTTTTTCCCTTGGTGAATATATATCATTGCTAACCATTACTGTGTCTGCAGCCAAGGGCGATATAAAAATGCCATTATCTTAAGCAAAGTAGGGAAAAAAGGAGGCTCTGAAAGAAGCAGGAGCTTGGGGAGGTTGGCCAGGGCTGCACACTGAGCAGAGTCTCAGCCCCACTCCTCGCAGTGACAGCCCAGGGGATGGAGCACACGATGGGCACAGACAGTGGCACCAGGGCCCAGAGACATCCAGTGCTGCTGCAGGAGCTGCACACTCCAGGGTGTAGTCATAATTAACAGATTAATCATTTCCTTGAGAGGTTTTACTCTTTCCATTTATGATTTGAAAGGAGCTTGCAGCATTATATGTTTTCTCTTCAAAGCCACATTAACAAAACATCCGTGTTCATCACCTCCCTCTCCTACTGCAAAATTTGTCCTATTGGGCCCTTATAATTGGGCTGAAGATCAAATGGCTTTTTAAAACTGTTTTCAAGGAAGACAATATTCTGATTTATGCTGATGTTTTCCTGAGTGCAAGGACCAAGGAAAATGATGCCCTACACTCAGCAGTCTCTTGATTTGCAAACTATCAATTTTCATAGTTGATTACAATTTTATGAGATTCTTTATCCTCAGCAACTCTTTTTTCCTCTTGAAAGTGAGAAATTGCTTTTCCTTCCTACAGTTAGTGTATGCTGTACACATTTCCCAAGCAATATCCATACGTAGGAGAGAACATAATTTTCCTACTGTTCCTGGCTTCTCCTGATCAAAGATACCAGCATGCAAGATGAATTTTTCATTCTCAAACTGTTTAAACACTGCCTTTCAGCACTTTCTTTTCTTCCAGAGATGTTAAGGGCCAGCTGTATAAATACACTGACTTTAAATTTTAGCACTGACTGTGAATCCTAAGATTGATGAGCTCAACACAAACCTCCCACATCCAACAGGCTGCATTTCACGTGTGCTTCATGCTCCTGGCCCAGATGTGAGCCAGTGGTTTGAGGCATCCATCTGGTGGCCTTCACGTTCTCTGCCTAACAGGATTCTCATCTCTGCTTGTCAAAATGAGCATCTGGATCTCCCTGTGTTATTTGGGATATCCTGAACCAGCAGATCCAAAGGAAAACACTGCAGTTGAGCAGTAGTAGAGCTCCAAGTCCCAGAGACTTCCAGTGTTGTCAAAACTGGGTTGCAAAATTTCAATTTAAGCTTATATTTCCTAGTTTTCTGTATCACCCAATTACTGTAAAACCCAGTGTTATCTTCTAAAAAGAGGCAAAGTAGAAAGCAAGATAAAGAGAATATAATAAGAAGTGAGCACATAGAACTAGGATCAATAAGCTGGACTGGTGGGTCTCAGGGGGAACACTAAGACAGGGCCCAGGTGGTACAAAAAGGATCCAAGGATGATGCTGGAAGAGTCACTGTGGCTTTGAAAACACGGAATTAACTGAAGAACAGTCTGAAAGTTGGAACCTGCCTGTACAGACACAGCGAGCTTGGGAAGGGTTGGGGATAAACCCTTTACTTCCAGTTGGTTCTTCTATCTCTACTCTTTCCCAATGGACAAACTTGGGAGTAGTGAAAAAAATTTTCTGATAATTTTCATAGAATAAAAACCCCCACATGTTTTTGATGTTAAAAGTAGATCAGTGCCTCCCCAGAGGAGACAGGCGAGCAGATACACCCGAGCTCTGGCTGACTTAGTTCTGTCACATCCTCTTACCACTTCAGTCCAGCACAGAGAAGCAACAAAAACCCTCCCGTGCTGAAGATGGAGTTTTCAGTTTGATACAGACAGACAGAGACAAGCCCCAGTGCTGAACAGAGCCCATCAACTACACTTAGAATCTCAGCATCTTCACTCCATTCACTTTGGCTCAGTTTCTTCTCCCTACTCCTGTCACGAAAAATTCCTCCCTTTGTCCTTTAAGCCACTGGAAGGGGAGGTGTCCCTGCCCAGGGCTCTGCCTTGGGAACCCCGCGGTGCACCTGAAGTCCAGCAGTGCTCTCACCCCACCTGCAGCTGCTGGACACAGGCAGAACGGGAGAGGACTCAGTGATGTGGGCAGCCAGCCACACCCAGGACTGCCAACTCCTGGCTCTGCAAAGCCTGAAGGCTCCCACAGGACCATCAGATGCTCTCAGACAAGGGTTTCCAGGCCCTGCAGTGCTTTCTAGCAAGCCTGGGTTGATAGCAGGATGCAGGGCATTTTATTCAGCATTTAGTGACTAAAGGCTACATTAAAAAGCCAACACGGAGAGGGGGTTTTTGTTTAACACTGGTTTTCTGTTAGTAAGAAAGCCCCTGTGCATCTGTGCTGTCAAAGTTCCACTTAAAAGGAAAATGTGATCTTCCAACAGTGGCAGGCTGAGCATGGAACCAATCACCCCCCCCACACTCCATCCAGCTTTCCTCTCCTTCTGGTCTTGGTTTCAAAGCCTTTGGGCCTTCTATTCTCAGTGATGATAAAGTCTACATTGTTGTCTGCCAACTAAACTCCATTCAGGCCTCGTAATACATCACATAATAGACACGGGATTAAGTTGTTAGCTGGCTTTTCTTTCAACTGCCATTCATCAAACAAATAGCACTTTGAGGAAGGAAACCTATTTTCCCAGCTGCAGCATGCACAATTTAGTTATCCACATTGCTGAGATTTACAGTTTCCTCTCTCAAAAGACGACAAATTATTATGTAGAGACATTAAGCCAGTTTTCCTTCCAATCCACCGGATGCTCCGTGCTCCCCTCCAGGTACTGGCTGTGCTGGGGCAGCATTTATACCCAGCAGTCTGAGCTGCACTCAGGCCTGGGACACTCACACAGCTCTTCTTCAAGGGCATAAATACCCCTTTGGACTGTCTCTCCTCCTGCTATTAACCTGGGCAGAACTACCTGCTCTTACCAGCTGAAAGCTCTCCTTTGTGCATGTCTGCACACATCTAGGGAAAGGACTAAATATTAATTTTCCTTGTAATATATTTCATGTAAGAAAGTTACTGAATTGTCCTTAAAAATAAACACACTCAGAGCAGAGTATGCAAAAATCTACCCATAGTTAGCAATGGGTGCCCCTGTCTCCTGTTCTGGAGATACTGCTGGGCAGAGGAGCACTTGGGAATGTGGGTTTAATGTTGGAAAATGGGTTTAATGTTGGGAAACGGTGTTGCTGCAGGGGAGGTGGATAGTCCAGGGGCTGGCCCCTTGATGAGATGCTGCTTTAATCCAATGTAATTTGGAACTAAATCCGACTGACTGAGTTTGAGGTCAGGAGAAAGATAGTGAGTGCCTGAATATAAGTTCCACCAGGCTCAAATGTGGTCCAGGGGACGGAGGTGAATGGGAATGCTGGAATATGGCCCGTGTGATTCTCTCACCCGTAAAATGCTCTGCCCTCATTTTGCAGCCCAGTGGGCCAGTGTAAATAGCCCTCAGTGAACCACGCTGGGGACAACCAGGCAATAATCTGATGCATAGCTGGGAGTTAGATGCCTAGTTTTGGAACCACTGCTGTATTTATTTAACTATCCTGGGCTATTTCATGCAACAGAAATGATTTTCTGGAGGAAGAAATTATTGAGGCAACGCTTCTGTTGACCAAAGTAATAGTTAGTTTAAGAGATGCTTTGAAACGCTGCTCTTAAGCCTGTGGCAATGTCAGGGACAGCCTGTTTTACAGGGAGCATCCCTGCTGAAGGCCAGGGAATGACACACATCCCCCTGGGCACTTTGCTTTTCACTGCCCATGGGACAGCACGAGGGAGTGAACCATGAGCTCTCACAGAATTTGGGCCAGGGCTTTACACAGCCCTGGGTGAATGAGATCAACACACAACTTTTCTTAGGGAACATTTTCATGGAATGCCACATATGCCATTTACTAACCATTCACCTGAAGGATGTGGGTCTGATACAGCTCTTCGTAGCCGTAGGCATGACAGGTGTAATTGCCCATGTGAATAGTTGTTACCTTGGTGATGTAGAGGGAATCGTCCTCTCCAAAATCCTGCATGGAACAAAAGACAGCAAAGGTGCCTTATTATTTAGGAACAGTATTTTAAACACTACATGAATGGAGACTGCCTGTCCAGTGGTTTTGATAGCAGCACAGCTTGGGGACACAGCTTGAATTTTGAACAGTAGGTTTTAAAGTTCATAAATCAACAGGCAGGGAGGAAACGAGGGGCAATTTAAGAGTAAGGCAAAGCAACTCATCTGAGAACACAAACTTTTGTGCTGCTTGCTAACAAGGTGCTTTTTGCACATAAAAAAGATGGCAACCTCCAGCTGTTTAATTTATGGGGGAATTTAATGTCTACCTGTTAACCTCAGATGTACAAAACACGTTTGGGGGGTTCAGATTTCCTTTATCTGTGCTGGTTCTTAGAAAATGCACTGCAGCCTTGAGACTTGAGGAGAAAGAACCGAGGCTGTTTGTCACTTAGACAATATCCTGGGCACAAGACAGGGAGGAAGACAAAAAGCCTTTTCTCAAACAGACCTGCTTAGATCTGTAAATGTTTAACAAGTATCTTTCTTCAGCCCCTTCATCTCCCTAGATCTGCTCTTGCATTACTTCAATTTTTTTGATTATAGATGGGGAGGATATGAGTTAGTAGAGATGTTTTGGCACTTGAATACGTTGTACAAGTGCTCTGCTTAGGAATTTATTTCAGTTCATTCATTATTTATTTACTTCAATATTTATTTAGCAAATTGTAGCTAACAGAACCACAGCACTGCTGGGTACCTGAAGCAGCTTCTCTTGCTCCTGCACTAACATTCACGCTTCTGCAGCTCCACAGTGTTTGTATTTCTGTGCAAACCCTGGAGGATGCATTTCAAACCACTTCAGGAGCTTAAAGAACGATTTTTCTGTAGTCATGCCCATGTGTGACTCATGCCAAACCGACCCCTTTGCCTAATTTCACTGTAGTATTGTGGGAAAACCCCACTCCGAATCAGGGTGGCACAAACCCAGTACCAGGGGTGATGTTGCAGAGTGGATTTGCTCCTGGAACCCCAGGGAGCTGTTTTCCAGGCTCCAGCTGGACAGCAGCCTGGGATGTGGGTCCTGCCTGCTGCCACCCTGGTGACACGGACATGCAGCAGCCTGCGAGGAGGGGACAGCCCACCCCTGTCACTGCCACACTCCAGGGTGGGCAGACTAAACAGGAAGGTCACTTTGCCCTGCTGGTTGGGAGCCAAGAACCTGCTCCTAATTCCTTGTGCTGGAGGAGGGGAATCCATGCACAGAGGTGCTGGTGCCACTCCCTCCCTGCTGCACCCGCAGCAGCTCCAACACCAGAGCTCGGAATCACACAGTGTGCTGAGTTGGAAGGGACACGTCAACATCATTGAACTCCAGCTCCTGGCCCTGCAGGACAGCCCCAAGAATCCCACCCAGTCCCTGAGTGTTGTCCAAACAATCCTCCTGCAGCTCTGGCAGCCTTGGGGCTGTGCCCACTGCCCTGGGGAGCCTGGGCAGTGCCCACCACCCTCTG
>JAWWEE010000025.1:7874919-7918597 GCA_035221455.1 Xenops minutus
CCTTGGACACTTCCAGGGATCCAGGGGCAGCCACAGCTTCTCTGCCCAACCTGTGCCAGGGCCTGCCCACCCTCACATCCAGGAATTCCTTTGCAATATCCCATCTTTCCCTGCCCTCTGGCAGTGGCAAGTCATTCCCCTTGTCCTGTCCCTCCAGGCCCTTGTCCCAAATCCCTCTCCAGCTCTTACAGGCCCTTTAGGGACCTTCAGGATGAGAAAATGCCTGTCCTTGCTCCGTGCTGGGCATCAGCACTGGCAGGGCTCAGCCTAAGGGAGTGTCACAGACACTCTGAACTGCACCCACAGGGTGGGAGCACCTTGGAATGGCAGGACCACACCAGCCACAGGCAGGACAGGGGAGCTTTGCTTCTCCCCTGGAAAAGGGAAGGGCTGGGAGGGCTGGGAAATTCTTGCTGAGCCCTCCTCTAGTGGCTCATTACTCTTGAAATACTTTGTGTACATCTGAGAACACTTGATCTTCCCTGATACCAACAGATTATCAGGAGCTGTCAGGTTTTATGGCAGGGTTGAGCAGGGAAGGGAAGCAGGTTGTGAAGGCTGAGGTGTCTGCCTGGACCGGTCTGACCTGTGATGGGATGGGAGATTGGGATGTGCTGTCACAGCGCCTGATCCCTGTCCAAGACAAGTTTTGAGCAATCGCTCGAGGGCGTATTTGAGCAAACAGAGCCATCCTGGATGCAGGCCAGTCTCTGGGGCTGCCTGGGAGAGCTATTCCTGCAGAGAACACCAACATGCTGGAGGCACTTTGGGATGGCAGGATGAGCAAAAGAGGCTCCAACACCCTCCCCACCCCTGGAAGTTTCTGGACACGGTTCTGCTCCCAGCATGACATCCAGCAATGCCTCACTGACTGTGAGATACTCGATTTTAAATCCAGGCCCTTCACACAGACTCTGCCAAGGATCCCCTTCACCCACCACCCCAATAACACCCCCTGAACTCCCAGCAGCTGCTTTTGTGCATTCAGGCTCAAAAAGTGACCCGAGGTGGCACAGACACACAGCACAGTTTTGTCACTCCTCTTCCCACCCTTGCTCTTCACTCCATCAGCTCCTTCTCTAGGACTTCATTCCTACAAAGGCTTGCCAGTTGGAACCACAGGAAGACATGGATGTTCCTGCCATCACAGCCTCCCCTATGAGGCAGGAAAACAGGGTCAGGCAGAGCCCCTGGCAGAGATGTGCTGTGTAGTCAGAATTAGGGATGGTCCCTGCATGACATGGCAGTTCCTGCTGGCACAGGAACCTTGGCAGGAACAGCTGGGAGCTGTCAGGAGAGGAATGTAAACAGCACATTTGTAGGAAATGTGGGGATTGTGCTTCCCAGAGGGGGATCACCTGGTGCTTTCATTTGGCTGAACTTGTACCAGAAATGACTGGGACTGGTGCAATCCTTCCACTCCTGCCAGCCCAGGGACATGCAGGATAAGGAACCAGAAGCCCCTGGAGCAGTGTTTTGTTACACCCCCAGTCACACACGCTCTGAGTGACATCCGTGGGTCAGACACCTGTGAGGAGGAGCTGTGAAGATACATCTGCAGGGGCTGAGGAGAGCAGTCTGCCCTGCACCTTGGCTTTTACCTTCTCAGAGACACAGAAAAGTGCAAAAACCCCTCTGGGGACCTCAACTGTCTGATCTGTCCCCAGGGCTGACGTCAGTCAAAGCAGATTGTGCAGAAAAGCTGTGACTGCCCCATCCCTGGAATTGTTCAACACCAGGTTGGATGGGGTTTGGAACAACCTGGGCTAGTGGGTGCTGTGGGTGGGTTGGAAGTAGATGGTTTTTAAGATCCTTTCCAAACAAGGCTATTCTATGATTCTGTGTTTTCTCTCGACCTTGTCAAGTCAAATCTTGAAAATCTCCAAAGCCAGAAATTTTTGACCACACCTTTGCTACAGAATTTCCCATCAGGCCAAAAAGACCCAGGCCCCTCACTGGACTTTGCAGGGTTTTTTGGCATCCCCCTTGAACCAGAGTGCCCTCAGACCAACCACAGTTCTCACTGGTGCAGTGAGGATACTGTCTAGTCCATCAGCATTCCTACTGCACCTCCCACCCAAGAGGCATCCCTCGGGGGGCTCTTCTGGGAGCAGGACTGACTGCTAGGGGACCAGAGTAGAAGTCACCACCCAGAAGCAAAATGATGGTCTGGAGGAGATCAGATCACTATCTGTAGACATTTCAGGGGACTCAATACCTGGGGAAGAGCTTTCCAAGCAGTTGGATGGTGGTGGTGAAAGGAAAGATAGGGATGGATTCACAGGCCATCTAAGTTTAAACTGGAAACTTGAGGTGGTGGAAGGGGCAGTGACAGGAACAGCCTGGAGAAACCCCCAGTTTCACGTTAGGAGGGAGGAAATTTCAGAGGAGGTAAAAAAAAAGGATGGCAAATTCCAAAGAGAGCTGCCTGGAAGCAGGTGGTACCCTGGAGAAAATGGGCTGGGTTGTCACGAGTGGGTGGGAGCTGACAGGGTTAATTGACAGACACCCAGATGACTCAACAGAGCCAAACATGCCCAGTTTGGCCCAAGTTACCCACACTTTTCACACCAGGAGTGTGAGCTCTTGGATAATCTGGCTGCCTTAGAGCTGCATCAGGTCAATGTGGGCTCGAGAGACCCAGCACAAATATGGAAATTTGGGGTTTAACAGTTTTATCTGAGCTTGTGAGGTAAGAATTTGAGGTAAGAAAACTGAAAGGATATTCCATGGGTCAATGGGGTGATTCTGGTCAATTCCCCAGCTGCAGATTTGGAGATTCAAAGCGGGGGCAAACAGGAGAAGAATGAGAAAATCAAAGGCACGTCTCCAAGGCTACATTAAAAAAAAAAAATCAAGTATATATATGTATAGAAGGAAAGGATTTCATCCACCTGCTTGCATTTTCCTTGGTGCTTCTTTTCCATCGCTTTGATAAGCAAGACACTAAAAAAACTGTTATGGAAGAAATTTCCTTCCCCCAACAACCACTTTCCCTTATCAATTCCCCCCAAATGAAAAGATTATTAAAAAAAAATAATAGAGAAAGAAAGAAAAGAAAGGAGAGAAGCCACAAAGGTTCCTGTGATTTAACAAGGCCATTGTGGGCTGTATGAAAGCAACTGAGGAACCCACGGGCTGGCTTTGATGCGGAGCCTTTGAAAACCTGAGCGGTGAGAAACAGCCCTGACCCTGCTGAAAGGGGAGAGCAGGGCTTGGCACACAGAGCCAGCACTGTCACAGAACACGGAGGTGCCGTGGCCAAACGTGGCTTTGGTGACACTCAGAGCCGGGCTGGCCCGTGCATTGGGACTGGATCCAGTCCCATGCAGGCAGCAGGAAGGGCTGGAGGGCTCTGCTGCCCTGGCCAGGCAGGTGTGAGGAGCAGCACACACTGCCCTGCTCACTCTGCGGGTTCCTGGTGTGCATGGGAGGCAGAGTGAGCTCTCCTCTGGCAATCACAGAACACCGACGACATGAGCTGGAAGGGATCCACAAAAATAATTGAGTCCAACCCCAGCCCTGCACAGAACCAGCCCCAGGAGTCACCTCCTGTGCCCCAGAGCATCATCCAAACCCTCTTGCAGCTCTGGCAGCCTTGGGGCTGTGCCCACTGCCCTGGGGAGCCTGGGCAGTGCCCACCACCCTCTGGGGGAAGAACCTTGGACTCCTGATGTCCAACCTAACCCTGCCCTGACTCAGCCCCAGCCACGTCCCCAAGTCTTGTCACTGGTCACCAGCATGAAGAGACCTGTACCTGCCCCTCCTGTTCCCCTGATGAGGCTGTAGAAGGAACACCCTCTGCTGCCAACCCCTGCCAGGTGCTCAGAAATAACAAGCAGGAGTTGTTTGATCATCAGATGGGCTCATTTCTAAACCAACACCGTTTGGGGCTCCTTACACACCACATTTCCTGGCTCCTCAGGTTGCATCTGCTCTGCAGTTTGAAGCTTTCCTCTCCAGCCAGCAGCCTTTGAAGAGTTTCTGAAGGAGGCTGTGGTTCTGCAGCAGACGAGCGATGCCAGCTGGCACCTTGGGGAAAGTACAAAGTAGCCCATCTCTCGCAGCACGGATTGATCTGGCACTACTTCTGCCAGCCCTTGAATCCTCTCCAAAACCTTGGGTCTGGCACTAGAAGTGTCTCCGTGCCTCTTCTCTCAGTGGCAGGTCAGCATTGGCAGGGGGAGGGAATTTTGAGAACTTGCCTAGTTTTTAGACATGTTTTCAGATGGAGAGTGAGCACTGGGAAATATGGACTTCACCAGCAGGACAAGAACCCTTCCCAAAGCACAGACAGAACCATAACCTGGCTGTGTTGCCCTAAAGGGTAAATATACTCCCAATTACAAAGAATCAGAGTAAATCCATAGCTGATCAGAAATCCATTATCTATAACCAAAAGCATCTCAGATATCATGGCCACCTTGGTGTAAGGCAGACTGGCATCTCCATCATGGGCTAAGTTGGTTAAGCTACACACTACATTATTACAAATATCTACTCAAAAATCCCCATTTCAAGCATTTGCCTGCTTTCTGGTCAGTTAGCTCTTCCCTGATGGAAAGCAAAGATGCATGAGTAACTGCAAATAGAAAAGATATCAACCCTGTTCAAATGGTATTTGCATGAAATAGAGAAAATGCTTGCACTGGAGGCGACTTAATAACAGTTTTTAAAAGTTAAAAGAAACTCAAATTGAGTTTAGATCAATAAAAGCAGGATGGCCACTTTTAGGCAATGATTTATAAAGAGTTGTGGAAAAACAGGACAATAAAATCTTCTCTATTTAAGAATGTTGCTTCCTTTAAGACATCTCAGAAAAATATTCTGAGTGCTTGGTTTGTGCTCTGTAATTGTCTTTTTATGGACGATCTGTTTTTTCCAATGCATACAAATGTATTAATATAAGTAAAGACCCTTGCAAAAACAAACAGATGCAAGGCTATGGTATTATTCTCTTCCTCTCCAAATGTGTTTTTCTTGAAAAGAAGGCTTATATTGGTAAAAACACAGTTTATGACTTATAAAAATACTTTCTGCTCTCTAGTGCTCAAAGAAAGTTATCAAGGACGATTTAGGTTAACACGGGATCATTTCTGTCAGGCATGGCAGGAAATGATCAGCCCTGTATTGGAACCTGCACACAGTAAATTCAGAGAAGGATACAATGCTATTAAGAATGAGAAGTGTTGGATGTGGGAAGGAAAAAGTGATTAAGAGATTAAAGGTTTGATACGGAACCTTTTGTTGCTATAAAAAGTAGCCTGAATTCTCTAACAAATTAATGGCTCTTTGTGTTTATTGCAGCTCATGGTTTCTCCTTGTGTTTCCCTGTGGATATAATTAGTACATTAGGATTTCACAGCCACATTTTATATCTATGGCTGCATTCTTATGCACAAGCACTCTCTGTGTGTATTTCATGAGGGTATATTTGGAAGTGCTGTAAAAACCAAACCCCAGAGCTTTAAGAAATGATGAGTCTTTGATTCCTTAATAGCCTCTAACTTTACATCTTGCACTGCTCCCAGTCAGGAGTGCTGTGGCACAGTGGGATGCTGTGGGATGGGCTGGGGATGTGCCCAGTTCCCTCCACGCTGCCTTTGGCAGCTCTGAGGAGCTGCTCAGCTGCATCTCTGGCCATGCCCCTGCCCAACAGGGTGTAAGTCAACACTGAGAGCTGCTGGGATGGGGTGGGCAGAGGGAACAGGAAGAATTCAGCGTGGGAAAAGGCAGAAGAAACCTTTTAAACCTTTCTTTCAGGTGGCTTTTGCTTGTAAAGCCAGTTTTCCAAATCACTACGAGCCTGAAAGCAGCCAGAGCAAACCACAAACATCTATAAAACTGATTTAAGGTAATTCATCTCTCCCCAAAACTATCCCCCCATGGGCAGGGACACCTTCCACTAGCCCAGGGTGCTCCAAGCCCTCTCCAGCATGGCCTGGAACACTTCCAGTGCCAGGGTGTTCCACAGCTTTCTTGTGAAGGGGAAAAACCAGGAGTGATGAAATCAGAGGCAAAATCCACCCAACCCCACAAGGTGATGAGCTCTGCATCAAAGCAGCCAGATAAGCACAGGGTGTTCCTCACCTCTATTTGATGAATTTCATTATAAAATAATTCCACACATTCTGATAAAGAAAATTCAGACATCTATGCTTATAATTTCTCATAATTGATAAGGTCGACTAGTGGCAGCTGATAAATTGACTTCTGCAGCAGTTTGTCTCATATCTTCTCTCCCTTTTTAAATAAAAAGTTCTCTGCCCTTCATGAGCTTCTTTCATGTCTTGCAGCTACCCTTCAACTTAAGGACTGATTAAATGACCTTAGAAGATGTTTTAACTTTCTAAGATTAAAAAAGTGCACCACCCTGCATTTTACATTGGTAACAGCTCGGTAATCTATAAAATATTAAAAAAAGAGTTGCTATTCAGACAGTCAATTTCAAAACTCAACAAAGCACATCCTAGAAAATGGATATATGCTTTTTTTGTTGTTGTTACATTGCATTTCCTTTCCATCACTACTCATTACCCAAGGCATTGGTCCCTCCAACACACAGTGTTTCCCATTTATTGCCCCATTCCCATCCTGACGTGTTCCCTGGCCATGGTGCTCAGAGAACACAGAAGTCAGAACAGGAATTAGTAGAGAGTAGATTCAGGCTTATTGTATTTTGGGTTGCTTGAGGGAAAAAACTCCCAACCAAATCTGCCTTATAGCTTTAAAGAGGAGGAAGGAACAGGAAAGGAGTCCCAGAGACACAGAAGCTGAGGTTGCCCAGGTGCCCAGTCCTGGGGGAGCCACCCTGGCATGTGGCACCCTGCAGCCTGGCACTACTGCCCTGGGCAGGGACACCCTCCACTAGCCCGGGTCACTCCAAGCCCTGTCCAACCTGGCCTTGGACACTTCAAATGAGGAGAACATCACCCTGATCTCAGAGCCACCAGCACAGCAACTAACATGTATTAAGTAGTTCCCATTCAAAAAGCTTGCCTGATCCTCAGAGCCCCAGAAATCTCTCTCTGACAATGTTTACAGGATTTTAAAATGAAATGTACCCAAGCATTTAATGAGATTATTATTATTCAAAATCTACAACAATGGCTATCACTTTGGAAATGATTTCTCCTCACTAATCAAATGTCTCTGATCTTTTTTTTACAATAGATTCATGAGTGATTCATATAAAAATAATAAAAACTAAATTAGTCATGGGCTCTTAAATCACTTTCTTTGGCATTTTTAATAATTCATTTCCAGAGACAAGCTGAGAACTTATGCTTCATTAATATTATTTGTTCTTGGTTTTACACATGCTATCACTTTAGTCATTTACATGGAGAAAAATTCAGCCTTAAGCAAATGCCAAAAAAAACTACTGCAAACACAGCCTGATGGGGCATTAATTTATCTTTTCTTGTTTTTCTGCTCAAAGAATTTAACACAAGACTTTGCTGGTGAGCCAAAGAAAGTTTTTTGCTGGAACATATGGAAATGAACTTTTTTGATAGTTGTGTAATTATAATACAGATAAAAAAATGGGTGAGTTCTATATCCTGAGAAACTCAGAGACAATATGACAAGGAAAATCAATGGTAGGCACATGCCTCCAAAAATGCAAGTGGATATAACTTCTGTAATCTTCCTTATGGCAAAATGTGAGACTCTATATTCTGAAAATACTGTCAGATGTAATTTTCCACTTAACCTCTGCTTTGGAGCCTGAAAAGACCTTGTGAAACTGTAAGCAATTTTGTAAACTTCCATGTAAAAGTGAAATAACTTGGCTCCAAACAGGCAACTTTGTGGATTTGCTCCCGCCCCTGCAGCACCTGGGATGGCCCAGGGTCTGCTCATTTTAACAGCCCAAATTCCATTAGCTGGGTGTTACTGGGGATATTCCAGGATCTTTTATTATTTCCCAGTGAATGTACATGAAACACCACCAGGAGCACATCCCCTTCGTACAGGCTGTGCCAGTGAGAACACTAATGCCAGGAGCTGCACCCTAAAGGTTGGCTCTTTGCTTTGGGGTCCAGCCCCTGCCCATGGAAAAGGGGCATTCTCATGCCCACCCAAGGCAGGCACAGAGCAGGAGATGCCCCTGCAGGTGATTTCCCAGGAGCACAGGAGGGTGGGGAATAGCAGCAATCCCTGCTGTGCGCTGGAATCTTGTGCTTGTCCCTGCAGGGCATGTTTTGGGAGAGCAAGGCTGTGCCACCCCACCTGAGAGCAGCAGAAATGAAGAGCCCTCTATTTCAACAGCCTTGGAAGAGCTCAGCTTTGAATCAACGTGTGTGTGATGGCACTTTGAGTTAAAACGTCCAGATAAAGAGGAAATGAGTAATGATGGGCACAAAGGGGTCTCTGCTCCAGCTACCTGCACTGCACCTGCCAACCCCCCAAACTCTGACCTACCTGCACCCCAGATTTGCTCTCTTATGGCAACCCTCTCTCCTCTGCTGTTCACCACCCTCGGAAGGAGTAACTTAGGGTTATAAATGTTATCAATTTATGTATTTTCCTCTGGAGATAATGTCAAATCATGTGAAACAATGCCCTGTAAATATGATATAAATACCTTTGACTCCATGAGGAGTTTCTTACATTTTCAAATTGAGGAATGCTTTCATAATCACATATTTTGGAAAACATATTGCTTGTTCCTCGGAGGCAAAAGTATATTATTTTGAAAGATGACATATTTGAACCATTTCACTATTTGTAATCAGAAATCAACTTATAGCTCTGACAATCTTATCAGTTTCAGCTACATTATAGTTATTTTCTGCATGAGAAAAGTTGATGTGAGTTTTTAAAGTAGAACTGCACAGGGACTTCTAATGGGTAAATAATATGGACGGGTAATTTATGGAGAAATAATATTTTTATGCTAAAAGCAATCTTAAATGTTTGCAAGAGGAATTGTTTAATTACATGTACCATTAGGATGGCTCCTCTGCAATAGCTGTGTGACAACTCATTAAGAGAGCTCCTTGCAGCCAGGACAAGACAAATTACTACTAGTTGCTTATGAAAACTTCTGATTAAGGGAGCAATGAAAAAATTATTAATATTTTGTTGCCAATCAAGATATCACATAAAAATGATTTAACTAATGCACTTAAACAACCAGGCTTTATACTAGTCTTCAATCCTTCAGTCCTGCACAAATTTAGGATTATCTAGGGTTTCATTGGTTGTCTTTGTCACTTCCAGTATTAATCTGCAACACAGCCATCCTTCTCAGCTCACATTTGTCAGGAATCCAGAAAGAGTAAAGCCATGAAGTGCCTCTCCTGTGCTGCTCTCACACCTGGCTGGAAGGATTCTGGTTTTTCTAGACTTGAGCTTCTACCTTCATCTGATATCTCGAATTAGCATTTAGAAGAGAAAGAGTTTAATTGAAATATAATACCAGGATTTTTCCAAGTGTGTGACTATCCTGTAGGCCCCCATATGATTACCATTGTGCCAAGAGCAGAGAGGATTTTCTTGAAGTTAAAAAGGTACAATTAATCTCCTGTTGCACTTCCAATTAGCCAAATTGCCAACCTTATTGTGAAAAGCAGAAATGCAATCGAGTTTCTGCTTGAGGCGTACTAAAAGAAAACTGAAGTAATTTAATTAACTGCCTTCAAGTACATTAGGAAGCCCACTGCCTTTACTTTCCTGCTGTCAATGCCTTTAAATAGACTATGGTTTAAGGTGAGTTTCTGCACCCACGAAATGCTGCAGCCCAGAAGTGTCTGCTGCCACGCCGAGCTGCTGGACACACCTATCTCAGTGTTGTATTTTCACACTTCCCAAGGAGAATGCAGCTGTTGCCTCCATGCCAGCAGCAACCCCAAACACCAGGATCCTCACACTCCAGAGGAACGTGGCTCAGGTTGCACAACTACAGCACTTCAAACAGCTGGATTAAAGCTGGACAAGCTCGAGAAGTGGCCCATGGGAACCTCACGAGGTTTAGTTAAGTGCTGGTGCTGCACCTGGGTTGGGGTAACCCCTGGCTTAAATCCAGGCTTTGGGGTGAACTAATTGTGGCACTGCAGGACCTGAAGGGAGCCCACAAGAAAGGTGGAGAGAGACTTTTTACAAGTAACAGGACAAGGGGAAATAGATTCAAACTAAATGAGAGTAGGTTTAGATTAGACATTAGCTAAGAGCAGGTTGGACAGGGCTTGGAGCAGCCTGGGCTAGTGGAAGGTGTCCCTGCCCAAGGCAGGGGGTTGGAACTGGATGATCCTCAAGGTCCCTTCCAACCAAACCATTCTATGACTCTGTGATAAATAACAAGACTGGATTTACCAGCTGAAGGACCATCCCCTCATCCCTGCTAGCAACAAATGCTTCAGACAAGCAGGAGCCCATCCCTGGCAGCCGGAGAGGGGGCAGCCTGAGCTCAAGCATCCTACAGAACACCCATGGGGGAAGATAATAAAAAAGGGTAATCCCCAAATTGTGCCACCTCAAGCAACCAGACCAGAATACAGATGGCAGTGATATATAGGGAAGATACTCTACAGTTTAATTAAAGATGGGGAAGGTGTGGAGGTGTTCATCAGACCGAAAAACGCTGCCGTGCAGCAGCAGCAGGTGTCGCATGACAAGGTGACAGAGGTCACGAACTGACACGGGAAACATTAAAATTGAAGCCTAAATCCTGTTTTTTCTCCTTGTAGGAATCTCAGAGTGCTCCTTTGATACAGTTTCTCAGTGATATACCAGTTCAAACAGATCAAAAAGGGATTTTTTTCCAGCTCTATTACACTCCATGGGGGTGTTGAATCATTCAGGAACCAGTGAGCTTCTGTGCAAGGACATAACTCTGCCTCTTAACATAGAATAACCAAAGAGAGAGAGAATCACTTATCAGCAAACCACAAATCCACTTGGGCTGGCCCTAAATGATGGGAGGAACTGGCATTTCAGCCTGAAAATGTACTCAGCATTCTGTTCAAAACAGTAGGAGCTGCAAATGAACCCTCAGAGCCAAGTGCTATCTGTCCTTCAAGGGTGTGTTTTACTCCAATTCTTGGACTGCCATTTGGTGTCCAGTTCACACCCAAACTTTAATCCTTTAAGATTAACGTCATCAGAACCAAAAGTTCATAAATATAAGTTAAATACCTGGAATTTTCATTCTTTTTGGCCAACAAATTCTAAGACCTCTCCTGAGCCTGCAGAGGCTCTGCTGCGTTTCGATGTCCTGCTCGAAGCAGTGACAATTAGTGCACTTTAAATGGATAACACTTGCTCTGATCAGAAGAAAAAGACGTTTCAATGGTTTTGATTACTGAGTTTGTGCACACAGTAATCACCTACACACAGTGCACACGATTTGCCTGCTCAGGTGGAGTCAACAAATCAAGGGCTGGGGTGCCGTGTGTATTTCTGTCCCACGTGCTGCAATTTTCATGTTTTAATGCAGAAGAATCAACCAAAGATTTTTCCCATTTCAGTAATCCTGGACACACAACAATTTAAGGAGCTACAGTATTGACTGTAACAACTCAGAAGTGAGGGGTTATCAAATTAACAAGAGCTGAGTGAAAATATAAATCAACTCCTGCTGTAGTGTAATTAAAATAAAACCTGATTTACCGTGTACTTTAATGCAAAGAGAAATGAAATACAGACCATATTTTTGGTACACTACTTCCCACTCTCTCCATAATTAAATGTTATTAAATAAATAAGTTTATACCATCATTCAGGTATTGTCTTTATTACCAGCTATGACTCACAGATCAGAGCAGCACCGTGAATGAAGAGATTCATCTCCCTTCCTGCGAGGGCACTGCCACACCCTGCTGAGCAATCCCATCTCTAAGCTGCTCATCAGAAAGAGCAGCCAAGGAATGAGAGAGGAGAATTGGCTGCAAGGCCAGTGGGACAGGAGGAACAGAGATAAAAATGCATTATTTGACTTAGGGAGAGGAGAGATTCATTGCCAGCCATAAAGGTATTGTTTCATGGTCCTGAGGAACCTGTTCCTTTGCACTGGGAAAGGCAGCCCGGAGGAGCTAATGGTGGGTAGAGCTGCTTTCCCATGAGTTTGCAGCTCTGTGGCCCAGCCTGCACCACTGGAATGAGCAACCACAGCTGGAATGGTTACTCCAGCACTGAGCTTTAATCCCATGGGACACATTCCACGTGCTCTCCACCGCATGTAAGCTGCTTTGCTTTTATCCCCGGGACTAAACCCTAAATATCACACCCACTCCCAGTTCCCCAGACCCAGACCAAACTGGTGGCCTGCCCGGTAAGCCCCTGTGGGAGCCCTGCCCGCCCAGGACACGTACACTGATGTCCTCCAGGTCCAGCAGGTTGAGGACGACGCCGCCGCGCTTCCAGACGATGGGGGGCCGCAGGGCACCACGGATGGCACAGCTCAGCACGGTGCTGAGCCCCACGGTGACGGTGGTGACAGTGACCCGCTGCTCCTCGGGCAGGCTCAGCCGAACCACCTCTGCGAAAGGCAAAGCCACAGCGTCAAACACCGCCCAGGGAACCTGCCCCGCTTCTCCCCCCTCCGCCTGCCTTCTCCCTCCTGCCAGGAACAGCTCTGAAGGATTGGGGCACGGTGAGGGAATATCTATGCTATAAAAAAGCTCCCATAAACCATAAAGCCAAGCAAGAGACAAGTTGAATGTGCCACATCCCTTTGCTGGGGCATCTCAGTTTCAGGAGGGCACCAGGAGGGTGCCCTGGCCAGCCTGGCTGCAATAGTTCATACAGAGCAGCCAGCAACAAGGACAAGCTCTCTGGCCTGGCATCATCTGGGTTTGCTTCTCCAGAGCACTCCTGCCAAGCTCCTTTGGAAAGGCACAAGCATGAGTCATGCTCCTTCCTTGGAGAAGAATTCAGACTGTTGTCACTGAAATACAGATAAACCCAGCTTTAAATTGTCCAAATACTGGAAGGCACCAAGCATGAAATCTTCTTTACCAAACACAGCCCCATATGGCATCTCAGATACAGATGTCCTAAAACCCAAAGCTTTCCCATGTTTTATTTAAATTTTAAACTCCCAGGTTTTATTTTGACTTACATGTGCCACACAAAAGAAACTCCTGAGACAGTCCTTGCTGAAATCCACGCCAGCAGCTCTTTGAAACCACACCTCCCTCTATACACCCCACACGAGATCTTCATGTGACTCCCTGGGCAGATCTCAGTGCCATGTGCACTTCCTTCCAGCCCCCTGAAGGAGCCCTGACTTTCAGTGAATCTGCACACTCATTTTTATCATGTCAGTTCCCAAATTAAGATGTGATTTTGCCCTAAAAGTTGACAGCTTCATTAGGAAAACCTTGCATCCATTTATGGGCTTGCATGATAGAAATGCATGGAATAAAAACCAAACCAAAAAAAGGTATCTGCATTTGCAAGCACCACTTTCCATCTCTCCACAGACTGTCTAATTGAAAAACTGCTTCAACATCTCTTGAGTAGCAAATCTCTTCAATCTGCTCACTAAAACACTCAGCCCATTTCAGCAGGCTTGGGCAGCCTCAGTGCTCTGGTCCAGCCACTGATGGAGAAGAATTAGCACAAAAGCTGCTTGTGCAGACACCTCCCCCCCAGCTCTGCAGCCCTTCTCTGCTGCTTCTGCCACCTGAGGGAGGAGTTCACGTGCCACGGAGTGTATTCACCACGCTGGACCTGAGGCTGCTTTGGGCTGCAGAGATCCACACAGATACACCCCAGCTCTGCCAGCACAGGGCATTTCTCCTTCTTAAAATTCCCAGTGCTGTTTTAGGAAGAGTACAAGCTGCTTTAAATAAAAGGTAGCCACAGTTTTGATAGATGGTGGGTCGAAAATAGGAAATTTCGACCAACGTGGTGCTAGTATTTGTGTTATATTGGCTCTCAGAGGCATTATATGAGAATATAGACTGACACAGTCCAACCATCAAGTTTATAGGCTTTAAACCTTAAAAAAGAAAAGGGGAGATGAATTAAGATTAGGAAGGAGGTTACCCACCCAAGGTCACTGAGCTTGTCAGTGGCCAAGCCAAGAAGAGACGACACCTCACTAAATCTCACTGCCCTCAGGTACCTGCTGGAAGAGGACAGGGATGTGGCAACTCGGGGGCACAGGCAGTGCCCCACAGGAGTGGAGATGTCCCACAGAACCCCTGGTTGTTTGGGTTGGAAGGGACCTTAAAGATCATCTTGTTCCACCCCCTGCCATGGGCAGGGACACCTTCCACCAGCCCAGGTTGGTCCAAGCCCCATCCAACCTGGCCTTGGACACTTCAGGGATGGCACATCCAGCCCACCCCCCCCATCCCTCTGCCTGAAGCATGTAAACAGCACATAGGGGCTAATAATATAGTGATTTTCTGCATAATAAAGAACTCCTTTTAATGAATAAAATATTTGGAGTGCCCTTGACAGGATGAAGAACTGATAATTACGATAATTTGTAGCATGGAGTAGGGCTAATGAGGACATCTTTTCTTGAGGAGAAATGAAACAGAGGGCCATTCGTTTACAAGAGAATTGTTTTCTCATCTTACTGCTGTTTTCCTTAATTCCCTCTGCTGTTTTTCATGCTGCCTTGAGTTCCCTGGCTCATGCTGGGCTTCCATAAGCTCCCTCTTCAGCCCTGTTTGTCAGGGCTTTGTTGCAGCAGAATTCAAGGCTCCCTGCCCATCTTCCAAATGGCTGCTAAAGAGGCTTTGGCTTTTCCTTTTTAGAAGCACAGTAATGAAAAATACATTAACTTTTAATTAAGAAGACACCTTGCACAGCTGCCATTCTTGGATGAACCATATGAGGCCAGGAGATGACTTTTTTATGTTAAAGCATGTAATTAGCACAGACCACTTTAACAATGCAAACACTCCTTTTTAAAGTGTTTCTATGGAGCATGTTTGAGAGCATCTTATTACCAGTACATTTGAGAGACTCTTATTAACATCTAAAAGCCCTTCTACTCCAGAATTATTTTGTGTGGCTTCGGTTATTGCTGTGTTGTTACCAACAGAAAAGATTTCCTTATGCAACCAGGTATATTGGGGAGGAAACAAGATCCCTATGAGAATGGGAGGCTGAGCTTTCTGAAAATCTTCTACAAAACTCAGAGTCTTGTCCCTAAGTTATAGTGCTTGGACACACTGCTTTATGTGTACAAATTATTCAAGTCACCATAATGATTTTGTGTTGAGCTTCTAGATTAAGTATTGAACACTGTTCATTTTATTTTCAAAAACCTTTAAGAGATAAAAGGATTTTTACCGTGGGTATAAAACTGAACGTAACAAACAGGCAATATTCAAAGGGTGCTCACATGCAGAACACAAGCTGGAATGGAATTTAGTCCTAAAATCAAGCAATTTCACATTCATTTGGCAATTCTGCAGGATGATGCATGGAAACCAGCTTTCTACATTCCACAGATTCAACCAGTGTCAGTCCTCACTGACCACAGTCACCTCAAACCTGGGACTCCTCTCTGGGGTTTCAGCTGAGGTACCTTCTCAGCTCATTGCAGCTGCAAATAAAAAAAAGTTCCTCCCTCCTGCCATCAGAGAGCAATGGCTTCATCAAAGAATGGGCTGCTGTCAATTGTCACTCAAATTTATCAGTTCCAGACAGGGCTAAAGCCTTTGTAATGACCACCTTTAAGAAGGAATTGGTTTGAGCACATCTCTGTGTATCAGAGGACCCAGGGTAAGCTTGAATGAGGCAGATGAAAGACACCAAATGTGGTCCAAAAGCAAGGTCAGTGACAGGTGGCCAGGACATCACGAACTCCTTGGTGATGGCAGCAGCTCAGTGTGCTCCAGCAATCAGGGCAGTGCCACCTTCCAATGCCTGTGCCCCATTCAGGGGGGTGAGGGATCCCTCCCTGTATGCCAGGGATTGTCCCATGTCTCCTCCCTGGGCTGGCATTCAGCCCCCAAAGCACTGAGCCCCTCTGGTGACCCAGCTCTCATCATCCCCACGCTCTTACATTGCATTCCTTGCAGTGCCAGGTCCCACGGTGAAAACATGAAGTCTTACTAATCCCTTGGCTTGTACAAAACCGTCAAGATCCTGCTGAACATTTTGCTCTGTCCCTCCTCCTCTCCACTGCTATTTGAGTTGGAGTTACACTGCACCTTCACAAGCTCTGCATACTAATGCAGCAGGTAGCACTTGTTGTGCTGGTTTATCATGGAAACCTTTCTCTCTGCTGTCATTTGCAGCCCACCAAAGGCAATCATAATTTCCCAGTGAAGACATGTATAATTGAGGTCATTACAGGGAGCAGCCTGGGACGAACATCTATGCAGAAAACCTCATTGATGTAGCACCACGTGGAGATAATTTACATCGTGATGTCGGCCCCTGCCTTTGCTCGTTCTGCACTCCCTACAGACACAGATTTCACACTTTCAAAAGTGCTTAATATCATTAATTAGATCTCTTCCCTTAAATCTAAAGAAAATATACTTTTCAATGCATTGTTGCCACCTTGAATCATTGTTACAGCTGTTCATGGATATCTTGCCTTGCTAATACAGAATATCCTACAATCACAGGGGGTTTGGGTTGGAAGGGACCTTAAAGCCCATCTTGTTCCACTCCCTGCCATGGGCAGGGACACCTTCCACTAGCCCAGGTTGCTCCAAGCCCCATCCAACCTGTCCTTGGACACTTCCAGGGGCAGCCACAGCTTCTCTGGGCATCCTGTATACCCTCCCAGAGAAGGATTCCTTCCCAATATCCAGTCCACTCCAGGTCTATCTTAGATCCTGCTTATGAGACAAGGCAATGCTTTTTTAATCCTGAAACTCTTTCTCAGTGAGGAGACAATGAACTAAAACACAGCCCTGTTTGAGGTAACAGGGCAAGGACTTTCAAACAAAGCCTCCAGCACTGGATCCTGCCCCCCAGTTAATGCTGCTGAGCAGAGACCTGTTTGTGAACTGAAGCGTGGGTGACACAGCCCTAAACACATCGTGCTTCTCCAGCAGTGGTTCAAGTCAGGGTTGATTTAATGGGATGGAAACTTTAGTGTCTACCTAATTCCCCAAGTCCTGCAGCTGTGTTTATGCACCACACTGCATTAGTAAAATCTGTTTATTGCCTTGTGGCCATGAAGGTCAGTGCTGATTTTAGCATTTGTTTCAACAGATAAAAGAGCTCTCTAGCTGAACACATTCTCAGGTGAGGAGCTAACTGAATCAAGAAAATAAAAACAATTAATGGATCATAGTTAAAAACAGGATATACCCTTTATAATTGCTTTTTCCCCAATAAATTTGATGGCTTTGCATAGAGTTTGGAGAAATTTTAGTCCCTCTTAAAGCTGAGCCAACTGCAGCTAATTGATTTTAAAATGACCATGCTATACGTGAGATGTGTGACTAAAAATGCAACTGAAGGTGAAGTTTGGCCAGACAAAGAGGGACTCTGGTGCTGCTGCTGGGGAGACATTGGGATGAGATGTCACCTGGTTAGTCACAGCTGGGAGAGGTTAAAGGCAATGAAAAGAAGTTCACTGCGGCTCTGACTCTGTAAAGCAATGTCTAATGTGCTTATAAATTACTCATATTAGCACTTGATACACTACCCTACCCTATAGGCCAAATAAATGAATGAATAACAACCTCAGTACACAAATCACCCTGGTTTGTCTTTGCAAACCTGTCCCACTGGCTGTTTTAGGACTATCTCCAGAAGAAACACTGCTGTGCCATCCCGTTTGGCTGGTTAGGAAGGTTCAGCAGGCTGGGCTCACCCAGACACATTTGCTGTGTCCTCAGCTGCCCAGAGCCAGGGGAAAGGACCATCCATCACTCAGGCCCAAAAAACCCCCTCCAATTTCTGAATGCCAGCTTGCAATGACAGGAAAGCCAGTCATGCTACTAGAATTGTTTATGTTATTAATTACCAACATTACAGCTGTTAATGAACATGATTAAAGTTGTTCACAATTAATGAACCCAGAGACTTTCTACAGCTCCCACATCAGTTCAGTGCAGGTGATTGGGATGAGGTTTCTGGCTTTATAACCTGTGAAAAACATCACCAAGAGCTGGCTCTGCCTCTGACCACCCCTGGTGTGACATCTCAGGAACTTGGTGTCCCTCAAAAGGAGGGCCCTTTAAGAATTGTAAGCTTAATTAAAGGGAACAATAAAATGATTTCTAAAGCTGAGTGGAAATATTCATATCTCAGCTTTATTTTGTAACTGCAGTAATTCAGGTTCTTAATGTAATTTATAAATCCTCAGGACCTCATGTGTGCTACTTCACAGAGCATTTTATTGTAAATTCTCTACTAAATTAGTTTAATGCTGTTTTCTAAGTCATAAAAAGGCACAATTATATTTCTAGGAGAATTTAGTACCTCAAGCCCTCTTCTGTCATTACTCTTGATGGCCACAGGTTATGACTCCCTGAGGTAGGTCCCAACCTTACACTTGAAGCCAAAACCTGTGTTGTGGTGGAATTCAAAATAAACATGTGCAAGTCACCCCAAGACTCAGCTCTGGTGTGGTGCTGTAAGGCAAGACCCTGTCCCTCACCCCTGTCAAGCTGAACAACAATTTTAGTCCATGTGACCGTGGCTTACAGTAAAGGTAAGAGAAAAGCAGAATTGAAATCATGAAATATTATGACACCTTCTACTTTTCTTCAGCAATTGTGTCTGCAATGTGCTATCAGTGATATATCACAGCATGATTTGGGTTGGAATAGACCTTCAGAGATCACCTTGTCCAACCCCTTGCCAGGGGCAGGGGCATCTTCCACTGCACCAGGCTGCTCAAAGTCCCTGATTACTTAGATAATGAGACTATGTAGAATTAAACAAAGCATAGTTTGAAAGGGGGGAACAAAAATCTGATGTCAGACTCTGATCAGCTCCTCACTAAGAGGGATTAGGACTTCACATGCAGAGTGCCCTGTCCTTGCTCCTATGAAACACCTGCAGGTTCCCCTCTGGAGAGTGAAGAAATGGCCCAGGGAGGAGGAACAGCATTGCCAGCAGCTGGATTTGGGAGCAGCCAAGGATCTACTGAGATGTCCTGAACTTCAGAGATCTGCAGGCTGGTACCACCTTGAGATGGTGCCTCAATACCCTTGGTGATCTGCTCCCAAGAGAAGGCAGCTCTCACACTGGCTACAGAGAAACTTCAGGTGGGTCATTCCAACAGAGCCACCTGCACTGGAGATGTCACATCTGGAGAGGCAAACTGTTCAAACAGCTGCTTAGTTATCTAAATTATACAGACTCCTTCCAAAAATCACACACATTTAGAAAAGCAGTCCAGCTCTCCCATATGAATTTGTATCAAGCACATTCACATAGCTAATAAATTTGCTAAAAATCATTTATATTGACCTTTAACCAAACAAAGCTTCTTTATGTACTTTATCCTAAAGATCAATGTGTATTCTTTTTTTTTTTCCTAAAGAAAACAATCAACACACTTTCCATCACCAAGTCCCATCACTGTCCTCCTGTTCTTAATCAGAGGGAGAACATTGAGTTTGTGCAGGAAGGGATAATTCATTCATTCTTGAAAGTACATGAATAAATATAAGTTGTTCAGTGCTTAATTATCTAATCTCCTGAGGGTGGTGATGGATTCATTATGTAAATAGGCATAAGTAGTCTATTTTAGAGAATAGTTTACATAAATGCATTTGTTTTTATTTTAAATTCCTATTTCCCACAGATTGAGAGCAACGTTGACATGATTAATTTCTGATAAAATATTCCCCTGTTGCACCAACAGTGTCCTGCTTAGACTGTAACAGCCACACATTTCCCCAGCCAATTTATTAACTTGAAAAGTAAAATTGCTAAAGGTCCAACAGGCTCTCAGAATTCCTCCTGGGAGGCACAGACAGGTTTGGGTTGGAAGGGACTTTAGGAATCATCCATTCCACCCTCTGCCATGGCAGGGACACCTTCCACCAGCCCAGGTTGGTCCAAACCCTGTTGGACCTGGCCTGGGACACTTCCAGGGCTGGGGCAGCCACAGCTTCTCTGGGCACCCTGTCCATGCCAGTTTAACATGATCCTCAAAAGATCTCTTTCTTATGAAAAGCAAAAATCCCACCATGATCCTCCTCTGCCTCTCTCCAAGTAGCTATGAGAGAGCAGAATTAAATCTCTCACTGACCCATTGAAAAATAAAGAACATTATGGGTTTTGGAGGAGAGATATGTGGTGTTGCAGGTGCCCTCCGAGTTTCACATTCTCTGTGCCACTGGAACTGTAAGACACAATGAGGATCAGTTATTTCACTGCCAGAAAAGTTGTCTCTTCTAAAAGGTTTATTTCAGCATTTGTAGGAGTTAAAATGCTTTTCCCAGTCCAGAAATTCCTTAGCTTTGAGACTGAGAGCAATTGGCATGGGCAGGTTTTCCAAAGCAACAAGACTTTTAACAACAGCCACTGTCTATATTTAAACTATGGTATTTCAGAGTTTTGGAGCCAAAAAAAAATATGAAACCACTAAACTGTTTTTTGTAACTTTTCTAAGTTACAACAGCTGAACTGATTTATACCTGATTTAAGACAGAAAAAGATCACTTCTGTGCAGGGTGTGACATGCCAAGTTTCCCTGGAGTGAATTTTTATGGATGCTCTATAAACCTCTAGGGTTTATCATGGAAATACTGTCAGAACATTAAGTTCAGCATGACTTGTGGAAACCACTAAAACGTGTACGGAAATTACTTCAAAAATAGAGACAAGTCAGGCCAGGGCATATTTGGGGTTCAAGAAGCATTCACATAGAGCTGAAAACCCCTGAGTCACCAAGAGTGTCAGCACTGAACAGCTCCAGCCTGTCACCCTCTGCCCATTTTCCTTGGAATTCCTGGGCAGCACCAGGCAATGAATGTGGGATCCTGAAAACCAGAGCACCCAAGAAAAAGGGAGTCTGGAAAAAAACCTTGTGTGTCTTCTAAACCTCAGAGTAAAGGCTTGCAAAACAATTTATAGGTACATATATTTCTTTCATGTTCTCACAAATACTGTGCTCATAAACAACCAAATCAGTGAGAGCACACCTTTGGAGTTGTCAATAAGCATTGGGAATGTTTCTCATGGAGCTTTCACTGCTTCCTATGGGTGGCTGCAAATTTAGCTGTCGTGCCTGTATGGATTTTGCATCTTTCCTGTCTGCACCTATGCTCAGGATGCTTAACAAACACAAGGGCTCTGCTTGCCTGAGCTCACAGAACCTGAGATACTTCAGCTTGGATGGGGCTTGGGGCAGCTTGGGTTAGTGGAAGGTACCCCTGCCCGCAGCAGAGGGGTCCCTTCCAACCCAAACTATTCTATGATGCATTTCTTCTCATCCCAAGGTGCTGCTGCTGGTCCTGCCTTGGCAGGTGAGGCTTTGGACCAGCTTAATGTGAGTGATGTACAGACCTGGAGATGGCATGAGCTGGTGGGAACCTGCAAGGTTGCAGCAAGGTTGTTCTGCAGCAACATTTACCCAGATAACATCTTGCATTTTCAAAATACATTAGTTGATAAAACCTTTGGCATCAGCACTCTCACCATGTCCTTCCCACCCCCAGAACTGCCTAACTAAAGTTTAGGAGAAAGGAATGTGCAGATGAACAGAGCTGTGAAGAGCCAGGTAATTCAAGACTATTCCCCTCTGGTGCAGGGAAAGCAGAGGGCAAAGAACAGAACTTACAGAAAATGCCCTGCCATCAACACACTGTTTGCTGTGGGAAGGTTTAGCCCTGGTTAAACCTTTCCCCTGCAGGTAAGAGCCTTGAACTGGTAATTCACCAGAGCTCCAGTGCCACACTGGGCAGGCAGCTGGGACTCTGGAACAAACTTGGAATGAGGATGGACAACCAAAGGTTTGGAAGAGTCCAGCAGGGAAGGGATAAGTACAGCCATGGAGGTGGCTTTTCCAGGGGAGTGGAATGCTCTGCAGGGAGCTCCAGGGAGATTGCCAAGCCATGGGGATGGCAGGAGAAGCAGATTCAGGTTCTTGCTCAGACAGTGACCCCTGCTCTGCCTCAGTTTCCCTCATGGGAAAAAATTCCTAGGCCATTCTAGGAATAACATATTTGAAAAGGTTTCTTGGAGCCATGGCAACAGGGGTCCCACAAATACCCAGGAGCATGTCTTGCTGCTGGATTTCTCATTAAAGCCCCTCTGAGGTTCACAGATAAAATCCACATGTGAAACTGAAATTTAATTACACAAAAGTACTTTGAAGCTGAGATTTGCAGCTTCTGCTGTGAGAAACTTAAATTCCAGTAATACAAGAATGATAAATGCTGCATCCTTGAAAGTCACAGGAAAAACAAATCACCCAGACTACCATATTAAAAAGCATATTGAAAAGCAAGATATGCTGGCAGAACCCAACACGGCCAGTTGTACTTTGTGTACCAACCAACATCAGCATTTCAAAACTTTTACATCTGCAGAGCAAAATGATTTATAGAAGCTGTTCTTTATCATTCAGGCTTATAAGTCTTATGTCACATAAAACCCTGTGGCACTAGAAGAACATCCTGATTGCAGGAGAGAGCAGTGCCAGCCTCCATCACCTGGGTCGCACAGTGCCCTTCCAGTTCTGCCAGGACTTGTTTAGAGAGCAGCTATTCAACAATTTTGTCTTCCTTATCTTATATCCTCAACCTTATTTTCAACTATTCAAATGCAGCTCTGAAGGCAGAAATGATTCATTGCTCCCTGGATTTTCCTGTAACACTCTCCACCATTAAATCTGCTTCAGAAACGCTCATGAGCATCTTTGACATGTTTGCTGTAACTGAGTTATGTGGCCCCAGAGAGGGATTTTTTTCACACACAGGGCTTTTTAGCCTTTCTGCCTGGGTTCTGCTCAGCCTTCCCAGAGCTATGACCTGTCCAAGACCTCCTGTCCCTGCTGAGCTTCGGCCACCCCACCCCACTGCCGGGACTGGGACTGGGACTGACAGCCCTCACCAGTCCCCCAGGGAGGGCTGCTGCCCACCTCCCTCCCCTGCAGCCACAGCACAGCTCTTCACCCCCTCTGCATGTGCCACCTGCCCCCTTCACACCTCCCAGGTCCAGCAGAGACTGACAGGACAAGGCATAGCCTGCCTCTGCTGCCTCTCACCAAAGGAGTTTCTCTGCCAAAACCTGAGAAGCTTTTCCAAATCTGACCAATCTGCACCTGTGTTTGCATCTTAAAACTCGGTCCTGCCTGGGCTGCTTCAGCCCCTCCAGCCTCAGCCCACCTCTGCTCTCCAGATCACCAGCCTCCTTCAACATGTGCTTCATGTTCCAACCAACAGGATTTAAAAACCACAGACTCATAAAAAATCATAGAACAGTTGAGGTTGGAATCACAGAATGGTTTGAGTTGGAAGGGAACTTAAAGCCCACCTCATTCCAGCCCCTGCCATGGGCAGGGACACCTCCCACTGTCCCAGGGTGCTCCAAGCCCCATCCAACCTGGCCTCAGACACTTCCAGGGATCCAGGGGCAGCCATAGCTTCTCTCTAATGGGCACGTTTCCATTCCTTCTTCCTATGAAAATGGTTTTCTAATTTTTTCCTATTTTTGAACTGTTCCCTTCCCAATTACCACCAACTGTATCTCATTATTTCTTTGTATGTGCCATTAAATGTGTCTGTGCCACCCACCAGCTGCTCCCTGTTCAGGCACCTTCAGACCACAGCACTGAGATTTCCCCTGTCCTAACAGAACAGAGTCCTAGAGCTCACCGTTTTGGGGGTGGCTGTTAATATTGACTGTTTAGGCTGGTTTCACTAGGTACATGCCTTGTTTACGTTTAATGATCACAAACTGAAATCAGCTCAATGAACTGAACATCTGAGCAAGGCACAGTGCTCTATATATAATGAATTACTGCTGATTAAGTCTATAACTTAAATACAAACACAATCTTTGGACATATACTTAATTTACAACAGCCCAGAAACCTAGTGGGCCAAACAAAAGCTTGTTTAATGCTAAGTTATTTGCCAGCATAGCCACCATATGCCAAATACCACAAATAACTATATTCATCACATCAAGAGTCTGGGGATAGTTTCTTTTTAAGAACTTTAGCACAGCACTCATCACAAATATTGTCAAGCAGATGCTCTGTTTTCTCAAGAAACAACTCACTCTTAATGTGAAGAAAAGGCCAGAAATCTCTCAGAATGCATGGCCATGAGCACATCACGGGCACCGTATCACAGAAATGGTTAAATGCTGAACCTCCTCATGGTCCCTCCCTGAACATGAGCCTCCCTCACCTGCTCCAGCCAGACTTTTCTCCACTTCTAGTTGATGCAGCATCATAGAAACAACATTAACAATAAATTCATTTACTCACCAAAGGCCACATACAAAGTAGCACATCATAAAGAGCCACTATCTTGCACTGATGCTCAGTTACTGTTGCTAATACCTCACTTAATTAATACCTCGGTGATAAGAAACCCACTGAAATCAACATTAAAAGTTTGCTCACTGTTCATGGGGGTGATGCCAAAGTTAAAGCCTTCCAGGGCAAAATCTGCAGCCAATACCACTATTATAGATGCCAGTATTTATTACCCATTGTGTAAATCATGGCTTTGCTAATGAAATGATTTCCACAGACGTAACATGACATTCCTTCACTGAGATATAACACACACCTGCAGGGCACGCCGTGAAAAGCCTTCTGCTGTGCTTTAATTGATGTACAGTCCTTTGTGGATTATATCCCTTCAAGGTAATCTTCAATCCTACATTTTAATTGGCTCAACTGTGTTGTTATTATTAATTTGGATAAACAATTAATAGTAATTTATGGAGCTATTATTTTGTGAGTCCCAATGCCGTTGCAGTGGCCCACATGATGCTGAGAAGGTTTGGTTTGGATTTTACGTGTGAGATACACACATTAAAAGGGCCCAACCAAGATCAAGGCTGCACAGGGCAAAGCTGTGTTCAAACATCTATTCAAAATATACTAGAAACAGAGTCCATGCCCTAGAGAGCTGAAATGGAACCATGCAACAAAGCCAGAAGATGCCATGGGAAACCAAGGCACAATTGTGCTGAGCAGAGCAAACCTCACCCCTTTGCTCATGAGCTGCACCCCCAAAAATGTCATTGTGGGAGAACTGTTTATATCTTCTCCCTGAATTCTGCTTCTGGGGAAAGCCTCTGGGATTTCTCTGCCTCTGGCAAGGCCCCCGGTGCATGAGTGAATGTTTCTGGCAGGGGTTAATCCCACGTGGAAGGGATTTAACAGGCATTAGCTAAATTATGATATTTAAACAAGCAACATGAATATTCGTTCATTTGTCTTACACTTGTGCTTCATCTTTTGCCAAAAACTCTCACATATCTTTATTACTATTTTCTCCCTTCCCCTTCCTAAGGCTGTATTGAGCAAGGCAGCAAAATGCCAATGTGTGGAATTGAGAAGATTGCCTCTGATCCCACAAAAAGGGCATCCTGTAAGTGAAAATGCCTCCCACTAGTGCCAAAAGCTGAGACACTGCTCTTTAGTCCGGGTCAGATCAAGGAGGATGTAATTTTCCACCCCTGTTTCATTACAAGCAGGGGATGACAGGGCTCAACCTGCCACGGGCCAGGCAAACCTCACCTCCAGCCTTGGGCAGGGTGAACTTTCCAGGAAAAATCCCTCAGCCCTTCTGCAGGCAGTGCTTGGATTACAGAGGCTCACAGCACTGCAGGGTTGTGTCAATGCTTGATAAACCTCACCAGACAGGCTGGGGCAGAACTGCAGGATCAGCTCCTGTCCCTGCTCCTGAAGATGAGGAGCATCAGTGGTACCTCAGGGTGAGCACCAAGGGCTGACTTCCACAGCTCTCCCTGTCCTTTGCCCCACGTTAAAGCCACGCCTGCAATTTTAAATCCCCCTGCCAAAGACACGACTATTTCACTGTGCTTCCTGCACTGCAAATCATCAGCTCTCAGTGTAAATCAGGAGCAAGGCAGATATGGGAAACATCAAGGATGAAGTGCCAAAGTCAGGGACGGACTGTGAAAAAAGGCTCTTAATGATTCAGAGTAATATATTTCAGATGTTTGGGCAAACAAAGCATTCACAAACTGCAGCAGAACTGCTTCTTTCAGGCTGAATGGGGCCTTTCTTCTCAAGTTACAGATAATAGGGATTGAAGGAAGGAGAAAAGCCAAGGACACTAAACCACGGACAGCAGTGCTGCCCTGTATTTTGAAGCAGGGAGGCACAGAAACATGTCACATTGATCCTTTGTGATGCTGCCCGTTGTGGTGTGGACACTTGATTCATCTATTTTTTCCTACCTTCTTCTCTTGGCAATACCTGAGGGGATGAACTGCTCATCAAAATTTATGCTACACTTTTAAGGGGAAAGCGTCCTTATCTCCTGCAGGGTTACAGAGGTTGGAAGGAAAAAGCAAGATCCCTTCTCCCTAATCTCCCTTAATAGAAGGCACAGGGGCCTGCACATCAACCACGTACATCCTTGAACACCACCCCAAAGAGAAGTCTGGCTTCTTTGGTGATGTGGCCTCACTCCACACTGTGTGGGTAATGCCACTGAAGCTGATGGTTTGCTTGCAGTGGGACACACAAACCTGCACTTGCTCGAGGCATGAACTGCATCAAAAGCCCAGGAACTCAAAAGAGTATTTCATGACAGAAGAGATGCAAGTAGTTTCTGTTTGATGAATAGCAGAGTGTGAAAAGCTGGCATTTGTCCAGGATGTCAAGGTTAACAACAACCCTTCTATTACAAAAAAATGTTATGGGTGAATCTTAAATGACTACAGATGGTCAGGTGTTGATTTTGTATGTCCTTTGAAAGACAGTCCTGTCAGCAAAACAGTGCCTTCTAACCAAATTCTGAAGTTCAATACCCTGTCAGCAGGAAGAGTGCTGGCTCTCCAACTGACTCATCAAAACACTGTTCTTCTAGTTTCCTCTAGTGACTTTCCATTTGAGTGCTGCTCTGGGGCTGGCTCGCCAGGGCAGGAATATCTGCACAATCCAGAGCTGGGTTTTTTTCCTCTCCCCAGTAATATTCCTTTATGGAAAGAACATAAAAATCCTTGCTTTCCAGATGGTGAGGTGAGCAGAGACAGCCGCTGTTGTGCTGCAGCTGCACGGTGTATCTGAACCAGAACCACACTCATGCCTTACTGCCCAAGGTTACTTTCCCAGCCTCTCTGAGATTCCTTTATAATCCCATTATGGGGGAATAGCCGTGTACACTCAGCTGCCTCCTTGGAGTGCTTGTCTTAAAAGGGGAGCAGGGTGTGAGCCCTCCATGCTTGCCATGGCCTCTGAGGGTCTGCAGAAGGGCATGGTGGGGACAGCCCCCCAGAAAACACTCTGAGAGGAGACTGGCTTCAAACACAACCCCCGAACTAACAGCTTACCACCACGAGAAATGTCATCTTTAGACTCTCTGCACCCTCGTGCTGTCCCATTACGCTCTAAGTCACCCAAGCTGGTATTGCTGGAGTATTTGGATCCTTGCTCAGCTGTTGCTTGTGCTCTGGAGACCTGCACAACTCCCGCTCCCAAGAGAAGAACAGGGTGTGCTACCCCATGGCAATGCTGCCTGCAAGTCACCTCCTTGGCTGTGCTGGCCCCTCTCTTGCCTCTTTTCTGCTTCAGCCACAAGCTTTTCCTCATGCCTGTTTCTCACCGAGTGTCCTAGGGAGGGTGTCCCTCCTGCAGGTCAGGGCAGCTCTGCTGGGGGGGCTCTGCTCCTCCCGGGCTCCCTCCCAGCCTGCTCAGCCCAACACCACTGGCACATCCATCACTGGGTGATGCACACAAACAGAACACACAATAGACTAACTCATTTATTTCCACTTGTTATTGATGACCTTTCATGACTTTCATAACTCCGCCTCGCTCCACCACTCCTGAGTTATGGGGTCATCAGGAACTCAGGGAAATAAATGAAGTTTCCCATCAGCCTATTGTATATCCCCATTTATTACCTTTTTATTACCAGCCTTTAAAGTTTTATCCCCTAGTATCTTGCTTTACAGTGGCATAACATTCAGATGCAGGGATGTATATGAATCAGGCCAAACAGTTTTGGTTCACCTGGAGAAGAGCTGTGCTGACCCACAGCCACAAGGGCTGTTTTTTCCAAGCCATCACACCTTGTCTAAGCCTCTACAATGAAATGATGTCAATGCTCAGGCTCCTGTTTTTGTATTAAATGAAGTACAATGGTTTTTTATGACTATTTTATGTTAAGATCATTTGTGGAACAAGCTTTTCCATAGAAATGACAAGAGGCATCATACAAACCATCGGTTCAAAGGTCTGGAGATGTTCAAGGGAGAGCTGCTGGAGGGTATGATGTGTGTAGTGTTGCCTACAACAGGCTGAACAATAATCCTTTAGAAATTTAAGCTGCAGCATTTCTGAGCAAGTGCAGTGCTGCTTTAGAGAACACCTTTTGTCTCTGACCTGCCACTAAAATGTCAGGAGACTGAAATCAGATGGTATGGGAAGGCTCGAGGTAATACTCAAATTCTTTGTGTGTGTTTGTCACAGGAGCTCCCATGCTCAGGTGACCATGAAGAAGGCTGGAGCTGTCTTCCAGAAGTCTGGCATGACAGAAGAACCTGCAGGTGCAGAAATCAGCTGCTGAGCAGCACAGGCAAAGGTGAAATAACCAGCCCATGAGCACAGACCCCATGGAGGGAGCATCTGCTGACTGAGACACTCGTACAACTCTTGGCAGGACATGAATGTTAATTTATGAATCTACTTTGAACAGAAACCTGTGAGACCACCATTTAGTGCACAGTAAGAAAATCAAAGCTAATATGCCATAAGAAAACAAACACAGTGTTGTGACTTCTCTTCTTGATCCCTCTCTCTACATGACCATGGCAAGGAGCAGTGACAGAGCTCTGTGGAACAGATACTGCAGCCCTGGGACCTGCCCAAGACCAGAAAGGTTGAAGGTAGGGCATAAATAAAGGACATTTCCTCTTCTCTTCAGAGGAAAATACTGGAATGGCCCACTGAAGCTTTCAGAAGGGGAAAGAACTGGAGACCTGATAATACTGATATATTGCCACACTTCTAAGGAGTAAGAGAGTGCTATAATAAGGAAATATGGGCAGACTTCAGAACTCAGAGCAGCTTCATAAAATAAAACAAACAGATCTTCAAAAATATTTCTCAGGCAATTAACCGAAGTCAAAACACGGAAGGAGCGCTGCTGTGTTTCCAAGGGGAAGGCTAGAAAATAAATTAAAAGGACAAGAAAATTGTCTCTGATTCAGGATCACATTCCCCAGCTCAGGGGACCATTTCTACTGGCTTTGTGGAAAGTAATTTGCTCTACAAATTCAAATGTAAATGTCCTTCCCTGGACCCAATGACGGTTTCTCCTTCCCTGGGTCAGGGAGCTCCCCCACCCCAGCTGATGCTGAAGGGGCTTATTGCCACAGCTCAGAAGGCAGGGGAAGGGGGCACAGGGGACTGGTGCCAACCTTGAGCCACGGCTGGGAGCTGATCCTAGGAAAGAACAGCAGAATCACAGTCCCCTTGCTGAAAGGATGCTCGAACCCATGGAAAAAGAAGAAATACCAAATGCTTAAATACCCACAGCTCTTGGGAATGAAGATGAGGAGTATGACCCTCTGCTCTTCACATACCAGGCTCCCACTGCACGTCACACTTGCTTCATTTGTAATGGGAAAAACTTTTCCTTAAGTATCCTTTCCTTCCATAACTCCTCCTTGTTTTGCAAATCAGCAGCTTCCCAAGTAACATCTCCCTGCAAGTCCTGTAGGAAGGATGTGGAGGAGCTGAGCAGGAGCACACAGCCTGCTGAGGGCTTTATTGGCAGTAGGGCAGAAGTCTTTTACAATCCTTTACAGGTGAATGGGGAAAACTCAATAATGTTCACTATCATTATTGAGTATAGTTATTAGCTTTGAACGTTTGCTAAAGTAAGCCTGTCATTAAGACAAATGTCTTGTTAATGGCAGGAATTTCCCAACTGAAGCATTAAAAATCCTGCAGTGCTGCATCATGAGCTGACTCAGAAGGCTCCTCTGCCCTCCTCAGTCCCATGTCCCAAAGATCAGCGCCACCTTCTGCTCCTCATCCACCCCAGAGCCTTTCCCATCATCATTCCTACTCTGCAAAGCCCCCCAAGGCTCTGCCTGTGAGCCCCTTCTGTCTGCAGGCAAAGAGGACCTTTGCACTAACCTGGAGTGGAGGAGAAGAATGTCAGAAAAATTATATGACCCTCACAAATGAAGCTCTATGTGAGGAAAAGACAACCAGAAAAAAAAATGGGTAAGCCTATGATCTGCTGCAAATACTGCCCAATTACCTGCCAGACCTTGTCCAGGTCTGTGCCATCCTCTGGGATAGCTTCCCTTAGGATCTCCTCCAGGGCTCCCCTTCTCAGCTCTCACCCCTTCCCCAACCTGCCTCAGCAGCTCCTCATAAACACATCCTCAAACTCCCTGTTCCACATCCCAGCTCACTCTGCCTTCAGCTGCTGTCACTTATAACACCCCCCAGTGACACTCCACACCAGCAGAGCGGGTGGCTCCTGATGGAGGTGGTGCCCACGTCAGACCTTGAAGCTGGAGCTGCTCTCCACAGTCCCACAGGGAAAGTCAGAGGTGCCTGTGCCTCACTAGTGCAGGCACTGAGAGCCCAGAGTAATCAAGGTATTAATTTAAGCCCCTCAGTCAGATGGATTAGGTGGGATGAAGAACGGCTGCCTCAGGACATACTCGCATCACCTTTCTGTAAATAAAAGCCATGTTTTCCATTACAAAATGCAATAAAAGCAAATAAATATTTTATAGCCCTGAGGGAATCTGACATTCTTTTTTTCCCCTGCCAGGGCGAAGCCAGCTCCCTCTCCCTGGTTTGGTGCAACAGAAATGAGGCTTTTCAGCATTTGTAGATGCTCTCCATGGAATGCAGGGTCATGGCAAGTGCTTGCCAGCACACACTGTGGGAAGGGTTGGTACCAGAGGTAGATCATAATGACTTATTTAAAGATGTAACATTTTATGTCTGTAACTCGTGATTCCTGTCTTCCACAGCCTGATCATTAACTTTAACTTGCTAATCAAAATTTAAATTGTGACAGAGGTATCCCTGAGACTCTGCTCTGAAAATGGCCCCTGCAGACTGCAAAAATCACCCTGCCCTTGACATGACCTTGGCAAAGTGACTTCTGTTGGAATAGCTGAGCTGCCCAGGTTCTCCTCAAAGTAACAGAAATACATCTTCTGTAATGTAATTTAAGAACTAGCTACCAGGCTGAGGGTAGTTTTGATTTTATTGATATTAGTTTAGTGAACACTGTATATTGTAAAACTGATAGAGTGGGAAAATGACTTCACTAGATATCAAATTTGATGGAGCTGGGAGCTGACTGCAAACGTAAGTATGGGAACTATCACCTAAGGAGGCACTCAGTATTTCATTGTGGATTTTTTAATGTTTCATATTCAGAATAACCTAAAACAGTGGCCCTGAAAACAATAAAATATGCTTGTGCAATACTGCCATTTATGTGCAGTTACACTTCATTATCCCTGTAATCTAACATGGTGGCTCAAAAGGAGAACATGAACATTTTCTGAGTGATTTAGCAGGATGCTTTAATGATGTATTGAAAATGAACATTGACCCTATGTAATAGGTGCTAAACTGACACTCTTAAAGCACTCCATCCGTTTCACTCAGCCTGACTATCCTCCTTAAATCATCACTGTGTCATTTTTATGATGCAGATCCATCTATTGAGACTATGGGACTGTGAAATGTCATAAAAAAAGGCAATAAGAAAAAAAATAAAATTAAGTTGCAGGTGGCAAGTATTAGCATTTCAAAAATGTTCTGTTGCATTACACTATTATTCCATCTCTGTCAAGGGGCAACAAGATTCAATTCTCACCTTGAAGAGCCCGTGTTGTTGAATGCATTAGCTCAGGACACGGGAGCTCCTGTGCCTGCTGAAGGGCATTTTAAAATAAAGGTAACACATATTTAGGACTAAATTTGATAGGACACAAGGGTCAGCCTCCCCCTCAGAGGACACAGCCACCATTCCTTCTTCTCTTCCCTGTTGTGTTCTTTAGCTCCAAGGCCTTTTACAAATTAAAGCCTTGAAACTTTCTGCTCCTCAGAAAAGCTGAAATCGAAGGCAGAGGGGCAAGGAGTTAATTGTAACCCAAAGGTCAGGCTCTGCAGCTGGCAGGGCTCTCTGGTGTTCCTGCAATGAGACCCAGGACACCAGGACAGCACAAAGTGAGTCCCTTCAGCTCATTTCCAACTCTCCAGCTTTAAGCTGAAGTGTGACTGGAAATGGAATTAAATCCCCTGGAATCACCACCAGGCAGACAAACACCTTGAGGAGGATGTCGAGGACTTTTAGGGCTGTTTAAGGGAATCTCTCTGAGTGGAGCAGTAATTAAAAAGTGTAATTATGATTTCCTACAGAAGAGCAGGCTGGCCCTGCAATGGTGGGATCCATCCACGTTTGTGGCAACAGCAGGATTCATTCTGGCTCTCACTGACACCTGCCAGCCTGTGGGTTTTCATTCTTGCAGACCAAACCTACTGACTCAAATACACAGTGTCAGTAAATCTGACTATTTACATCCAGCAGAACCTAGAAACTTCCCTCTACTGGAACATGTGAGCATCTCAAGCATTTATTACACCCTGGGAAGAGGGACAAAGGGGATCTTGCCAACCAGCCTGAGCTGCCTGCATTTGCAGAGGCACAGAAATTCCCACACTGTAACCCAAAGCATGATTCAACTTCAGTATCCTTGTCTTCAAAAGCACCACCACCCCCAAACACACGTCCCTGGAAGTGCTCTAGGTGGGAATTTACCATCAGAGTAAAGCTGTGTGAAAAATGAAATGAGTTAAAAAACTGGGAGGGGAAGAAGGGAACGTCACAGTTTAGTGACTGCCATGAAATCTGGTGATGAGAAGCTTCCCAGAAATCTGTATCATTGTAGGAATTAGGGGGTAAGAGTTGCTTGGGATCCCCATTAGGTTCTCTCTACTGACCACCTTGCCCTGCACACACAAAGCAACATTGTCAAAAACTCTTAATTTTCTCAAATTTGGGTTATGTTTTTAGATATATACGGCAAAATCAGAAAAAACAATCCTGTCTCCAAGTGCAGCTCAACTGCCAGGTTTAAATCCAATACTGCAAAACATCCAGTATTAAAGCTCCACACTGTAGTAGCAATAACATGATTTTTTCTGTAGCAGGGACTGAACACTGGGCATTTCTCTAATCTTGTTACCAAAAGCTGCTGAGCAATTCTTAGGCTGTTTCGAGAGAGCAAATAAAAAAGACAAATTCATTTGCAGCAGGATCCTGGCATGGAGCATTTCAGCTCCAACAGATTGGCTTTGGCAACGCTGGAAGGACTGGAAATCAGCAATGAGTGGGAAGCCCTGAGATGAGTGTGCCCCTGCCACCACCCTGCACAGGGCACACGAGCCCCAGGGCAGCTGGGCAGGGGGGGAAAGCTCCATCTTTCTTCCCAAACTTTCTTCTTTTCTTGCCTTGTTTGCCCCTCCATGGCTCAGTCTGAAACCATTTGCAATTTCAAAGCCTTCTCCCTGTGAAGTCCTCTCCTCCCATCTCCAGCCCCACATCTGCTCTCCATGACCAACCCTCTCCCCATTCCACTAAAGCCATCACAGGCTGAGAGAGCTGGGGATGTTCAGCCTGGAGAAGGGAAGGCTCTGGAGAGACTTTGGAGCCCCTTCAGTGCTTAAAGGAGCACCAGGAGAGCTGGAGAGGGACTTGGGACATGGGCCTGGAGGGACAGGACAAGGGGGAATGGTTTTAAGCTGAAGAAGGGTAGATTTAGATTTTAGGAAGAAATCACCCCCTGCGAGGGTGGGGAGGCCCCAGCACAGGTTGTCCAGAGAGGCTGTGGCTGCCTCAGCATATGGTGATTCTCAAGTTCCTGAACTGCCAGACTCTGGAATAGCCTTCCAGATGTTCCCAGTATGTCAATGGGTGAATTCCTGTATAGACAGATGCACACATGGTTATACAGCCCTAAAGAACACATCAGTAGAGGCACTTCCCCCTAAACACTTTCAATTCCCAAATGGAAATGCACCATAAACACTTTTTCTTCGAAGAGCCTGATATCTGTGCAGGGAGTGAATTGGGAGTGATTCACTCCTACAGTAAGGAATTTGCAAAACACATTCTAACTGTTTACTATATCAAACAGCTTAAATTATGCCTGCATTTTATCTTCCCATTCACAGAAGGCTGGCTCTTCCTGCACAGGCATTCATCTAACGGGATTCTGCCTGTGCTGCTTCCCCCGTGGCTGGGAGCAGGAGTCTTCAGTCAGCAATTTCACTCCTGGAATAGATTTTATTTCTATGGGTTCTGGAGTACGTGCTACTCAGTAATAAATAAGCACTAACCAAGCCAGGACGATTAAAGATCAATTAAACCACAATAAATTTTACAATAGATTGTGGCAACAGAAGGTGGTTGTGCTTCTGGCCCAAGGACTGAGCTCACAACACTGGAAAAGACAAATGATGAACTGTTTTCCTGGATTACTCAATGGAAGATGGTGTGTTTGTGTACAGTGAGGAGGAGAGAAGGACAGAAGGAGGTGCAGGGTGGGAAGAGCCCAGAATTCCCCATGCTGTTCTACCAGCAGGGCACTCTGTATTGCCCTTGAGCTTCCTGAGGCATGCAGTTGAATTTGTGCCCTTTATTCCTATTGAAGTCAAGCAGGAAAGTCCATTTCAGGACTTATATATAAAATTACATGTTTAGATGCATCTGATTTCACAGCTGCATTTCTGCTAACAAGCAGCAAGCTGACAAGGTAACTAACACAAAGCAGGTCCTATGGGCCAGTGGGGTATTTTTCCTACCTGCAGCTTTCCCAGCAAATACTTTCCCTGCCAGCAATTGGCGTGATGGGTGATGGAGTTGTGTGAGCTCTACAAAAGCTGTCTGAGCGAGTCATCAACTCTCCAGGGCCAACAAAAATAATCTCCATCACTCTGGAGCCAACCTGCTCCCAAAGCACATCCCCTGCTGAGGCAAGAGACCCAGGGAGAGTCACCAACCCTAAATGCACACCAGTAAGCTTCAATAATTCACCACCAGCACCAAACCCCTCTCCCTCACCCCAGAGGAGTTTGGCTCTGATGCCAAGTACCCAATCCTCAGACAGGGAAGGAACTAAAGTTTTTCCATGTGATCATTACCTCTGTATTCTGGCAGACTTATGCAAAATACATTACAGCTTATGGCTGCACTTAAGGTAGCCCCCAGTGCTGCTGCTGTTGGGAAGAAACATTTAAAACTGACAACAAACCCTTCCCAGCACACACCACAGAGGAGCTTTATGGCACTGCAGAGCCAAGCACCACCAAATCACCATTTCTGAGAGTCAATGACACACAGACCCTCACAGGCCTTTAACCCAGCACCAGATCACAGCATTTCAGTTGGCTCAGGCTTTAAGTATGTTTTAATCATCCTAATACTCTTATTATTGTAATATATTAGTGAGATATTAGATTGCAATTCAATTCAAAGTTTTCATCTGCAGATAATTTGTTCCGTTCTCATTACTAATGGAATATTGTAGCCTGGTTGGCATTTTCATACAGCAATGCAACTCGCTGTACTTATCCAGAGAAATATCAATTATATTTCATCCCTTCACAGCCATTGGAAAAGCTGGATATATCTTGTGCTTTGTTTTGTCCACCCTGTGCTGGGGGAACATTTAAAGTGGGAGTTAATGTGTCACCATCACTGTGCTGGGAGGTGCACCCAGGACCAGCACCAGGGTAGCAGCAGTGGCTGGACATTGGGCCCTCCTCAACTCATATCCAGAGTGACCCCAGGGAGCAGCTGGATGTGTAGGCGATAATAAGAATATCAGGGTGACAAAATGGTATTTAAATATTAAATGCTTAAAAGTAGTGATGGATAAAAGGCCTTCAGCAAGTTATTCCAAGATTTTCAAAAGTCTTCTGGCTATGCAGGGGGTGGAGGGACAAAGTCTAAATTGAAGGTGGGTGCCTGCCAGGAACAGGCTGTGATAGAGGCCCAGCAGAGATAAGCTCCAGCAGCAAATCTGCCTTGTCTGTGTGCCATTTATAGGGGCATAAAATGGGCTTTGCAGCTACAGCTTAAACCAGCCCTCAATGAAATACCTATCCCGGCAAAACACGAATGTGCTGAGTCCAAGGCATCGATGCTGGGGTCATTTCAGGTATAAAAATACTGCAGAAAACCCTGCAACCAGGAAGGTGGAACCTGCCCTGCTCAGTGTTCTCACTGCCTGCAATGGAAACAACCAGAAATGGTTCCTGAGCCTGAATAACTGGGGGTAAATTACAGGTACAAAGAAGCAAAGTGTTGGTTCTGATTCTTCTCCCTAAATCAGTGGCCTCACACCGTGCCACTCACTGCTGGCTGGACCTCCTGGACACAGGGGGGTCAGGCAGAGGGGTGAGCCACCTCTTTGGTCCTGGGTGGATTTTGAGAACAAAAGGTTGCAACCCCCCCAAATTTCCACTCATGCATCAGCAGTGCCCATTGCCTCCTCCACAGCCTGACCAGCTGCATCCCACACTGGCTCTGGAGGGTGAGGATGTTGCACAGCTTGAGCAACAGGATGCACACACTTACAGTTCCCAACTGATGAAGCACACTCCAGAGTAATTTGCATCAGAAATTTAAAAAATGCATTTCAATGAGTTTCTGTGAGCTGGAGTCTTGCAGGTGTCAGGAGAGAGCCACATTCACAGGGCAGAACAGCAGTATTTGTGCTGGTGGGCTTTAGACACGAGGTCACCCAGCCCCCTCCTGCCTTGGTCACCAGGGCTGAGAGATGTCTCTGCTCTTCCCTAATTAGAGGCAGATAATCACTGTGACAGTGCTAAATGTTACTGAGCACCGTAAATTTGAGATTACAAATATTATAGTGTGGTTTTTACTGCTGTGTCAGAGCCCTCTGAAGCAAATTCCACCCTTGGATTATGAAGAAAGGTTTTAAAGACTTGCCTTGTAAAAACTGACACAAAGCCCAGACAAGGTTACTCCGAGGCTCAGAGATCTAATTAGCAGGCTGCTGTTTAAGCAGAGCATGCCTCCAACTTTCTGCTTATGGTTCTTGCATCGTGTTTAAATTCCAGCTATACACATAAAGCAGCAATTCAGCATTAATGCCCTGCTGGATATTACAGCTTTATTTTCATTTAGTTTGCATGAATACAGAGAAACTCCAGATCCAAGAATTTACATTACCTGCTAGGTAAATTACAGATTTTGGAGGGCTTTTTTCTAATTGCACAGTCATGAATAAAGCTTTTTGAATTTCCAATTACTACAAGCCAGATTTTACCCAATGAAAGGGCTTTGAAGAGATTTTATGAGCTTCACAGAAGGACCTCAACCCACTGAAGAAATGGACTACCGGGAACTTTGTAAAGTTAAGCAAAGGGAATTGCCAAAAATGGAAAAAAGGCTGCTCATTCTCACAGGATGGAGAGGTCTGACTTGCCCAAAGCACAGCCTGGGCTCTCCTGGGCCAGCTTCAAGAAGACCCAGCTCAGGCATGGACTGAAGGCACTGCTGGCCAGCACTGAGACCCCTCCAGAGGCAGCTCTGCCCCGAGGAGCTGTGGCTGCCCCAGCCCTGGGGGTGTCCAGGGCCAGGTTGGACAGGGCTTGGAGCACCCTGGGACAGTGGGAGGTGACCCTGCCCATGGCACGGGGTGGCACTGGGTGAGCTGTAAGGTCCCTTCCAACCCAAACCACCCTGTGATTTTCTCTGATGAAGGAACAAACTAATATCACCTAATAATGAGGCACTGCTTTACGAGACCACCCCCTTCTCTGAGCTCTCTCCTCTTCCCTCAAAAGCTTTTGCCACTTACTCTCCATTGAGCTAATGGGATTTTCAGGCTTTGCAGCAAAGGTCAATGCTCCTGAGCACAACTTAAATAATCAGCAACTGAGTTCTCCTCAGAACTTCAGAGGAAAGACAAGCAGGGTGTTAAATAACCAGACTGCCATCTTTCCACTCCTACTGTTGCAAACTGAGAGCTTTCCACGACAGCCCCATTATTAATGCTATAAATCTGTTACCCATTTTATTCAAACATGCAGACAGGGATCCATGACCCTTGTGACAGGTAATTTACTTTAAGGGACTTAGAGGAGAAACCTTGTAAATCAGTTTGCCATTTTTTAAAAGGTAAAACTCTCAGCTTGAGCTGAAATAACTTAAATTATCTGCCTTTCTATGCCTCCTAGACTGGGGAAGAACCAGGAGTTTAAGAATTGTGTTGGGATTTTATTAGTGCCTGAGACACTGGGATAGTTTGCTGCACTTGAGTGCTTCCTATGCTTTGAGAAAAGATATCCAAACTAATTTATCATCTGTAATGTTTGCACCAAGCATTTGTTCTCATCGATCCTTTTCATGCACAAATGAAAAATAAAGATGTGAATGCATTTTTCTGACATGTGCATTTTTTTTCTTTCTGATCACCGAGCAAAGAGCTCTGATTTCTCTTCTCAGAGTGCAGAATAAAGCCCTGAACACCAGTTTCTCCTTTGAAGCTGGCACAGCTCTTTATCCTGGGCTGGGATAAAGATACCCTGGGCATTCCCCTGCCAGTCCCCAGGTTTGTACCCCCTGAACTTACACGTGATTTGCAAATTTAGTGAGTGAACAGCACTCACACACATCAGGTCTGTCCCCACAGCAGATCGGCATATTCAGGCCCCAAACAGGATTTGACAAATTTACCAAACTCATCAACAGCTGAAAAAGGGGCAGGATTTTGTGTCTTCACTCAGTGCAGGATTGTAAATCAGGACGGTCTAACCTTTCTTCCCCCAAGCCCTGCCTCAGATTTGGCTTTTTATTCTCTTTTGGTTATTTATTAACATTTATTCATTACTATTTCTTTCTTTCCTCTTCCTTTTTTTTTTTTTTTTTAACATCATTTGGATTTTTCAATATTTGGAAAAACATCTTTTATGAACTTCAGAGATGCCCGAGCAGATCTCCCTCTCCCACTGAGAAGCCACTGACAACCTGCCCTCTTGCTTCTGAACTCCCACCATGAATTGATGTCCTTTTTTGGACGTCTAAATGCACATGAAAACATGACCTGGTGTTCTCTGATGCTCCCTGGAGCAAAGAGTGGGCACCAGCAAGAAGTTCTGTTTTGCAAAACTATTAATCCAATAACTACACTGTGGTAAGAAACAGCTTGGCAGGCAGAGCCAGGCATGCTGCAAATAAAAATGGCCATAACCCTGATCTGGAGAAGGACACACGGGCTGCTCATGGCAGAGCTCTCCTGTCCCCAAACACATCCCCAGCCAGCACAGCACAACGTGGGTTAGCCTAAGGGGACCATCTCTTTTTACCTTCTGCATAAAACAGGAGGGGGAGATACACACCATGACCTCAGCCTTGCAGTAAACAAGAACAACTTTCATTTCATTAATTAAATTTGGGGGTTTAAATGGAAAATGGAGAAGGAAAACCTTCCCCAGCTCGGCACATGCCCGTGACCAGCTCTGCTCTCTGCAGTGTCATTTCACATTCATGAAAGAAATGAAAGATGTAATTGGAAAACTTGAAATGAATTTTAAACCCATTAGCAACAGCATATTTACCCCAAATGACAATGTTTCTCCTGAGATAAGAAAAATACCCAGGGTGCTACGGCAGCAGTTCTGCCCTGGAATGAATGAGCAGGGAGGAGGCAGCTGGGGGGTCACTGCCTGCTCTCCCCACTGGGGCTGGGATGAGGAGCAGAAACAGCTTGAAATCCATCCCTGGCAAAGAATTCCTTAGCAGAGGCAAAAAGCAATTTTTCCTACAAGTTCGACAGCACTTCATTTATGAAATGACAACACCACCAGAGTGTCAGAGCCCTCTGGGGCAGCTGGGCTGTTTGCTGAGCTCTTGTTTCTACATCAGCAAATGCCTTCACCAGAACACACGTGGCATGGACACTTGCAAATAAACTTCTCCATGTTTGTGGAGAAGGTCTAAACAGAAGGTCTTGGAAGAATATGGGGGATGGCTGTATTAACATTCGGCATTCTTAAAGTACTGTAAAAAATATACACTCACATATACATATATATACAGATAATTATCGTGCTAGAGAGCATCCTGAGTGTTAATTCAGGCACCCAGGAACCCAGAAATTATCACTTCCATTGCTGATCCTCACACAACACAATCAATCTCTCTGCTGATTCAATAGACAAGAGGCTTAAACAATTCTTTTTTTCTATCACAGTAATTATTTTCGGTGTCCAAAGGAGGCCAGGAGGAAAAACAAAATTGAGAGATGGAAAAAGAAATCTCTGAAGAGCTGAGATCATATCACAGCAGGAGTCTTTGTTCTCCAGCCCTGTGCCAGTGGGGAATACAGAGCAGTACAATTCAGCACACACCAATAAACCAAACAGCACTACCCAAAGAACCCCAAGGGGAGTGTTAGTCTCAGAATACCCTGTCCAGTGCCTGCCACTCTCATTTAACCTCAGCCCTGTAGGATTCTGTTTCCTCTCTGCACTGCCCAGCCCTGGATTAGATACTGTGCTAAACAAACCAGCCCCCACAGTGAGTGTAAGGCAAAGACAGCTGGCACACCCTGCCTCTGTTTCTGGTCACTGCTCACCTGGGTCAGGCTGTTCCAGCCCTGTGGGCAAAACCACACGGTGCTTCTCCCCAAACCACGGGCTCCCTGCCCACTGCCTGCTCTAAAGCATCCCTCCTAAACCATCAATCCCCTCTTCAGTCTCCTACTGAAAGCCACAGGCTGAAGTTCTCTGAGAGAAATGTATACATATCCTCATTTTCCAAGAAAGAATCCCTGCCAATGTCCCGTGAGGCAGCAGCTGGTCCCTTTGCAGCTCCAGGCAACCCGTGCTGAGCCCTTTCAGTGATGCACAGAGCACCCAGCTCTGCTCCTTCCCCTCATCCTCCTAAACCCCTTTGCACCTTGGCAAGAATAAGTCCCTGCTGGGACTTCCACTAACCACCCTCTCTTGTTCTTAGAAGATTTCTCACACTATACAGGCTACTGCCATGACATTTATCTCCCACAGTCATCAAAGAGTGAAAAAGGATGGTGTCATGTTGAATGGGGAAGGATTTGAACCTTTATCTGGTTTCCAGATCTGATATATGGATCCTTCCAAGTTTCCTTTCCTGTAGCTTCACAATATTTTGTCTTTCACACAAAGTATTTGCCAAAGAACCCTCCTTGCTGCTCACTAAATGTTACCATCCCCTGAACCCAGGCATGACAATGAGCCCAGCGGTGTGTGCAGTGCAGGGGGTGTGATCACCCTGCTCTGAAATGGTTCACTCTGATGCCATTCAGGGAAGGAGCTAAAAATCCCACTACAAACCAAGTGAGTAATTTTAAGACATCTGAAGTTATTGCACTGTGGTGCTCTCTGCAGGCCAGCTCACCTGGGAAGGGAGTGAGCACCTCTGCAGTTACTGGGAACACTGGCATCATCCAACCTGCAGAACCCGTGGAGGGATCAAGTGATGTGCCCACGGTGAATTCCTACAGCCAGGCTGGCTGGGACAGTCCCCAGAGAGGCAGTGGCAGCAGAGACAGCCAGCAATGCCAAGCACTCCTGAATTCTGCTGCCTATCAGAAATAAACCCCACTGGGCACCAGCCCCCACATGTGGAGCCCAAGGAACCTCCAGTCGAGTCTAACAGAAGTCAGAGGTGGACAAGCCTTTCTGTGGGTATTGTCATGTAAAAATTAAATCTGTCTCTTCTGAAAACATCTTTGACCTTTTAGTTTGAGATGAAGTTTGGATGTTGGGATTGCACATGGAAATGAGAATATATGAACTGTACACTTGCATGGAGAGGAATGGATACCAGGAGAGAAAAGGGCAAAGGTTAATACAAGATATATTTGTAAAAATAGAGGTTTTCTTAAAATTAAAAATATATTTTTATCTTTTAAATTAGATCTGGTTTATGGGTGATGGGCAGTCAGTGCCACACACTCATGCTAATAAATATTCTATGATAATGTTGGAGGGAAAGGAAGAACCCACATGCTCTAGGACTGCACCTGAATTTCTAAACCTGAAGACTAATTCAGCTCTGTGTTTACAGCAATCAGCCCATTCCTGAGGGGACAGAAGTGTTCTAGTAAACTACAGCTGACACACACAATGAACAATTCAATTTCTTCAAGATTCAATAAACGATAATCTGAAGGGTGAAGTTCCTGCTGCTGACAGCTGCCAGGTGAGAAAGGGATTTGCTTTTATTAAAGACAGAGAAAGAACCAGGAGGTTTTTATTCATGGGGATCTAAGCAAATATATGCTGACAAGTTTAACATTTGGGTTGGTTTGTTGTTTTTTTTTTTTTATTGTCTTGGTTAATTGTTTTTCCTGTGAGGTTAAAAAATGACAAGGTCAGTTTGGACAGGGCTTGGAGCAACCTGGGCTGGTGGAAGGTGTTCCTGCCCATGGCAGAGGCTGGAAGAAGATGAACTTTAAAGGTCATTTCCACCCCAAAGAGCTCCATGATCCTGTGACTCTGCTGCTGGCAGCAGTGAGTTGCTGTTCACAACAGATCTCATGACTTTGACCTGTCATATTTGATACTGTCTGAAAATGAAACTATAGGCATGTCTACACAGGTAATTCCATTCCTACACAAAGGGCTACTTTCATACAGTCAGGACTCACACAAACTTGAGAGTTTTCAAGAATTTTTCTCCCTCCTCTGAGCACCTGAAACTGCCCAGCAAATTCCTGCAGAGCCAGCGAAGACTCACATACCATGAGGATGGGCAGCTTGGAACTCCATTAGGCTGTTATTAATGTTAAGTCCGTGACAAATCTATTAAGTCCTGTAAAGCCCCATAAATGGCTTGCCAGCCTGTAAGAACAGCCCATGGCCCAACCACCTTGTGCAGTAATTTATACTCCTCTGTAACAGATTTGGTTTGTGTAAGTGTTAAACCTGTGACCAGAATGATTTAAAACTACATTAGAAAATACACTGTGTTCTTCCCACTTCACAACTACTAAAAATCCTCTCTATAAGCTTATTAATCTCTAAGAAAAAGGGCACATATTTTGAGAGTTCTCCAGCAAAGGCTGTGTTTGCATCAATTTTTAAAAAAATCACAATCAAGCAACCAAGCAAAACCAAAACCCCACTGCGAAACTCATAATACATAACTCTTGGAAACTGGCACTTCATCCTTTTACTCAAAATATTGCCGGCCATCTGGAAGTTATTAGGTACAGTAACAATTTCTACTTTGCCTCCAGTCTACATTTTTCCTCTGGGTCACTCATGAAACACTTTTAATCCTATAAAATAGAAATCTAATTCAAAAAGTATTGATTCCAGGTATCTTTTGCTCTCTCTGACTGCAGGCACTCTCTCTGCTGGGCTGGTTCCCTGCACAGCTCCTCTACAAACCCAGGCACACCCTGATCCCACAGCTGCAAGACATGAAATCCCAACCCCTTGGACTGGAAAGGACCTTAAAGCCCAGCCCATCCCACCCCCTGCCATGGCAGGGACACCTTCCACTGTCCCAGGTTGCTCCAAGCCCCGTCCAGCCTGGCCTTGGACACTTCCAGGGCT
>JAWWEE010000025.1:7918697-7938348 GCA_035221455.1 Xenops minutus
CCCCGTCCAGCCTGGCCTTGGACACTTCCAGGGCTGGGGCAGCCACAGCTTCTCTGGGCACCCTGTGCCAGGGCCTCACCTTTTTACTTTTATCACCCCAAAAAATTAACTTGGTTGATATGTCATCCCCTTAAACAAATGTGTAGGTGACATTTCACAGCCACAGGAATATTTGAAAGGAGGTAAAGCTTGAAAGTAGGAGTCACAGAGAAGTCCTAAATCAGTCCTGTAGTATTAGCAGTGAATAAAAGGCAAACTTTCGTCTTCTGGATGAATGGGAAACTTGGGGAGTTCTCAATCAACTATAAATATTAAAATGCTCATATATCTTTTCACAGTCCAGGTATAAATTATGGCTACTTGGCCAAGTTCCAGCTTAGTTAATTACAATCTCACATAAAATAATATCCTGTCTAATTTAATTGGAGTATGACATAATAGGGGATTTATATTAATCAGAAAATTCTGGAATAATAATTCATTTAAGGAGCGATTTCATTACAGAATTCTATCTATTAGTGGCAGTTTCCACTGAAAATGTAAGCTGTAACCAGCACCTTATTATATTTCTGGAGTGATTTGTCTTTGGCTTTATACGATTCGCATCCCTGTAGCACATGAGGATCTTCTATGTGAAATCAATAGCAATATCAAACCCCATAACTGGATAATGAAGTTTCTAAAACGACAGCAGAGCTGAGATCTCTTCTCTTTACACCCTTGTTCTCTTCTGCTGTCATTTTAATTTCAGGGCTCTGCTTGTGTGGGTTTTTTCATGTTGTTTTTGCTGTTTTTTTTACAACCACACAAACACTTGTAAAAGGACTCTTGCAGAGTCTGACATCAGATTTTCTGTCATGGATCAAATCCCTAAACAGCAAGCAAATCAGTGCTGAAGCCAAGAGAACAGGGTGATGGAGAGAGAGTTTAATGGAAGGAGGAGAACAAATATTGGCACCACAATCCTAGAAATCAGTTCATGACAGCAACAAGCAGCTACTTAGCATCAGTGCCCAGGAGAGCTGCTGTGCCCAGGGGTGCTCCCCACCCCTTCAGCACAGTGAGCAGAGCAGCCCTGTGCTCCCTGCAGACAGACACACACTGGCTGTACATCACAGAAACTCCACTGACCCCAGCAGCAATACCAGCAACACCACTGATGGTACACGGCCCTTGGCACTTGAACACCTCAAAACAGCAGTGGGGCATCAAGGGAGGCTCTTGGGGCTCAGGGCTGCAGGGATGGATGGATGGATGGATGGATGGATGGTGGGAAGGAGGGGTAGATGGAGGGATGGAGGGATGGATGATGGGAGGGAGGGATGGATGGAGGGATAGTGCCTGATGCACCCAAGCCCCTGCTGTCCACCCTGCTGCTGGGCTGCCCATCACACACGTGACACACAAAACTGGGGCTCCAAGCCAAAATCCTACTGCACGTAAGGTTCTCACTGTTTGCTATATCCAGCCAAGAGGCACCCAGTGCTGTGGGCAGCTGGTTCCCTGCTGTGCTCGGTGCTGTGCAGGGCACCCAGCCTGAACTGTGCATGAGCCACAAGCCAGGTAATAAACCCCAGGATTTGTGTGGCTCCTGCAACTAAACCAAGCCAGAAGAAGCTGCTGCTCTGGGAAGTTTACAGCTGAAAGGAAAGCCTGGTGGCAGCAGGTAGCAGCGTGGAGCGTGCTGGGAGTGGCGTGGCTCCCACCCCAGACACACATCCTCTCCTTTTATTTAATGCTGGCAAAATAAATTTTATTGTAGCAAGAAGCTTAGATAATTCCTTCACTAAGGTTAGATGATGCTTTGACTACACTGACTGCTACCTGCAGCAATAGTGCCTTAAATCTCCCTGGGCAGGGTTTGATGGCACAGTAATAAAAATGCCTCTGCCCTGTTTATACCTGAGGTGCTTCCCCTGCAGCAGCAGTGATGAACAACACGCTTCATTTGCCCTACTGAGGGAACACCCTTGCCTGTCAGCCCCATTTGCTCACCGTTTCTTTCCTTTACTTTTATTGTTGGAACAGCAGAGTTGGAGTTTGCTGGCTCTGGCTGGCAGGTCCCAGAGGGTTTGCACATCAGCCACCAGGGCTCTGGGTCACTGAGGTAGCTCTCTCTGCAAGGCTTTCTGTGTTTTTGCCAGCCTAGGGGTGTTCAGAGCCAGTCTCTCCAGCAGAGAATCCTGGACATCATTTCTCCATCTTGAGTCCACAGCTCAAATGCCCATCTCATTTACATCAAGCAAGACAAGGGGATTCTGGACCCCAGGGAGCCCAAAGCCCTAATTTCATTTCATTTAGCCTGCAGTCACAAGATTTTTTTTCCTGTTGAATTATTACTGGGTAGCATTAAGATGTATGGCCTGCCAAATATGTTTAAATGACTTTCTGGTCCCATCATCGCCAGGAGAAAGCTAACAGGGTCTGTCCAATCTATCTAAATAGAGATGGGAGGGAGCTGGGAGGAGATTGCAGCATTTAATGAAGCAGTAAAGAACTGAGGCTTTCAAAAGGGATGATAGACCCTAAATAAGTAAACATAAAATGGCAACAGTGGCCTGAATGCCTAATTACATTGTCACCATAGGCCTGTTCAAAACAATTGGATGTGTTTATTCTCTCTGGTCTCTAGGCAGACACACACAATCCTTAAGTGACACAGTTCTCTGACTGAAGCAACTGCAAACATTGATTAAAAATACAAAAATCCTCAAAAAAAGCTGCACAGGCCTCACAGCTCTCTGCCATCAGAGCAGAATGGTCCATCTGGAACAGGTGATGAAGGACATGGCAAAAGAAATGCCACCTCAGCCTAAAGACATGTCACAGCCTGCAGGTTCTCACCATCCTTTCATGCCCAAGCACAACCTATAAGTATTTACTGTTTTGGTAAAATATATCCCTTCTGTGATGAGTAAGGGCAACAAAACCTACATGGGAAAGCTGCTTTGTTTTTTAAAGGCACAATGGGCAAAGGGAAACCAAAGAGAGAGGAAACAATAATTGCTTACGGTCTCCTGTTGCTGGAATTGCTAGAAATAATGTCATTAAGAAATAATAGGGAAAACATTGCCCTATTTCTTTGTTAGACAGTGCTTCAGACAGCTTGCTTGTGAGCATTCTTTACCCAAACATGGGCACAGACCCAGTCTTTAGAAGAGGGAAGCAGCATAGGATGGATACTGGGAAGACCACAGAGGTGCTCTACCTGAAATCACTCAAAATTACTGGTTTTAGGGAGAAAAACAGCTTAACTTCAAGCTGCCAGAATATCACACACTCCTATTTAAGTGTCATATTAAGAAAAAAAAAACCCAATCAAATAACAACTCTTTCATAATCACTTCAACTAGTCCAGCCAGACTAAATCTATCCAGAAGATTCAAGGAATCAGGTTTCCAACCTTCAGTCTTTTCTTTCTTTTCTGCACAAGCAAATGTGAATGTGTTGTTACACAGCACTAGCACTGACCAAATTTACACGACTCAAACCCTTCCACTGACTTCCAAGAACACAGCACAGCCTCTGACTGCAGGCCAGAGTTCATCTCAAAACAACGATACCCAAAGTCAACTGCTTTTCCCAGCTCCCAGTGTTCTGTAAAGCATCTGAACAGCCAGGGCACAGTTCTTGCCCTCAGGGTACTGGGCTGGGAAAGACCTTGCCATGTTATGGCCAATTCAACACAACTGTGCTTGTTTTTTTTTCACCTGCTCTCTTCGAGGAGAGAAAAATATGGAAACAGTGCCGGAAAAAGAAAATGGTTTGAATTGTATTTTTATGCAAAGAAAGTAAAGATAAACTCCATGTCCTCTCTTAACATATTTCTGCTTGCCCATAGATGTAATAAGAAGCTGACTACTGAAAGCTTTTCATCCCTCCCAGAAAAGAATAGACTCAGAGAGAAATGAGTTCTCTAAATAATTCTAAGCAGCCGATTTGTTAAGCAATGATGCACGTTCGCTCCACTCGGAGCACCAGAGCAATACCAACAAGGCTGCAAAGTGCCACGGAAGCTGCAGCAGGATTAATTATTTTATATTGCAATGTCTGGAAGTAAGGAGAGCAAAAGAATTAAATGGGATTTTATGTTTTCAGCCAGCAAGGATGCTGTTCAGGCTATTGGCTTCTGTAAGTGAAGAGACAGCTTAAAGGAAGATGAATTGTCCTCCCTGGCCTTCCACTGATTTAACCTCTTCAAATCCAAATGCTCAACCATGAGCAAAGCAGGGCTGGGTGGTTTGAAACAGAGCTGTGGTGAGAGGTGTTTCAGCTGCACGGGGGGAACTGCTTGAACCCTTATTCTTGAACATCTTTCAAGAAATAAGAACAAGTGAGTAGTAAATATCCTGTGACTGAGCAGGGTCACAGCAAAGTCATTCTGCTCTTACTATTATCACAAATTAGTACAGCCAGAAGGAAACTTAACCACCAACATCTGAGCATCTGTTTATGAAGGAGCATCTCTCAGCACTGGAACTGAAGCTGGGTTTTTCTATCCAGCAGCACTCCAAGGTGGGCTGGCTTTGGCACCTCAGATATGTGAGCTCCCAAGGATGTTCTCTGCCTGCAGGAAGCTTGGCAGGACCTTCTCCTGGTGTGCTTCCCCATGTGTCTCCAGGCAGTGAGCTTATTCTCCAGTGTTTTTCTCAGCTGGGACTAAAAGGTAATTTTTGTTTCCTTTTCAGTTGCTTTTAATGACATTTGGAACATTTAAAATTTTTGCCTCTCATCAGACATGACTGAACTAATACACAGGCCCAGCAATTTTAAGGGGGTGGGAAGGGGAGATGAAGCAAATAGCTACCAAATGCAGGAAAATGATCAATACTGAAATTCTGCCATCACATCCTAGACTGAACCTCTCCAGACAGCCCAGCAAGCTGGAGATGAGGGCTCCTCCCCACCCTCCTGCAGGAGAGCTTGCTCAGAACAGATAATCCTTGCACATGTCTTTATTTGCTGTTTCCAGCCAGGTAACATCATGGAAAAAGACCCAAAAAGACCCATTGTTTGCACTGCCCTGACAAGGCAGGTGATGTAAAGGAGCACTAGTGCTTTTTTAAAAAATCCCCTACAAGGGAAGTGACAGGCGGTTGATTCCCATAAATTCAGGTTCACTGATTTCAGGACACAGCCTTGGAGCAGACACTCCTGCATTCCTCCTCTCCCCGGGTTCTACAAGAGCTGTTATTTCTCTGGGAGACAGGCAGGCTGGACAGTCCCACATTCTGCAGGGCACACTTACTCAATCCTGCCTCGGAGGTTTTTCCCACACATCCTTTCTTCATCTCCTCCTGCCACTGTCAGAGCAGATTTAGCTACAGAAGAGGCTGATACAGCTGTTCCCAGACACCCCAGACATTACCCTGGATCAGTCAGGGGAACAGACCCTCCTCAGTGGCTGCAGTCACATGCCAGGGGTACCCTGTGTGTAGCCTGTGCCAGCAGCTGACCTGTGTGCCACAGCTCTGCTCCAGCAGTCCTGGCGAGCAGGACCTGCCTCTGCCTCCTTCCACATGGCCAGCCACCCTCTCCCTGCTCCAGCCCTGCATCCTCTGCACTCTCTCTGCAGGCACAGACTGCCTACCTCCTGGGTAGTGTCATAAAACATTCCCAGTCCTAGTTTGCAATTTTAGAAATTAAATCTTAATAACAGAAGTTGTAGGAAAGTTACCCATGCAGGTCTTGCTACTCCCAGAAATCCTTCACATTCATTTCGATGTGTTTGTTTTACCAACTCAGACTCCTACCCAATTTCTTCAGGTGATGGGTAAAGTCCAAGGAAATTTCCTGTCATTTTGATTTAACTAAAACGCTGTGATCTGACAGGATTGTGATGTTGACACTGTACCAGCGTTCAGGCATACAAAATCCTGGAGACTTTTCCCAACACATGGGTTACTCTCTCCTTCAGCTTGTAGAGGACACCCATTCCTGCCAGAAAACACCACTCCCACAGCTCACACAATCAGAACTGTGACCACAGAGACCCTGGGTTTTGGCAGGGGCATTTCCAGTGGCTGCCACCAGTTCCTCCCAGCGTGGGTCCAGCCACCAGTGTGATGGGCAGTTATAAATGAATTCCATCATGGGAAATCTGGCCACAGGTCTTGATTTACTGCCCACCAAACTCAGGGCAGAGGAACTCCTGAAGGGTTATCACAGCAGGGAGATGCTGCCCACCCACGGCATGCCTCCCCTCAGAATCCCTTCTCAGAAACCAGCAGAGTTTGCAACACTGAATTCACCTGGACAGAATCCTACCAGTATTTCCACACCTAAGGCTCATGTGGCCATGTCGAAGAAGTTTGTAGCACAGGAATGAGTAAATGTGTAACCTTTGCTTGTGTAGTACCAAAGCATTTCTTTCTGCACTGGAGAGCACAGGGACATCAGAGACTGCCCACAACCAGAGGAGGAGCAGGACATGGCAAGTGCTGCAACAGAGGTGTTTAGAAGGACTTAAATGGTGAAAAAAATCGGTTCTTTCTTGCTCTGGTTAGAAAGAGATCTGTGAGATAAGAGACAAAGTTACCCCTGACTTTCCCAGCTTTTCAGTGCCTGTGAATTGCAGAGAGATGCTACAACCCCTGACAGCTGAGACCCATCTGCTACTGACCCAGAATAACTTCTGAGCATCAAAAAAAGTCCTCAAAACATCTCCTGGTCACCCAGAGTACATCTTTTCATGGGTGATGCCAGGAGGAGGCTTAGAAATCCCTTAACTTGCCAAAATAGGAATAGTTGATGTTCCTCTTCTGCCTTAATGTGAAAACCCTTCCCTTTATTTCTATCAGAGTAGAAAAGGCAGGTATGGAAAAAAAATAGGACATTTGAGAAGAGGAAGGCAGGCATATGCAGTGTGGGGGTGGAGATGCTGGTGGCCCCAGCAGGCTGTGGCACGGGATGGAAAGCCACGTGGGACCCTGGTACTGCACTTTGTTCTCCTGCTGAAGGCAGGGAGGGAGTAAAAAAATATAAATCAGCATCCTCTTTCCTCCTCGTGCTGTTCTCCCTGCAGGGCTGTTAGGGGTTTGTTTATTTATTTCCAAGGCAGCTGCCCAGTGATCGATGTCCTGTTGATTTTATGGAGTGGGCAGAAAAAATGAGTCGAAAGGAGGTTTCTCGGCACCTGAGACTGCAAATATTTATAGACAGGTGAGTTGTGACACAGGAGCAATTCTAGGAACAAGTAAATGAGCTTTTTAAAAATGGTTAAAGTTACAGGCATTTGTGAGGGGAATTAGATCACCAGAGGTCACAGAACCACAGAAGGGTTTGGGTTGGAAGGGAACTTAAAGAGCATCCAGTGCCACCCCCTGCCATGGGCAGGGACACCTTCCACTAGCCCAGGCTGCTCCAAACACCATCCAGCCTGGCCTTGGACACTGCCAGGGCTGGGGCAGCCACAGCTTCTCTGGGCACCCTGTTAGTCCAGCTTGAAATCGGAACAGGCAGACTCTCAGAGTGTGCAGAATCTGTATTTCAAACACAAACCTGTTCTAAGAGATTTACAAGAAAAACCACACTGCAAAGTCAGCCACTGCTGGGTTTCTGGGCTCTGGGTGTTGGGCAGGGCAGCTGGGAGCAGCAGCTCCCAGTGTAACCCAGGACTCACCCAGGCTCTGACACCAAAACCACCCAGGAGACCAATTAAATAAAACTTCAGCACAGCAAAATCATCTTGGTTACTCTGAGTGATTATCAGGTAATTCTTCACAGGGTAATTGCAAGAGAAAACAGTGAGGCTCAGACAGCACTTCTACTGTCTCCATACAGGTGTTACAACACCTGCAGCACTCGCTGGGCCACCCCCAGAGCCCAGCACTGGGCACCTCCACCACACTGAAACACAGCTGCTATTTCAAACCACTTCCAATGGCCTTTATCTGACAGCTTTTGGTGCTGGAATTGGAAATTAGCTGGGCCTCTCAACCCAGTTCCTATGGGGCATCGCCCACAAAAACTAATAACTACAGCAATAATAACCATAGGAAGTCAAACATCCCCACAAGTCCTATAACTGCTTCATAAGATATTTCAACCTCTTCTATGAGCAACTTGTACCTAATCCTCAGAGTAAATTATCCAGTGGGCTGACATGAGACACATAATGAAATTGCTTTGCCACTGGCCCTGTTGATTTCTTTGGAGTTTCTTTCATTAGAGGAAATTAGTGGATCAAGTAACACTTATTGAGGCAGGTTTTGTTCCACGGGGCACGTGCAAGGCCTGATGGAAGATCTGCACTCAGAGAGAGAGTGCCCAGCAGGGGGAAGGGGATGTCTGGACAATGTGGTACCAAGACCCCCAGGTTCCCTTTTCCCTTCCCTCTTGCTTTCTCCTTAAAGGAAATGACACCTGCCAGGTCTTCCCTCGCCTAACATTTAACAGAAGGAGAGCTGGTCAGTGCTGGCTCGGAGCTGCTGAGCCACTCCCAAGAGCCAGAACAATGAAGTAACCTGCCACTCTCTTTTTTCACTTGCAAAGCTCCTGGACATGGTGCCTGGTGCAGGGGAAATCTTTTATTCCCCCATGTCTGCGGGTAAAGGGCTCTCACAGAGCAGGAATCCAGCAGTTCATTGCTTCTACCTGCTCAACAGACTTCTGCCATAATTGTATTAGTGCCTCACTGCAGGGCTGGGAAAGTGAGATGTGAAAAGCAGCTCCTTGCCATCGGTTTATGTGCTTGCTGAGGGCCTGTTTATGTACTGGAACACAAACCACGGTATTTGCAGCTCCTACCACTGGTTTAGTGCATCCTGTTCAGAGGCCACCTGTGCTGATGCACTGCAGCACTAAGGGGGTGACTCTCACCATCTGAGGAAGGAAAAACCGCTTTTCGGAGCCAAATGCCCACAGCAGTGCTCTTGCTTTGCTGAGATCAAGTCAGTGAGGCGGCAGGCTGAGGGCAAGGTGGAAGGGGAGGGAAGGAGGAGGCACCAGCTGTGCTCACCTGGATGGCAGTAGCCAAGTTTGCTCTTTCATGTCCTGAGCATCCCTCTCCTTCCCAGCTGATGCTGGAGGGATGCGCTGCTCTCCAGAGGAGTTTGGGCATCAGCAGCCCCTCCAGTGCCCACTCTCTGTATTTCTGCCACGTCAGGATGTTTTGTTATTGCCAAAAATCTCCTGCCTGGCAAAGAAAATGCATTTCCATTCTGCCCTCAAGCTCTTTGACTCGGTGGGTGTCCATGGAGCACTGCAAGATGAATGCACACTCTGTCCATTATAAACTGCTTTCATCTTCCATTCAGCTCCAGCCACTGGATGTCAATGTATTAATTACAATCCACAGCGCCTGTTCATCCCATTACACTGAGGTATTCAATAAATCCCGATTAACATACTGGAGTCCTTCCATGAATGCATCTTGGAGTGAATGGGTTCATAAAAATACATCTTAAAACAAAATAAGGACGATAATAGCAATTCTGTAACAAATTTAGCCTCATATACATCTCATATTTTAGCAGATGATTGGTTAGCAAATTGCATTAAAAGCCACACAACTCCATTAGACCTGCCAGAAGATGCATTACAGCTCAGAGAAGACTCCAAGCCAGCCTAGCTCGGGACACACGTGCACTGAATATAGAGCAGTGGTGAAAAAAGCCAATTGTAATTAGTATTAAAACAAGTGGAGATGTGCTAAAACAGCCAGAACATTTTATACCTTCTAAAGCCTGTGAATTACCGGATGGGCTGGTCCAAAGGCTGGGGATGAGTTTGGTGGTGACCAGAGAGCTACAGGAATTAAGGATGGACAGGGCAGACTTTTACACTGCAGGAGAATCTGACACGGAGCTCTTCCTGTTGCTAAAATGAACACCAGCTCCCTGAAGAGAAGAGATTGAAGGCAACAGCCTCTGCTATCAGAAATGACCAAATGCAACCAGATGCTATCACTCCTTCTGAAAGAACTTTGCCTCCAGGTCCTACAGGAACATAAACCCTATCTAGTGGTGCTTGCATATTAGCTACAGATGTCAGCTACTGACAAGCTCTTGTTTGAGTTTTTAGGGCAGAAAAAGGAGATTTGGTTCCAGCTGGTTTAGTCTGTTGATGAATCTGGGTTGCCCTGCAGCAGGAAGATGTGCAGGATGGGAGGTCCATGCCTCCCACCCCAGCCAAGGTGTCCCCAACAGGCAACCAAAGCTTCTTCCTGCAGAACCAGCAGGTTAAAGAGAAGCACAGTGGCTTCCTAAGAATAATAAAGATATGAGATTCCCACCCTGCCAATCAGGCCCTGGCCAATGGTTCATTTTTAAGTCCATTGCTGTAGAGTGCAGGAAATCCTAACTTCACGTGTGGACTTCCACCCACAGGAGTCACCCTCCAGAGGAACCCTCCCCCGGGCACAGAACCCACCAGGTTTTTGGGAAGGTGCTGAGTGGCAGGGAACACAGCAGATCATCCTCTGTTCCACCACACAAACACAGAAATGCCTTTCCTCCAGCTCCCAATTTTGCTGTGGGCATTCAAGAGGGCTGTGCTAATGGCACCTTAGATATATGTGTATCAAATACATGCATGTATTGCTGTAAAGGTTAAACTTGATGATCTTGAGGGTCTTCTCCAACCTTAATAATTCTATGATTCTCTGCAAAACAAACAGTGCAGTCAGTGCCACTGCCTGAACATGGCCATACAGTGTCAGGACTGGGGATGGCTCTTGGGTCAGACTAATTTGGGGTGGGTTTGCTCCTACATGTGGACAGCAACGCGGGCTGCACGTGCAGCTTCAGCAAAGGGAGCGTGATGGATGACTCCACTTGTGGCACCTCCAAACACTGGGGAAAGCTGACTTCTCTCCATGATTAAAATGAAGCAGGAATGACATGGAAAACCAGGTCACAGAGCCAGACAGGAGAACAAAACCACAGGAAGAGTCTGTCTGGGCAGCACCTCTCAGAAAAAACTTCAGAATCAATCAGTGCCTGAAAGCAATTCCAGCAGCCACTCCATCAGACCAGAGCCCTGCCCTGCCACTACAAGAAATCAGGATGTGGGAAAACCCCGTGAAACACAGTTCATGTCAAAATACAGTCTGAAAGGGTATTTGGAATGTTATCCTGGACTTCCACACTCAATTTTCTCATTTAATTTCATATTGAAAAGGTAGATAGACACCCTATGAAATCCCCAGGTGAGGATATTTTCGTTTTCCTTTTTCCCTCTGCTCATTTCTTGGTGCTTTGCTGTGAAATCTCAGGCATTCCCCTCTCCCTGTTCCATCCCCTCTGCACTGCACCCCACCCCAGCAGGGTCTGGGGCTGTGGTACCTGGTGCTGCAAATCCCTGCTGGGTTTCAGCAGGACACTGTTCCTTCCAGGAGTTTCAGTGTCCAGGAGGGATGGTGATCCTTATTGACACATTATTCAGGACTGTATGATGAACAGAATGACAAATTAAATATACTCAGCACACATCTCTTTTTTTTTTTGTTAAATCATATCCCAAATTCCTTCTCTAAGCAGCGAGTTTCTACTGCCACTGCTGGGATCTCAGGGCCTGGAGCGTGGGGAAAGCTGCAGGACCTGTGAGTGGCACAAAGCAGGAGTTCAGCAGTGCCTGCACTGCCCAGTTTGCAGGAAGAGACCCCAAAGTGGTGCAGCTGGATCTGACACAGCACAGGCAGCAGAGCTGAGGGCAGGAGCGGTGCCTGGGCAGCACAGCAGGGCTCAGCTCCCCCCTATTCCTGGCTGCCCACGGCTCTTGATGTTCCTTCTGAAGTTTTCATCATCAAGGAACTTGAGAAGCAGCTTTTTATGATGGTGCTAAAGACAACACTGGCAACAGCTGAATTTCAGCTCAAATCCTGATGCCACTGAAGCATCTCTGAAGCTTTTTACTTTTCTCTACAGGCTGGCACCTTTTTTTTTATTATTATTCTTTTTGGAAGTATTAAAGCAGAACCAACCTTTGAGTTCAGCTTATTCAATTTCCTACTGCTGGTTTTTTCTTTTAAGTTTCTATCTGGGCATCCTGGATTTGTCAAGGAGATTTTCTCCTGTGAAGAACATGAAATAAAAACATCTCAGCTGTGGCTCTCCATAAATTGTATCACTGCACTGGGGATATGCACCATACTTGGTAATTTTCTGATGGCTGCTCTGGCATTTTGATTGCAAAATTAGCACTGCAGCTCTGTAGGGCTGTGCAGTGTCAATAAAGTACATCCTCAATGAACTGGGAGCTGGCTGATGGACAGAGCTCTAAAAGCATTTCTCAGGGGGATCCACTCAAACAGGGCTGTTTCTACAGTCACCCAAAGCCCAAATGTGTTCAGCACCTCCACCAAGAGCTGGAATGAACACAGAAATCCCAGCTGACACTTTGGACCCCGGAGCGAGGGGTGGGAGGCAGGACTGATGTGCTGAGCTCTTGGACTTGGCCAGTCACCTGCACCTGTGCAGAATAAACCATTTCAACACAACCACATACACAGTTAGAGATCAAACAGTGACCACATGGCCAGGGAATGCAGGGCAGAACTATGACATGAAATCGGGGAGGTCACTGATCCAGGGAAAAGGGTCAGTAAGGGACAAAACACATGACAGCAGCCCAGGACCAGCATGTTCCTTGCCTGGATGGTGAGGAATGGGAATATCAGAGGGGAAGGGTAATAGGGGAGGTTTCACCCTCTGCACCAACCCTGGTGGGTCTGAGTCTGCCTTAGAGAATTTTTTCTAAAATAATAAGGAATATTTTTGGCCTTAAAAGTTTTGAATCTGCTCAACCAGTCAAAGAAAAGATGAAGAACACGGAAATGGAGAAGCAATTCAGAGCATCCATGAGATGCCTGAAAGGGCAGAGAGACCATGCACAGCAGCTCTCCCCAGACGAAGGCAGATTCAAAAGGAAAATATCACTCCAGAAATTCCACACTTGGAAAAACAGGGAGAGAAAACAGGAGAAAAGAGGAAAAGAGCAGCTAAAATGTTCTGGGCTGTGCATAATAAAATGAGATCTAGGAAAGTTTGCCCAGGATGAGACCGTATCACACTTGGACTTCATGTGAAGTCTTGGTCTCCTTCTAACCATGATTTTCCACATTTTTAGTGAAAAGATATTTTTGCTCATGCCAATGTTGCATTTGCTCCAAAAACTCCTCAGATAGACAGACTATGAGTGAAAATAAAAAGAAATACAACACAGAAAGTCTGGGTCCAATTTTCCTTCAGAAATGGCCTCTGGTTCTGCAAGACCATAAGGAAGCCACAGGAATGCCTGCAATTCTTCATTCCCAGCTCACAGAAAATGGAAATCATATCTTTTACATCCCTAACTACATGATGTGAAGGTGCATATAGAATTGTGTAGGTGCTAAAAGCCCCCTAAGATCATGAAGTCCAACCACCCCCCCAGCACTGCCAAGGCCACCACAGAACCACGTCCCCAAGTGTCACATCCACATGATTGCTAAACCTCTCCAGGGATGGGGACTCAACATGTATGTCTAGGACTGTGATTTCACCAATATTTGTATTTGCTCCTAACTAAGACAATTTTATGTCTGCAAGTGCCCCAAAACACCATTATTTGTGACTGTGAAATTGCTCCAGTGCACATGGCTGGTATGGATCAAATAATGTTTTGGGAAATGGTGTTTGCCTGCTTTTATGCACCACTGAGTGACTCCTAAGTACTTATAAATATTGAAATATTCTTCTCCTGCCAGAGTGTGTGTAGACATTCGATATGGTTTGTACTACATCACCTCTGGAGCACTGCTCCACATGGCAGTGTCTCGCACTGAAAACCAAGATGAACAAATTAATGCACCCTGAGCAGCAGCTGAAGATCTCCAGTGCATTGTCTCCTGGGGAGTTTGCTTTGCAATTTGTACACGATGGATTTCCAATAACAACCTGCAATTAAATCACTTTCTCTCATTCAGTCATTATATATTAAGGCTGTTGATGTTTTGCAGGTGGTATCTTTGGAAATGAGAGCTACGAACAAGGAGAAGTGGCTTTAAACTCCAAGGTATTTGATAAGATATTAGGAAGAAATTGTTCCCTGGGAGGGTGGGCAGGCCCTGGCACAGGGTGCCCAGAGAAGCTGTGGATAACCCATCCCTGGAAGGGTCCAAGGCCAGCTTGGAGCAACCTGGGCTGGTGGAAGGTGTCCCTGCTCATGGCAGGGGGTGGCACTGGATGATCTTTAAGATCCCTTCCCACCCAAGGCATTCTATGATCCTATATTTGAAAAAACTCTGGAGTTTGGCAATTCCCACGTGAGTGCCCTGGTTCTGACACAGAACTGCGGCACCAGAAACAGCCAAAGCAGTGCCAGGAACCCTCCCTGACTGCCCAGGAGAAAATGTGGACAGCAATTCCTGACCAGAAAGCATGAAACCACCATCAGTCTAACCATATCTACATTTGCCGTTAAATCCACCAAAGCTTTATTTCAGGAGATTCCCTGAAGTCCTAACACCAAACTCTATAATCTGAGCACAGAGCAAAGCTGAGCAGCAGCCCTGGGTAAATGAATTAATGTCTGATCTCAATGTGGAAACATTGCTCTTTTTGGCCCAAGGCAGAGAAGTCCCTCTCTCCACTGCCAAGCAAACATCCACATGCAACACAATTTCTCTTGATCTCAGCACATGGATGTTTTTCTCTGTAACCATATTTTAGTTTTTGAAGCCTTTTTGCTCACTTTAAATTTGTCTTTCTTGCTATAAGTTAATTCTGGTTTGGGGGGATTTTTCCTTCTCTCTGAGAAAATACCTTTTGCTTTGTTCAAAATGCAGCAAAACAATGGAGAACATACAACAAACCCGGCTCTGACACCTGCAAACAACGTAGGGCCCTTTGCTGAAGCCTCGACATATATTTTAGACTTGAAGCTCTGAAGTTTTTCACAATGAGAAGAGCTTTAAAAGAGAGAGAAAAAGAAAGCAAGTTTTTTCTTTACAAAATGTCTTTCTCTGATACCAAGGGAGGGAAGAAAAAAGAAAATCCAAGCAAGAAAATGTTTCCCATTCAAAAACCACCCGCCCACTCAGATGCAGTAAGGGTGAACTCCCTGGGATGTGCTGAGCTGAGCCATCCTACCTGCCCAAAATTACAGCTCCAGGGCAGCAGCAGCAGCATTCCCAGTGCTCCAGCCATCCTACACTGCACTTATGAGCGAGGCAAGGAGTTCAGTGCTCCTGAAAATGATCCCAAATCAGCCCTGCCAGCCGTGCCCCCGACATGCCCCAAACCCCACCCGGGGTCACGGCTCAGCCATGGGGACACTGGGCACACCCTGTGATAGGGACCTGGATGCTTGTGGGGCTCTCCTGTCACCCCAGCTCAGGCTGCTGGCACCTGCTGCAGAAATCAGGCTGAATGGCTCTCAATTTCTGCTTTTGTCCTTGGTTTTTTTTTTTATCTTTTAGTTTTGTCTCTGCTATAGGCTTACACTATTAAATTATTGTTACTAAAGATACCACTAACGATGACAATAACAATAAATATAATACAAAATTAGCTACAGCTGCCCACTGAGCTGCCTTTATGCTCAGTAGCAGCATTGCTCCGGGCAGTGGGAAGGACTGGGCTGCTCTGGCCAGCTGAAGGAGAGCTCATTGCTTGCCCAGTGGCTCAGCTCTCCTCCAGCAGCAGCAGCAGCAGCCAGGGCTCCCCCCTGCTCTCTGTTTGAAGTGGGGCTATCACATCACCCGCAGGAGGAGCAATCAATGCTGCTAAGCTAATGAATTATTTCCAAGTTTGTACCAATATCTGCAGCAACATGAAAGAAAAATCACATAGCGGGGAGATTACAGCGGGAGAGGCAGAGCACGGGGCACCAGCTGTCAATATTCCAGGGCTAGGGTTTGATCCTGCAGATAAGTGTTGCTACAACATTGCTTAAGAAAACACTGCAAGCAAAACATTTTATCTCACAATATACTTGTCCAGTATAATTGTCTGGGCTTGGCCAGCCCCGCTGGGAGGAAACAGCACCAAATCCCCGAGTGTGCGTGCTGTGCCATGGAGAGCAGCTCCAGGCAGCAAGGAGCAAACACTTCATGGGAATGTGCATTTGAAGATGCAATTGCTGCTGGAGCAGCCAGCTCACAATGTGGACATGGAGTGCATATATATATATATATATATGTAAACACACAGAGACAGCAAATATGGGTATTCATCTTCCCCAAACAGTACTTTTTTATCGTTATCACCTCTTTTATGATGAGATTGTACAGTAGCATGAGTTGGATATCCTGAGATGTCTATCAAGAACAGATGCACTGCTGAAAGCTTCCTCACTCAACATCTCCCCCTCCCACCTGACCCAACAAGCCCCTTTTAAGGTTTAATTCCCACTTTCTCAACACAGAGCTTTGCTTTTCCCTGCAGGAATGCACCAATCCCCACAATTCTGGGACAATGCCAAAGCCCTAAAGTAGTTTCCAGTGAATCAGAAACATGCACAATTCAAAATGAACCTGTTCCATCCTCCCCCCTCCTAATGAGCCTCTGGGGGATGGCTGGAGGGGCTGGGGATGGTGTGTCCCTCCTCACACCCTGTGTGTGTGGGGAACACTGGAGATTTGGGGATCACTGCAGTACAGCTGGAGCCAGCTCAGTGCTGCTCCTCCTCACTAGCACTGATTAACCCGACACCCATGGCCAGCCCGGGCTCCCAATTCATTTTCACACCCAGCTCATTCAAATTCTTCTCTCTGGTCTCCCAGTCCCCACTGGCAGTGCTGGGAAAGCCCCAGGGCACTGGGCTGGCACCATCCACCCTCCCTGGCTCTTACCCAGCATTTCCCTGACCTCTTGCTGCAAGTTTACAGGTCTCATTTTCATATTTCTTCCTCATATTTGGTAAATATTAAGCACAGGTAAAAAAAAAAAAAGGAAAACCTGACCTAAAATAAAATCAGGGAGGAAAGAAAACTCCTTTTAAAGAATACAAGAGGAAGTTCAAGAGAAGAGGACGTTGATCCTGCAGCCTCTTCTGCACTCATCCCTGCATGAAACATGAAACATGCCCCTGCTAAACATTGTTTGTGTTCTTTAGATGATAATATATCCACAGAGGACACCCTGTCTCTCATCTCAGAGAAACAGCAATTTTCTGTCTACATGTAACTTCTATGCATAAGATCATGGGAAATAACACCTGGACTGAAAAATAACAATTCAGTATTTCTCTTCCAAACTTCCCTTCTGGGTTGTTTTGGTCCAGTTATGAAGCAGGAGGGCACTCCAATGGGCCATGAGCTGGAATTAAAGGGGATTTCATTGTAGATTTAATAACCCTTATTAGCTAAACAATGTTGACAGGGTAAAAGCATTTTGATGGAATGCATGTTTTCCCCCTCTCTGGTGTATTTGTGTTACAAATTGACCTGTCCACATTGATGATGACAGAGATCTAGAAGATTACACTGATTTTTTTCCTTCAGCTGGGCTTTCACACCTGCCAACCTGCCACTTGCCCATTAGGGAAGGCAACAGCATTGCCAGAAGTGACAGGGCTAATTCCAGTGACCCCCAGTGAGATCCAGCTCCAGAAGTCCTATCCAAAACCCCCTCAGCAGAACATCCTTGAAGCATGACTCAGCTGGGGGATGTGCTTGCCAACTCACCAGCCTCTCTCTGTGCTGATTAACGAGCTGATGCTCTGCTTTAGCTCTCATGACAACTAAGTCTTTCATTTCTTACTCATTCACCGAATCTTCATGACAAAGGAAAGACAACAGACACATTTATTTGCCAGTGTTCTATTTCTGGCATGTGAAAATCTCAAGATCATCACATTAAAATTTACTTTTTTAATTATGGTCCTGAGACTCGTTAGCTAATAAAAATTTATTCACAAGAAATGAGAAGACACCTCTGAGTGGTTCTCACCAGAGCTGCCAGGAGAGCGTTTCATCTGCCTCACATGTTACTCATGTATGATTAAGGCAATTTGAAGAGTGACACTTTAATCCTGTGTTAATAGATATTTCTAGTCATCCTCAGAGACGCAAGAAAACTCCTAACAGTTCTATTCTTGGGATTAAGGAACAAAAGAAGCCTCAGAAAATCAAAAGAAAGATGATAGCTTTAGTAGAAAGGGTGATGTTTCTGCCCATAATCCAGAACTGTGCATTAAAATGGGTATGAAAATGATTAGCACGATTAGCAATGATGATTAAAATGAGATGTAGTGCTGGGGCAGGTGAAACTACATTTCAGGAAAGGTAAAACACTGGATTTCTCTCATCCAGGCACTTTTCATTCATTTACAGACAACCAACACGATGGGGATGAAAAATGCCCTTTGAGCCCCTTAGAGAGGGATGATGGGTCAAGAGAAGGCAAGAGGCACACATGGAGTGAGAGAAAGAGCCTTTTTGTGGCTCTGGGAGGTACAGCAAGGCCACCAGACTCTCTAAAATAAAATACAACTTCTAAAGCAGCCCAAGAATGACAAATTGGGCAGCTCTTCACATTATCAAGGTCATCTTCAAAGCTTTCCAACACTGCAACACTGCACCAGAGCACGGGGCACCGAAACAGATGTGACAGAGTTTTTGAGAGCAGAAATTAGATTGAGCCTTTGTGAAGTCACTGAGTTCTGGTAATTGTGTTCCTCAGCTTGCTGGGCAGCCCTCCCCACAGCCTGCTGCCAGCCTGACACAATGCATGCCTTGGGTGAACTTCAAGCAACAAAAGGATCACTGCAAAGGGCCAAGAACAGGAGAAGTGTGCAGGATGCTGTGCCTTTAAACTGCTGCTGCAAGCCAGATCCTGGCTCTTAACAAAGCAGAAATTCCATAAACAAAATTTTCATAAAGCAAAGTGTGTGCTTAAGGTGTTTGAAGCATTTTTGAGATTTTTTTCCTACATCATTTAATAAAGTAAAGGGAAAAAATATACTTTGAGCAGGCACTAAGTTTGCTCCCAGAATCCCCAACATTTGGAAAGTTGCAAGCAATGAACTTTAGGTTTAAATTAAAAATCGATGAGTTCTTGATAAAAGCAGAGATTCTGGGAAAACAAAGTGGAGAAGTCCATCTGCTTTTCAGCTTCAGATGGTGACCAATTCCCTTCAGGTACAAAATCCTTTGTCAGACAGTCATTGTTACACCTTGGGGTTTGCTGTAAGAGTTTTGCAGTTTATCAATACCATCTCTAGTCATTGACTAATATTTTGTACTTGTCTTATTTTCACTGCCTACTTAAAAGGCACCGAACCAAAACCTCATAGAAATAACTCCTGGAATTTAGGTTTGAGTTGCTGTGACTTTGAGAACCCATTGATCCAAATATGCTCCCAAATAACTGCATGCCAAGCCTTTATAGCTGGATTAATTCACTTTATGGCCTTTTTAATGTATGAGATTTTATGTTTACTGTATATCTGCTGGTTTGAGTTGCTGTGTTGAATTAAAAGCATGTGTGGTTCAAACAGGTCCAAGGTGACAACTGGGGCTGATCTTAAAGCACTTTAAAGAACCTTCCCAGTATCTAAAGGGGCTCCAGGAGAGCTGGAGAGGGACTTGGCACAAGGGATGGAGGGACAGGACAGGGGAAATGGCTTCAAACTGCCAGAGGGCAGGGATGGATGGGATACTGGGAAGGAATTCTTGGCTGTGAGGGTGGGCAGGCCCTGGCACAGGGTGCCCAGAGAAGCTGTGGCT
>JAWWEE010000025.1:7938448-7961139 GCA_035221455.1 Xenops minutus
CCCTGGAAGTGTCCAAGGCCAGGTTGGACGGGGCTTGGAGCACCCTGGGCTGGTGGAAGGTGTCTCTGCCCATGGCAAGGGGTGGAACTGAATGGGCTTTAAGTTCCCTTCAACCCAAACCATTCCAGGATTATTATCCAAAGTTAGTTTTTATAATGAAAAGCTGTAAGTCAAGAAAAGACATTACTCTGCTTAGAAAACACTCCAGGTCAAGGGGCAACCAGCTTGTTATTGGCCCTTTCCCTGCACTCAACAGGTTCAGTGCTTGAATCCTGCTTCCATTTTAACCATAAAGTGCAAACCACATCCAAATACCCTGCAGTTCACTGATTACTGAATAACCCTGCATATTTTCTGTCTTTCAGGACCCCAAAGGAACCAGCATCAATAGAACTCTGCCACCCAGCTGAAGGAGACAATGTGGGCTTTTTGCAGGGAAGGACTTCCACAAATGCTTAACTTCAAGAACAAACAAAGTTATGAAGAGAAATGGTACACAAGTACTTATTTTATCACATTTTTAAGTAGCTCTGTGGTCCTTGCAAATGCTGCTGAGATCTCTCTCAGGGTTGCACACTGTACTGCACTTACTGACACAGACATGCAGAACACATCACGCAGTGAAACACCTTCCCACAGCAAACTAACTCACGTTGTTACCACAGGACCTCTGGCCAGGTTTCACCCCTCTTCCCTCAGGGTTACTCAAACCCCACGCTCAGGTGTGCAGACCTGGCCAGTCCCCCAACACCTCCCACTGCCATCAACGAGGAGCAGCACAAAGCACAGGAGGGAACAATGAACCCAACCCCCTGCACCGACCTCCTGCTCCCTGCTCATCCCTGGGAGCACAGTCACCTGCCCAAGCACACCTTCCACTGGATTTGCATGGCATTAAAGACACAAAGTCACCTTTGCTGACCACGCCTGGGAAGGCAGCAGTGCCCTGCCAGGAATTGGCAAGCTTTCAACCCCCAGGGCAGCCAGAGCTGCCGGGACTCACGGAAGGCTGTGGAGAGCTCCTGCAGGCTCAGGCGGCCGTCGCTGTCGTAGTCATCGAAGCGCAGCAGGTCCTCCAGTGTGCACCCCAATAAATCACCTTCCAGCTCCTCCTTCTGCATCAGCTGTGGCAAAGACAACAGGCAATCTCTCATGTCATGTCATGTCCAGCTACAGACTGCTCACCCAGCAGACTCTCCATTAAAGGACCTCTGGGGAGAGGTATCTGTATCTAATCTATATCCACACCTCTATCTATCTATATCTAGAAATACCTGTATCTAAGAATATCTGCATCTAGAGATCTCTGCATCTAGAGATCTCTGCATCTAGAGATCTCTGCATCTAGAGATCTCTGCATCTAGAGATCTCTATACAGATATCATAGATATATCATATCTGTCATTACCTATTTGCTTTGCATCAAGGTACAACTGATGTGCATGTGCCTGCAGCGCTTCATGGACTGGTGAGGATGAGACTCTTCCTTCATCATCATCAGCAGCAGCACAGAAATGCATTTTCACTTTGCAAATGTATGGAAAAATAAATATTCAAGAGGGAAAAAGGAAAGGCTGCTTTTCCCTTCTCCTCTCTGAGTGAGGGCAAAATTGTAGTCCCTGCTTTTAGGACCAGGATGGGGAAGAGGGGATGGTGTACTCAACATTCATGTGCTTTTCCAGCCCCTGACAGTTTGTTTCTTTTGTATTCTCAACATTTCATTTGGGTCCTCTGAATTTACTGTAGAACATGAAGGAAACTGCTGAAATGCAGCATCTTCCAGCCAGGAAGGCTTTTTGCTGTAGTCCAGGGACTCTTTTATTTACTATTCTAGTCTTGGCTCATTATATTGAAGCAATTTAAAGTAATAATGCTAAAAAAATGACCCTTCACCTAGCAAGTAAAAATATTCAATAAAAGTGAGATCAACCATAACTTCCAAGATCAATCCCCTAAAGATGGAAATTTCCCTTTGTCTACGTTTGTATTGAAAATTGATTAACTTTTCATAAGATTGACAAGTTTTTACTAGTCCTTTTGATTTAATGTCAGGATAGAAAAAACCCCAATGCAAAACACTTCAGCTGCAACACATTTAGCAGATTTATGACTCCAACTTTCAAATGCATTAAAGATTTAAATGAAAATAACAACCCAATTACCACCATTGTTAATAGCCCTGTATATCCATGGATGCAGAACTACATGGGAATTTCACTGCTGGCTCCAGAGGGATAACTCTGGAGAGGGTCTGCCAGCAGCCAGGCAAACCAGCTCTAAATGGAGGGGGATGGACCATCTGCTGCCACTTCTTTTGCTCAAAGCAGTTGTGCTGTGGAGAACAAACAAGTGGGTGCTGCAGGACCATCACCCCTGCAGGGACTCTGCTCCCAGCTTCTCCTCGGGGTGAACCCCTCTGCAACAATGAGCCTCCTAAAGAGCCACCTTCAGGTCTTAAAAATTACTTTTTTTCTGCAGCAGTGCACGTTACCTGCCTCGATTTTTTTCCTTGCAGACAAGGTTATAGAGCTCGAGAGACTATTTTTCTTTTAAATAAAACACAGCAAATGCTCAGCACCAGCTCATGCAGCAGCCAGAGAGAACAAGATCCCACAGCACCACATTCAGCTCAGCTTGCTCTGCCCATGGGCAGTGAAAATTCCCACCTTTGGGGGAATTTTCAAGCCAGAGAGAGCTTCAAATTAAGGAGCTAATGCAAATCAATCACAAATCCACCTAATGAGGCAAGAAAAGCTCTGCTTAGACTATAACCTGGGTAACTAAAAATTGCTTATTACCTAAAAAAAACTCCCTTGAAACCTGAGTGGATAAACTGGCCTTGTAAGAGCACAGGGAAATCATCTTGTTAGAGCTAAAGAGAGAAATCAAGAACTGGCATGCCACACATAAGCTGTGCCCAGTGCTGCTGTGAGAGCCCACAGGCCAGTCCCCATCCCAGCCAGGACTCAGCCACGCTCCCCCCAAGGGGCTCAAGGCCAGGGACACTCAGCCCAGGACTAAAAGCATTCCTGGCTTATTTAAATTCTGCATTAATAGCCACTGTTTTGTGTTTTGGGAGGTGACCCCATCCCAACTCAGCCATGCTGGTGGTCAGCCTGTGTGGAGGATGCTGGATGAGGCTGAACTTACTCTGCTCCATCACACTGAACCGGGCTCCAGATGTTCAGCACACTGATTTTGATAACAATGAGGGAAGAAGAATTAAAATAACAGCAGCCAAGGTCTGTGCTTGCTCTTGTGAGAGAGCCCTGGGCTCCAATGTAAAGCCCATGGGAACTCTGAGGCAGACTGTCCAGCACTGAACCTGCTCCTCTGCACTGCAGGTCACTGCTTCTTCCCAAAGGCAATGCCTTGCAGGCTGCCAGACCTTTATTTCCATGCAAGTTGAGTTTTAATATCCCAACAAAATACCTTTCACGTTAGAAGGGCAAAAAATTTGGAGAGTAGAACAAACACTGAGCTGCCACTATGCAAAAGCTGGGTTTGAATTCAGATAAAAGTGTTTTCTTATACCCACCACGTCTATGAAAAACTCCTGGCCTTCAGATGAAGCATTGTACATATTCACAGCCCTGAGAATTACAGTGACACTTTGCATCGTGGAAGGGATGGAGCATCGTGTCAACAGCCCCAGGACTGCAGTGCCAGCTGTCCCAGAGAGCTCAGGGAGGAGCAGGATCGTGGCTGCAACACACTCTGTGTGCCCTGGGAGGTGACAGCACAGAGGAGATGCTCCTGCAGAGCAAGGGCTGAGCTCAGCCTGAGCAACCTGCTCTGCTGGAAGGTGTCCCTGCCCATGGCAGGAGCGTTGGAACAACGTGAGCTTTAAGGTCCCTTCCAATCCAAACCATTCTCTCAGCGTGTGAAGGGCCAGTTTTGGAAACTGGAACAGGTCCCAGGCAGGAACTGGCTTCCAAAAGGCTCTCAAAAGGCATTTGCTTCGAATTCTTCTAATGGATGACATAATAAATGGGAAAGACATTTGACAGGACTGTTTTCCCAGGTCTGCATGTGCAAAGAGCAAGCTGAGGACACAGAGTACTTGGATCGAGTGCCTGGACTGTCTGGTTCCCTTTACCAAGGAGATGAATTCCAACAGCACAGCCTGCCCATAATTAGAAATAACAGTTTTTTTCAAGCTCTCACCTTTGCTATCAAGTTCTGCTAATCAACATTTCAGCATCTGCCCAGGGATTCTGGGACAATAACCCTTTTGAAAAGCATTCCAACTTTGCTGACACATTACTACATGCTAATGCACAGTCCAGAAGGCAGGGAGGAAGAATTAAGAGATTTCTGCCTAACTTACATGCACCTCAAAAATCCCAATTAATTCTCCCCCAGCCGGCTCCTGGAAATACTTCAGAAGATGATGGGTGGCAGCCAGGATTAGTGTCTACTTTCAGGAGCACGAATGGGGCTGAAAGATTGCTGTGTCTTTTGTTTGAAGAGGAGCTTCAAATGTTTGAGACAGCCCTGACTCCCAGGAGATGCAGAGAGAGACTCAGTGGCTGTGTTAGAGTCCCCTCCTTCAGCTGCTGCAGCTGGACAGGCACAAGCCTTATGGCCAGCTCACTCTCTGCACCAAAGCCCCTTCCTAATTCCATTGCCATGGAGCAGGAAACCCACCTGAGCCAGCTCCGAGCTGCTGAGATGGCCATCACTGTTGAGATCCAAGTGCCTGAAGAGGTCCTCGATCAAGAAGCGCTTCTGTGCGGCGCTGTCCTCGGCCAGGCTGCCGGGCGGGCTGCGCCGCCGCGCCTGCAGCTCCAGCAGGATGCTCTTCAGCCGGCTGTAGTCTGCCATGGTGCACGAGCCACCTGAGAGACAGCACAGCGTTACTCACCACGGGCACTCACCTTTGTCTTTCCAAAGCACCGAGCTCCTGAAGGCAGGAGTAAGGCACACAGGGCTGCATACACAGCCCCCAGGAGCTCCCCCAGTCATCACGCTTTGCACCAACTGGCAGCTTCTCCCCGTCCTGCTGCCAGGGCTGCTCTCCTGCCTCTCCCCTTCCCCATCACAGGGCTGCACTCACAGCCTTCCACACTGCTCATCCCCCCACATATCCAACCGGCTCCACCTTCTGCTGAATGAGTAAATTCCTCTGTCCTGTGACGATCAAGGAAAAAATAAACGTGGGCAAGCTGATGTTTACAAAGTTCCACAAATGTCAGTGGTACCCTGTACAGGGTCACCCTGTGCCCAACATGGGGCTGATCCTTAGGAACCCTTAGAGGCAGCCCGAGGAAGGGCAGGGAGGGGTGCAGGGCTGTGGAGAGCCCCTTGGCCAGGGTGTCACTGCTGCCATCACCCTGTGCTCATCACCCTGCTGCAGGCTGATATAAGTGCTTTCCTCAGCCCCTGAGCAGGGATAAAGGTTATTATCAGGGAAGAACCCTCAGGCCACTCTCCCTCAAGTGACACCAGCTTGGCTGGAGGAATCAGACTGAGCCTTCCTGACCCTGAAAGCTCAGGCTGTGCCTGCAGCATCCAGCTCTTCTCCAGGGAACGCTGTGCTCTGATTTAACACATCCTCTTGCAGGAAACACATCCATGTACCCAGAGTGGTGTAAGAGGTTATGACCCTCTCCTGCTCACCTGCTGCCTGGCAGAGCTTGGCAGAATGAGGAATGGCAGCTGTCTTTTTGTGCAAATCTCTTTGCTTTGGTGCCTTGCAGGAGCCTCGGAGCAGACCCTGGAGCACCCTCAGGCTCCAGCTGTCCCTCCCTCTGTGGGCATCAACCATCTCGCTCCAACAGCATCAACACATCTGGCTTTGCCCCTCAGCTGCCCTTCTCTCCATAAGGTAATCTCTCTATGATGTAAATAACCTTATTCTGTGTAATGCTGCTTTTAAAACAAACTTCTCTTTTAAATCCCATTGCTGATCCTGTTGCATTCAATCTAAGAGAACGTGGTCTCACTGCAGGGACCATACCCTTGTAGATCAGCTCCCCAAAGCCTCCAAACATTATTCCTCTGTAAAATAACAGGAGACTCTGGCACACTGACAACTAATGATCCTGTCCTTTTCTTGCTGAGCTGCAACATTTTGGACCTCTTGGTCCCACTCCAAGTGAAACACAATTAAAATTCCAGGTGGGAGGCATTTCTCTGGTAGCAAACCCATCTACTGTCAGGAGATTTTTTCACCCTTCATATTTTGTGCTCACAACTTCAAAAGCACCATGACTTGAGAAGGTGACAGAGGACACAGGGGCTGGACATGTGCTCCCCAGTCAGGTCACTGCCCTCCTGCTACACGAGCAAGAACTGCAAGACAAGGCTTATTTCCCACCCTGACCTCAGACCCTTCTAGTGCTGAGAGTTCCTCACTGCTCAGGGATGTTTAGCAGCTGATAAATTTTCCCTTCCTCTGAACAACCTCCAAAGAGCACTTGGTCCCACATGGGATCAGTCTTCTTTTACAGAATAAACAAGGCTACTCAGCTACTACTAGTTATGTTTATTATTCTTGCCTTCTTTTTCCCCCAATCATGTAATTGGATGGTTTGTGAAGGCAGAATGACACCATTTCTTTCATTCAATCACCAGCTTATTTAAGAGAAAAACTGATTGCTGTATCCAGTGTGATCAAGCAATTCTGCAGTTCTGTTGTAAATACTGTTTTAGCTACTGCCATAATGTTTTTCTCTGAGTTGGAGTTTTATTTTCAGTCAAATCTTAACTCCAGAGATATATCTAAGGTTAAAGAAGATGGGGAAATTTAGTTTGCTTCCATCTCTGTTTCTGCTTTGTGGTTTCCCTTACAGAGCACCAGGCTTTGCTCCCATCCCACTCTCTCTGCATCTCCTTTCAGCCCTCAGCAGAAAATGCTGCTGCCTTTCAAACATCCCTCACATCAGTGCAGCTCTTGGTGCTCTTTGGACTAAACTTCATTATGCTTGCCATGCTCAACAGATGGATTTCTGGCAATTCTTTTTTTAATTTTAGAAATTAAATATATCCTCTAGCAGCAGCCTGCAGTGGCTCTCCATCCCCAGGCCCTACCCCTGCAGCAGCCACAGTTGTCTGAGGATCCAAAAGTGAGGACCACACTGCAACAACCCCGACCAAAGACATCCCCACTCTGTGCTGGGGAAGATCTCCAAAGAAACAAGCCCTTTTTATCCCTTTACAGCACTTTCAAAGCCAGTTAGCCCAGCACTGTTGGAATTAAAAACAAACTAAAAACCCCAAAGACAGGCAGAGAAAAACATTACAGCAGAGGAAAAGTAAAAGAAGAATGCAGGATGTGAAGGTCTGATGGCTAAAGCGTGGCCAATAAGTGTCACATTTCCATGCTCTGCTCACTCTGAGCAATGCTGCTCCTTGCTCTGTCTTGCAGCAGCCACGTAATTCATCCTGTTTAGCACTTCTGCATGCTTTGGCAGATAAAATATTGATCAGCCTGCCAAGAAACACAGAATGCCATTCTGTTTTCATGTCAGAATTCAGTAATGAACTACATTTATCAAGAGCATCCTCCCTGTGAAAGGTCAGTGGTGAATGTGGCTAAATTGTGATGGCAGATCATTAATCCAGCTCCCTCAATAACTGCCCTCTTTAAAAATTTTACTCCTGGTTTCTGTGAATTGCTGCAGTTTTTACAGTGTGATCCCCGAGCAATCTTCAACCCAGAAGCTGATAACAGAGGAACAGCCGAGGCTGGGGATGAAAGTGTCCTTCAAAGGAATGCAGGATACAAAATAAAAATAAACTGAGTGAGTGCAGAGCTTGCTTTGATGAGAAAACTAATCTCCCAGTGAAATATCACCCTGCAAGGTGCCTTACAATGCAATGATTACCAGAAATGTCAGTACTTCTTTAACTCTCAGAAATGATCTGATGACACCTGCCCAGTGCCCATCCCTCAGACCTTGGTGTGCAGCCAACCTGGCAGCAGCTGTGAGCCCAAACACGCACTGGAGGCTTCAGAGGACTGGAGCCCCACGGTCCCTGAGCTGGTCTGCAGCACAACTCCACGGGCTGCAGGGATGGCAGGGGCACCTGCAGCTCCTCCTGGAATCCCTGAGAAGCTGTGGAGCCACCAGCAGCCAGGTAAGTGCAGGACTGTGTGATTATCCACACAGCGAGACTCAAACTCCTCGTGACCCTCCAAAGACTTCTGGAGGAAGGTCCCCTGGGTGGCATCTCCACACACCTGGGCACAGGTACCCACTGCAGCTCTGGGCTCCAGCCCTTGGAAATGGGGGTCCCTTCCAACTGAGCACATTCAGTGAAAATCTGCTGATTTCTGGGAGATTTCAGGGCTGATTTCTGCTCCCAGCTCAGGCTCAGTTATCCCTGCAGGGGAGATGGGCCATAACTGGGCATCCCACGAGAGCTGCCAGCCCCCTTTGGCTCCCTGGATCCCACTGTCCCATCACCTGCCTGAAAGGCACCCCCATGGCAGGACAGAGCCCCTGTCACTGTCACCAGGGGGGAGGATAATGCCAACCCAGTACCAATAACCTGCCACCGAGGGGGAACTCCAGTGGCACTCATTTTCAGGGCAACCCTTCACCACCACCACCACCAGATGTGGTAATAAAGAGCAGTTTGGAGCAGGCTGGAGAGTGTCATTCGTAAGGCAGGAGGCATTGGAGGTGTCACTGTACTTGACAGTCCCTCTCAGACCATGCTGGCTGTTTTCAGCTCTTCCTATGGCAGTTCACAAGCTCCAGAAAGAAACTTAGAGCAGGAGAGGAGAGCACTAAGCTTTGTTTTCTGATCCGTATCCACAGGGCAAAGAAAAGGGGCTACTGAAAATCACTTTTCTAGACAAAATGAAGGGGATTGGAGACAAGTTCTGTTTTCAAACAGCCCATCCTTTCCTGTGTTTCACTTAGGCTTATTCTGGCAGTGGTAGAAGCATCAGAAAATTAGTAAACTAAAATGTTACAGGATACAAATCTATTTCTGAGCGTGGCTCCTTAATTCTTGTGCCATTTACAGCAAAATTGCTCCTCAGCACCAGCCCATTTTCCTGCATATGTTGGCTTGCCTGCTCAGTGCAAATGTGGTCCCAAAGCACGAGGCTGCTGAACCTGAGCGAGACATTCTGTGAACTCTTTACCCCAATGATCCGCTGACTCCACACAGCAGCTTTACATGGGGACAGGAAAATTAAAGATGACTTCAGTTCTTCAGGGGGCTCCTTGCAAATCCCCATTCCAGCAGGCAAATTTTTTATCTGTCTCTTTCTATCTATCTTCCTCTTCCTTTAACTGCTTGTTTCTGCACATGCACGGAGAGGTTGGAGGGCCAGCCCTCCTACTTCTCCTCTGTGGTTGGAAAGAAGAAGAAAACAACTGCTTTTCTCAGCAATTTGCAGGAACAGGCTCCTCTGAGCAATTCTGGCTGCAGAGAGGGAGAGGAGAACATCGAGAAACCTCTCTGAATTTCACACATTTCTTGCAATTTAGAGACACCTGTGAGTTTTGAACCTTCTCAACTCTGATTTTTAGAGGCTGTAAGCACTACAGGTTGGATATTAGGAGAAAATCCTCCACTGAAAGAGTGGTTAAGCACTGGCAGGGGCTGCCCAGGGAAGTGGTGGAGTCACCACCCCTAGAAGTGTTCAAAAAACAAGTACAATGGCCCTTCACAATACAGTTTATTGGGCATGGGGTGTTAGGTTGAAGGCTGGACTTGATCTTGGAGGTCTTTTTCTTCTGTGACTCTGCACGGGGCCTAAGCAAACTGATGCAGGATGAAGAAAAATTAACCCAGATCATAATCTATAAAAATTCATGGTATCAACCATGTCACTTGTGATCACCCAGAGAAAGCCTCCAATAAAACCCCAGGCTGTGCTGCAGCAATTTCAGTGCAGCCCCCACTGCAACACCTGGTGACAACACAGGGAACGTCCTGCTGCCCCCAGACAGCCCCAAAGCAGTCCCTGTGCACAGAGGGAGCTGAGGACACATATTAGGCTGCTAATTGCACCCTGCTCCCCTCCCAGCTCTGCCTGCCCACCTGCACACACAGCCCCAGCACCTCTTGGAGTCCTGCTCCGAATGGGCAGGTTAAGTGAAACTCTGTTCCAGTTCCTGCTAAGAGAAGCAGATGTTTCATATCATGCAAATTCATGAACATCCTTCAGCAGCCTCTGCTGAAAAATTCAATTAACAATAAAGCCCCAAACTAACTTGCTTATCCTAGGGATGTGTTTCAATTAATAAGATGTGCATTTATCAGATATCCATATATAATTTAGCAGCAACTGGGAGCTCACCAAATTTATCACAGAAATGGAACGGAATATATGCCATGAAGTAGATACTATTAAACAATAGACATTTACAACCTGGAAGAGTTAAAGCTTGCCTTGGTGTATATTTATTTCAATATTTCATTTTATTACCAGAAAAAGCACCCATCTATTACTCTGCGAGTTTTAAAAATATATTAAAAACTTACAGCATGAGAATATTAATTCCCAGTTCTATAAACAAGAACTCTGTTCCCACCTTGAACAATTACCTTCCGAACTGCAGAAATCTAAATGAATCACATGCCTCAGCCCCAAATGCACAGGAAGAGATGGATGGATGGATTTGCAGCCTTTCTTGGGAAGCCCAGGAATTACAGCTCGGTTTGCCAAGTCCAAAGGCAAGTTCCAGATTTGTGTCCTGCCGGGGGGGGAGCAGGAGCAGCCCTGGGGAGGGAGGCAGGAGGAAGCCTACAGCCGGGAAAACACACCATAAATGTAATTTATCAAGTGCCTATCACCACCTAGGCAGTGTGCCATAGATTTATAGATTTTTAAAGCCAGGAGGGATTGTGTGCACACTCTGACCTCCTGCACCAAATTCTACGAGGTTTTCCCTGCAGCAGCTCCATAATTTGTTTGCTCTATAACACACCTCCATGCAAAGCTCCCAGCCCTGATTTAAGCACCTAAGAGCAATTTTTCAAATGATTACTTAGTCTCAGTGGGCAAACATATTTTATCTTTAATTTGTTTACCTTCCATTTCCATCTAGTGAATTTTGTTCCACATTTATCTGGTGCATCAGACCGTAAGCCCCATTTCTCACACGCCTCCCTGCCAGGGCTGCACTGCTGTGGGGTCACCTCCTGTCTTTCTGTCCCCTCCACTGAGCTCTGGGACACAAAGGCTCTCACCGAGGCAGCTCACACACCAAAGCACTGGGTTGCTTCTCTTTAGGACTGGTTTTACTCTCTTTCCTGGGAATTTTATCATCCCACAGTGGGCAACAAAAGGACTATGGCCACATCTGCGATAACCTTTGGTTTGTAGTCAGCAGTGGGAGGCTTTTCCACAACTCAGTACCCACCACCTGGGCTGGTCAGACCCTCCCTGGCACTACAAGGTGATGCTGCACCACCTGCAGAGAGCCCCAACCCATTGCCAAGGCAGGGATTCCTAGAGGATGACATGGGTGATGCTCTCATCCCACAGATGCACTCAGGCATCATTCCCAAATGCTATTTACCATAATGAAGATGTAACTAACAGCAGTGCTGGGAAAGCCTTCTGTGTGATACCAGAAGCAAACAAGGCTGCTCCTATTGCTGGTTTTATATGTCGTGCCTGCTGAGAATTAGCTGTTATTTGAGTGTTAAAAAATTAAAAATGTTTGTCAAACCAGAGGGAAGAAACAATGTCAGGAGCATCAGTGCAGACGAGGAGGGAACACCACACAGTCCCAGCAAACAGCTGTGAGTAACTCCTGCACTGCTCATCTCAACTACTTGGTGAGAGTAAACATAACAGAAATCCCCAGTGAATTATGCATGAGCCCTGGGCCCAAAACTGGCTCTTTCTAATGATTAATTTATTCACAGCACAGCCCACTCTGCTATAAATCCACTGCTCCACACAGAGACCTGCTCTTCCACTCTCACACACTCAGCTCTCTGGGCCTGTGGTGTACTCTCTCTAAATTGTGTTTTGTCTTCAGATTGTATTGTTTTGCTTTGTAAAAACTATTAAGCTGAATGAGTGATGCTGCATCCTAAGCTGCAGAGAAGGGAGGAGGTGGAGAGGAAAATGGCCCATACAGAACTGTTTTAAAAGTAACAACAAAATGAGCTGAAGAATGTCTAATTACTTAGGAACCCACCCCCAAACAAACTCACTGTAATGAATTGATTCAATGACTGAGAAACACTGTATCGGCATAGCCTGGGAAGACACTGAGGCTTTTGTAAAGGTAAAGAAGAAAATAAAGAGGTGGCTGGGTGGGTGCTGGGGATGCTCCACCTGCTCCATAAGGGAGACTTCATAATATTGTTTTCCAATATGGAAAACAAAACAAACCCCAAACTAACAAAAAGCACCTCTTTGTGAAAAGACACACTCCCAAACAGTAAAGGCTGAGCAGAGCTCCTGAAAACAGGGGGTTTCTGTATCAACCCAGACTGTGAGCTCTATTCCATCACTGCAGCAAACCCCAGGTAATTCAAGCAAACCTCCTGTGCCTGCCTGCCATGTCCACCTGGGGATCTGTGCCACCCAAACTGGCCACCCCAGAGCTCTGCTGCGAGCATCGCCTTACACCTGCTGCTGAGCTTTAGCTTAAATTCTTGCACCTTAAAATTTCTGCAGATTTAAACGAAGGGAATAGACCTGGCACTGCAATAATGTTTGAGGAGTGCTGCTTTGTTAATGCTGGAGGCAAATCTTCCTGAGCAATCTGCAGGGCAGAAAAGTAAATAAACAAACAGAACCTTTCTGAAGCCATATATGACAACTCCCTTTGTCATTGTGAACTGGAAGTGTTAATTACTGTACAGTGAGGATTAGCTGCACTCACCCTTCACTGCAGCAGTTCCACAGAAGAGTTTTGGTCCATCAGCCCAAGTGTGCAGGAAGCCAGGCCTGCCTCTCCCTGCAGCCACTTTGCTTCCTCATTTCTATATGGAAAATGTCTTCACTGCTTTAATGCAGACATCCTGTAATTTAAATTAACCAAAGCAAATAGGCTTTTGCTAGATAAACAGGACGTTTGCTCACGGTCCCTGCTTCAGCTGGTGATGCTACACAGTCTACTGTTTGACATTTTACAATCTTCTACCTCGTTCCTATTAGAGAAAGCAAAATTGTCTGCATTCCTCTGGGAAGTGAGCAATGCTCACTTTTTTAGGGCTGACTGCTACATCTATCAAATACTTGTAGGTAGCAAATGTGTTATGTGGAAGCTCTAATAAACATTAAAGTCCTCTGGCACTGATGCAAATTTTGCTGATCCTGTTGTGCTCTGAAACACTTACCTTTCCAAACAATTCACTGGCTCTGCTGTCAGAAGGAATGCTCCACCACCACTCAGTGCCTGGGATTCCAGCAGTGTGACTCCCTGCTCAATGTACTATTCCTTTTTACTGTCTGGTTCTCACCTGCCTGAAGTATGCATGGGAAAAGTGGCCAGCAGTGTGTATTAGAAAGGCTTCCTTGGGGCTGGATGCAGTCAAGAGCAATAATCTTTCTCTTGAGTCCTTGTGTACACAGGTTTTCCTTGCTGCCCTCTTGGAGACTCTCTTGCTTCTATCCTGAGACCTCAACACAAGGATCTGCCAGGGTTCAGCCTCCTCCTCTGGCACAGACCAATTCTGAGCCCCCTGTCTGTGGTTACCTGTTCTCTCTGTACCATCCCTGCTCAGGTGTGTCATGTTTACAGCAGGCAGAGCAGAGGGCAGGGACACACAGGCAAACTTCTTGTGACATTTGCAATCCAGATGCAAGAGGAAAACACCAAAACTCTCCTCAGGCTCTGTGTCCTTTCACATCCCGTGGTCAAAGGCACCCAGAGAAACCTTCTGCAAACACCACTGATTTACAGCCCTTCCCCTTGCACTTGACCTGTGGAGTCCCCACGCTCTTGCTGAGCACTGAAGGACAATCAGTGTCATTACAGTAAGCAGGAGTATTTATTATTGTTAAGGATGTGTGGAACGCTCTGATAACGATGTGCTGTGCCTGTTGTTCAGATGTCATTAGGAGACCTCTCAGGCATCTCATTAGCAGACCGTAACATACACCCTAAAGGGCATTACTGCAATTATGAAATGTTAACTTCTAAGAGGAAAACATGCACAAGGGGGAGAAAGTACTTGCAATGAGGGGAAAAAACCCGATAGATACTTCACACAGAAAACTCTTAAATTAGTCCAGAAACAAGAGATTAAAGGGAAGCATTTACAACACGCACACGTATGCATGAGAGTCTGCCTTCTCCTCCAGAAGGTGATGAGGTCAAAACTACTCCTCTGTAGCAGATATAAAGGTTTGCCAAAGAACAGTTGGACTTTTGTTAGTATAATCACACAATTATACACGTATATATATAACGTGTCATACACTATATATGCCCCTCCAGAAACTCACAGAACCTCCCTTGATGGATAGTGAGATTTTGCCACTTATTGACAGTATGTGCTAGCCACATAAAGAGATTAAATGAACCTTTTCCATGTGACAAACAATGCAAACAGGACTGCAGCTCCTCCTGCCCCACCGACCACAACACAGCCCAGCTGCCCCTCTGAGCACCCCTTGCCCTGCCTGGTCAAGGCAGCTGCAGCTCTTACCGCTCTCAGGGCTCCAAGGGATTAAAACACAAACACATCTACTCTACCTTCCCATTTACACCCCAAACCCTACTGATCCTCCTGGCCCTCCCTTCCCAGCCCAGCCAACAAAACAACAAGAGTTTTATTTCTACTCCAAAGCCACGTTATGAGCAGCAAATGCAGCAGATCAAGAAACAGAATGAATAAATAAAAGCTCACCGAGGCTACAGGCTGAATTTCGGGGATGAATTCCTCTCCTCTTTCTTTGTGGGATTTTTTTATATTTTCTCTTAAGCACTATAATGATGGATGATGAATGGGACAGTTATCTGAGCACTGCAAGTGCTTTGCTCCTGACAAGGCAAATAACCTTTCTGCGGTTCAGGGTACCAGTGCTGGAGCAGATCTGCTGGAGGCCTGTCAAGATAACAATATCCCCACGCCAGCTGTCGGCAGTGGGATTTCTCATTATATATGTCACTAAAGTACAGAGAGGAGCTTCTTACCGCAGAAATAAGGCGATGAAAACATGTTTTTCCTGAAGATTTTCAGCACCAAGAGTGACATATTCCAGGGGAAAGCATGAATGACAAATCACCGTGTTTTGATCCTCGAGAGCACTGCACTGAGAGGGAATTAGCAGAGTTTAAGAGCTGGGATGTAAGGAGAAATATTCCCCACGGGAGCTGCCTGCCCAGGCACAGCACATCTGTCCCTGTCCTGCAGGGCTTCGGCTCTTCTCTGCCTCTGCAGGCTCCCTGGAGACCTCCCTGAGGAAAGGGGCTCCCCAGCTTTCCATCCCTCATATGGGCAAGGACTGCCTCTGCCATGGCAAACCCACTCCCCCAGCATCAGAGAGGGTTTGGGCTTAGAAATAAAAGAAGATGAAAGCACATCTCTAGACTCTCCCAAAAGAAGGAGTTAAAGCCATTCACAGGACAGCCTTGAAAACCTTGATTACCATTTTAACCTCTTTCTGCCCAAACGTCACCTTAAGAGACCTCCAGCTATGAATTGGCTTCACAGCCCAGAAAACCTTTCCATTTCATTCTGTGCTTCACATTCCCAACACTCAATATTTATTTCATTAACTACAACACAAGTGGCAGATCCAAACAAGGCATCCCTTGGCTCCCAGGGCTCTGATGAATTCTGTGCCCTTACACTCACAGTAACCCTAAAGTGTCTCAAGGTTTGAGTTTCTCCCCAATTTACAGCCAGCCTTCAGTCCCACACTGATCATCCAAATCCCACCCGGGTGTGTCCAAACAGCACAGGACACAAATGAATCTCAAGCACTGAGGAGGATAAAAACTCTGAGGTTTCTTACAGTGGACATTAAAATTCAATATTGCAGCAGAGCAGGATGTTAAAATGCTGCACAGATTTAGCTGCTCTTTGCTCAAAGAGGCAGTTTGATAACAGTAAGTCGGGTTTAACACAGTTTTATTGACATAAATTCCATTTGTTGAGGGCTCTGAAAGAAGTGATGCTCCTGCCTTGCACTCTCAGAAACAGGGTACCCAAAGTGGTTTTCTTTCTTTTAATGCACCTTAACCTGCAGCACAAGGTAGGAATAACTCAGTGCATCACCAAGGGGCTGTGTTGGCATTAAATCACAGCACAGGTCTGCACACTGAGTGCTCTAAGGAAGTGATGCAACAATTTCATGGAAGGGAGCCCTTCCCACACCTCGGGTTCTCTAAGATAATAAGTCTTGTTGATAACACCCCCATTTCCCCAGTGAAACCTTCTCTAATCATCGGGGTCTTTTGCTAAAGCACCTGCAGAGCCTCAATGATAATGAGAGTCAAATCAGTTTGTAAATGGTCTCGCACAAATGCCCTTCTCCTTGTCTTTAGCACCACAGAGAAAAGAGTAGAAGTTCCTCATCTGGAAGGTGAGCCAAGGAATTTAATGCTCTTTATCAGAGCAGGGTCAGGCCTTCAGTCACGTCAGGTTTGCCTCATAACCAAGTGGTTTTGTGATGTACAGACTAAGATGTATCACTCTAGATTTCTGCTGAACCACTTGAAACGTGACCAACAGTAAAAATAAGATTCAACGTTTAAGCTTCAATTAAAAATTTAGCCAAAACCACTTGGAGACAATGAAAACAACTTGTGCCCCCAACCCCAAGAGCCTCCTGTCATCCTACAGCATCCATGCATCTCAAAACCACAGCCAGGCAATCAAACCAGCACCAAGGTCTCCCGTGTCTTTTATGACTTTGCCTTTAAAGGAAATTAAAGCTGACACGTTCCTGCTGCAGTTATGGGGTGAGCACGTTTTTCTCCCTGGTCTGCCCTTTCTGCAGAGCATTGCTCCCATGTCCTCACCCCAGTTTTACCATGGGGGAGAAGGACTTTGCTGCACTTGTTCTTCATTTGCAGCACAGAAAAGACCATTGGAATCAAGATTTGTGCTTATTTGTTTCAACATCTCCTCCCTGCAGCCAACACATAAATAAATAAAGAAACAAACAAACAAACACATTTTCTGTGTTTAATTTCCAACCCCTGTAAGATACACGTTTGGTAATTTCATCTCCCTGGGCTGGAATGACCTCTCTAAGAAAACCAACACAACATTCAGACCATCCTTTGATAGCTTTGTCTGCACCCACATCCACAGAATGAAAATGAATTAACCATTCCCCCTGTTGGCTGATACCCTCTGATAAGCAGTGACCACTCACATTAATGGGATGAAGCTCCCAGCTCAAACTTTTCCAGACAAGTTAAGTAACCTCTTGAGTTTTGTTCTTTTAAACACAATTGCAACCAAACACCTGAAAACTTTTAAAATTAATATTCAAAAATTTTATGCTTCACATGCCAGGGTTTGTAATGCCACCAAATGCTTTGAGTTGCAGTCACTCAAGCAGAAAACATATCTATGGCTGTGAGATAAATTTATTTTCAGCTGTGATAAAAAATATATTGCTATCTGCCAAAAGGCATCCTGGTATCCCACAGATACCAGGCAAGAGCCCGTTGGTCTCATTCATATCTCAAAGATATTGCAAGTGACCCAGACACGAAATGTGACGGTGGTATTTGGGAGTGCATCTGTAGCAACAGTGTAAACCAGGGGGCTTCTCAAAAATAGAAATGTGGAAAGATTGCACATCTGCATCTCTGCTAAGGGGGCACAGGGTCAGCAGCAGCAGCACAGAGATGTCTGGCTCACAAACACAGTGAGGAGCTACAGAAATGCATCCCCACAGGTGTTTCCTTGCAAATCCTACATCCCACCTCCTGCCTGCACAGGGCACACACAGCATGCCAGGGCCCTGAGCAAACCAGCCCCGGGCAGCAGAGCAGTGCCCTTCAGTTAAATTCTGATCACCCTTTCCTAGGACACACAAAGAACCCAGACTGTCCCCTGGATCATTGTGTCCCTCCTCAGGTCACCTTTCCCTCATGTTTTTGAAAATCTTATTTAGTGCCTTTGGCTTCCAGTTATTCACTCCCTTCTGACAGACTTTTGTGGTTCCCTCCACACATCCAGCCTGGAGGAACCCGTTATAGAAAACCTTGGGCATGTGAAACTCCACGAGAATCCAGCCCCAGAGCTTTCCAAACTGTGCCCTGACCCAGGAAAGCCGTGCATGGTCTCCCCTGCTAATGAACAGCCTGTCCCTGCAAGGCTTTATCAGGATCTTTTGTCTTGGGAGCTTTGTGGCATGTTGTGGCATAACTGCTTTTTATTGATATTCAAATGTCAAAACTCCTATTCATAAGTCTTACAAAGGAATTAGATTTTCCTGTCAGGCAGATCTCACGGTCTTTCAGGTTCCCTACCCATGACAGGGGGTTGGAAGGAGACTGTCTTTAAGGTCCCTTCTGACTGTGACTCTAGGTTAAAAGATGTTCTAAGACAGCTAAGCCTGAACTAACTTTAAAAAAAACCTGTACTGCAGTTTCTGAATTTCTCTTCCTTTAATGCTGTATTTCAAGCTACAAAGGAAATAGCAGTATTTTCTGCAGCAAAAAAAAAAGGCACCCATGGAATCAGAGCCAACAGCTTTCAAAACATCCCAGCACCTGGTTTGGACTTAGTTGCTTAATTATTTTCTTTCCCTTTGCAATGTGTTTGTGGTGTTTTTCAGCCCATTTGAGCAGGTAGCTGCACTCCTGCCATGGGGAGAAGGTCACACTGCCACCCTTCCAGCCTTAAACCCTCCCAGCCCAGGCAGTTCCTGGCCATGGATGTGTCTTGGCACAAGAACTTGTTTATGTTTGACACTTGTTTTGAATGCAGAGCCGAAAGACGTTTCCTTTCATTAAAATATGTAATTAGGGGTTGTTTTAAAACACTGAGAAAAAAATCCTCTCTTGTTTTAGATGAAGAGTTTTTGTTTCTTTGACTTGAAACAAAAAGCATCTGTTTTGGCAATCTCCCACCACCCTCATACATCAGCTGTTAAAAACATCTTGAAAGGCACCAAATGAAATGAATCACATCTGGAGCCAATTTGGACATGGATTTGTTTTCTAAACAGTATTAAATTCAAATCAGTATCTTGAAATGGTAATATAAGCACATCAAAGTGAGTAGAAATAATGAGAAATGGCCTTATTCATACCATGCTTACTGTCTGTATATTCTTACCAAAACACCAGTGATCAAAACTCGTAAAAAACTTCATGGAGCTAATAGATCACAAAATCAGACTTAAATTAAAACTAAGTATAAAGACAAGCACTCCAGTGACTGGCTATCCAGCCTACCTGTAAGAGGTGCAATACCTCAATGTCCACCCAAGCCCTGGCTCCTCACACCAGACAGCAAACACTGTTTTTCTGGGAAATCTATAGGTTATCCATTCCTCCTTAGTGCAATTCCTCAGACAGGGCAAACATGCTGGTCTGTAAGTGCAGCCTGGAGAGCTGTGCTTGCTCTACAGACCACGTCCTCTGCACGGCCCAACACACCAAACAGCTTTTGATTTGCTCTCAAGGGCAACAAACCCCCCCATCTGTGGTGCAACTTGGCTGACATGAGTCAGAAAGTTCAGAACCCCTTGGAGAGCAGAGGGCACACTGCATCCCTGTGCAGCCACTGCAAACCCCCTTTGAATGGGCACAAGAGTGGCACAATGTGTGCCCTGGCACAGGGTGCCCAGAGCAGCTGTGGCTGCCCCATCCCTGTGAGTGGCCAAGGCCAGGTCCCATGGGACTCTGAGTCTGGTGGAAGGGGTCCCTGTCCATGGCACAGGGGAGGGGATGAGATGCTCTTTGAGGTCCCTTCCAAGCCAAACCATTCAGGGATTCTATGATGACATAGGGGATGACCCTGGTCACTGAGAGCCACCACCCCAAGGCCACACCACTCTGAGTCCCCTCTCCATGCACAGTTACCAAGGCACTATTAGGCCATTCCCTGCACTGGTACCTCCCCTGGCAAACCTGGGAGATAAAAAGCCCACAAGGAGATGCTTATTGGTTTCCATATCAGTGTGTGCTTTCCCCTGTGTCTGCAACAGCCACTATTGCTTTATTTGCCACTTAATCCAGAGATATCATCAATAGCTTCATCTATTTACAGCACCAGGAAACAACGCTGGGTCAGCCAGGGCCAACACCGAGCCCCTTCCATGGATTATCTATTCATGGGATCGGGAAGTCACAGAGACCAGGAGGAAAAGCATTTCTCTGGATGTGATTAAAAAGATGCTCTTTTCAAAATGGCTACAAAACTGAACAGCAAGAGAAGATTGTGGTAGGGCAGAGAAGTCAAGGAGATGCTGCTGTGGCCAATCCTTCTGTGTTTCAGAGGTCACTTGATTCACAAGGTCCTCTGGGGATTTATGCAGGTGGGCTCAACTCAGATAATCTGGGGAGATCTTCCTTAAAACTAAATCCAACCAAAGATTTCTCTAGATATTCCCATTCCATGAAAGCAGCTGTGGGTTGGCACCACATGAAACCCAAGGGAAGCTGCCAGAATAAAGAGCAGAAGTTCACAATGCTGTGGCCAGAGCGGAGTTAAAACCGTGTTCCTTGAAAGCTGCAGCACATGCATGAAATACATGTATTTTTACCCAAATTCAGCACTTGCATTCAATGAATTGAAGTGCCCAGAGCTCTACAATAAAACTAGCTTTGCACAGAATGGGAGTGCCTTGAGGGGTATTTGCCCTTTTCCTGAATGCTAATTTTTGTTTGTTTAAAAACATAAGACAGCTCCAAGGCAGAGCACAGCGAGAGACAACCGAGTCATTCGGAGCAGACTCTGAATGTTCAATGAAGTACTTTAATTAACCCATGGATAGCAATTCTCTTCAAAGTCTTTTAAAAGAAAATGATAGCTTTTTATCAGCAAAGGGACTATTTAAAAATATCATCAGACTTCTGACATACCTATGAATTTCACTGCATAAAAGCAGATCCAAATTAAAAAATAAGGTAGTCAAATCCTGAAGCTATCACCAAACATTTTACTAGGTCAAAACAACTTCAAGTGCTCCAAAATGAAAACTATTTTGAAACTTCACTTTGTTTTGCAAACAAAGGCAACACAGTGTGACTAGAGATGGTTTCACTATCAGCACAACCAGGCAAGATTCTACACTGAGGCCAACACGCTTCTTTGCTCTTAAAACACATGAAAAGGCTACTTTACTATTGAGATTCACAGAGCAACCCCCTGTCCACACCCCCCAGAGTGCCAAGCAAAGTAATGTAGATCATCCTGTTTAGAAAATCATCAAATGGTTTGGGTTGGAAAGACCTTTAAAGCCCACCCAGTGCCACCCCTGCCATGGCAGGGACACCTTCCACCAGCCCAGGGTGCTCCAAGCCCTGTCCAGCCTGGCCTGGGACACTCCCAGGGATCCAGGGGCAGCCACAGCTTCTCTGGGCACCCTGTGCCAGGGCTGCCCACCCTCACAGAGAGGAATTTGTTCCCGATATCCCACCTAAGCCTGTCTTGTGTCAGTGGGAAGCTGTTCCCCCTTGCTCTGTTCTTCAGGCCCTGGTCCATCCCTTGACTGAGTGAATTGAAGTCACTGTACCATGTGATCACCCAGACCTTGGACTGGTTCTCTCTGAGTGTTGTTTTAATCCATAACTGACACTTTGCAGTACCATTAATGTGCCAGGTCAGCCCTGAATGCTTTTATGGGTGTGCCTACACAACAAGGTACCCAAATTAATTGTGAATGGGCTCTCTGGCACAGGAGCAGCATCACAGCAATGTTAATTAATCAGTCCATAGCAGTTTGACTGTCCTGCTTTGCATCAAAATTAATTGACCGGGTTACTCCTTCCACTGAAACCACAGGGTGATGGAGCAGTGAGCACTGCCACGGCCACCCCTGCAGAGGGGCAGGACCCTCAGCTGGGGCAGCTCCAAGCTCATTCCCTTTCCAGCTATGAGAAGAGCTGCAGAGCACAGGCAGGGCCAAAGCCAAAAAGAACCTCCAAGTCATTATTTTCCATCATTTATATTTAGAACCTCCTTGTAGGATGGGAGGAAACTGGCACGAGGTAATTAGGTGTGGTTTATGCTAAAGGCAGAGCTGCACTGTAGGGCTGGAGTTATTAGAGCTCATCAGGAAGAGTTTTGAGGCTGGCAATGAGCTGATGAAACCTGCAGGGCCACAGAAGCTGGGGAGGTATTCCCAGTGCAGGGGAGGTTTGGTATATGGGAAGAAATAGATGACTGGGAGGGCTGCAGTAATGAAAATAATATGATTAACATTAAAAAGTACAAGATTCTATGCTTTGGGACTTAGAAATGAAAAATTTCAGCCATAACTGGAAAATTGTATTTTTCAATGACAGAGGAAGAGAAGGACTTTAATATTCTTGTATATTTTTCATTACAAACCAGAACTTGGAGCAGCTCTGCAAACCATGGCATGGAGATGCTGTTTGACACTCTGGTCACAAATGTCCAGTAGGAATGTCAATCAGTACAGGTGTGGAAACCACATCAGCACCACAGCCTGGCTTTCAACAGAACCCCAAAAGGAATTGGTAAAACCAGCCCAGCAGTTCAAAGCTGGACAAGAATCCCAGACTAGTTTGGGTTGGGAGGGACCTCAAAGCCCACCCAGTGCCACCCCTGCCATGGCAGGGACACCTTCCACCAGCCCAGGGTGCTCCAAGCCC
>JAWWEE010000025.1:7961239-7971386 GCA_035221455.1 Xenops minutus
CCTGTGTCCTGTCCCTCCATCCCTTGTCCCAAGTCCCTCTCCAGCTCTCCTGGAGCCCCTTTAGGCACTGGAAGGTGAATCCCAGCACAGTGTGGATGTGAGGCTGGAGCAGGCACAGCACCTGCCCAGCTCTCAGCACACCCTGCTGCTCTCCAAACCACCTTCCCATTCTTTCACCTCTGCCGTACTAGACCTCAAACACAAATGACAAAACTCTGAATTAAAAGTCTCCACGCCCTGCCCACAAACACATTTAACCACAGACAGCCATGGGGACCCTGCAAACATCGCCCTGGCATTACTGAGAGCTCCCCGTGCCCATCTCCCCGTGCCCAGGGCACCACCACTGCCCTTTTCATTTGGATGGACCTTTATTCAATTAGACCCGAGCCAGGGAACGACCTTTTCCATCTTGCAATACGCTCCAAACAGCACATTTGCCCCACACAGGCTCTGAGCTGGGGCAGCATTAGGTGCTAATTGCAGCCACTCTCCCAGACACGCTGCAAGACGAATCTTTGGGACTAAAAGGTTTATTTCTGTCGCAGACTTGAGAGGCCTCGTTATAAGTGATCACCAGATGTCACCAATTCTTCATAAAATACAAAAGAACATTTTTTTCCCAGCAGAAAACAACCCACAACTGTCAAAGTGTAACAAGAGCCATAAATATACTGTTCTGCAGCATTTTTAGCCATACTATAGATTCCCTTTTACCATTATACACCTCAAACAACACCTGCTGATATAGGAATGAGGCATCTAATAATGCCAGCACTACTGACAAGCTCTCACTGTCAGGCAGTGACTCCACCCCAGCCTCCATCCAGGTGATTACCAGATCTACAGCAGCAAACACAGCTCAGTTCCCATCCCTGGAAATGGAAAGGACAAGAGGAAATGGCCTCAAGCAGCACCAGTGGAGGTTGAGGTTGGATTCTGGGGAAGCTTCCTTCAGAGAAAGGGTTGTTGAGCCTTGGCACAGCTGCCCAGGGCAGTGGAGGAGTCCCCATCCCTGGAGGGATTCAACAGATGTGTGGATGTGGCACTGTGGCTGTGGGTTAGTGGTGGGCTTGGCAGTGCTGGGGGATGGTCGGACTCGATGATCTTGGAGGGCTTTTCCAACCTAAACAATTCCATGGAATAACACAACACTGCGACCCAGCAGAGCAAAAGGACAGCTGGGAATGGGCAATGCACCTTCAGCTCTCCTTAAACAAAACAAACAAAAAAGAGTAGGGTCAAAAAACCCCAATGTCATGGGCAGCTGTGTGCTTTACCAGGGGAATTCCCCAAAAGCAATTTGTGTCACACTGGTGCAAATTAAAGGCAAACTGCCCTGCAAACACTCAGCCCTGGTCACACCCTGGCACCTTCCATATCAGGGGGTTAAACTGGAGACTGGGAGATGTTTTCTCCTGCTGGCTTCCCCCTGGCAGTCCAAGCAAGGAGGCTTCCTAAGGTAAATGATACACTTCAGCTGCCAGATCGCTTTTCCCATTTTCAGATCTCAAATCAGACTCGGGCACTGTTTCCATTATCAGCACAGAGAAGCGCCTGAGCGAGCGCCATCCAGAATCCATCAGGACATGTGTCACTCATGTGACACACTCTGTGGGTATGCAGGCCACTGCTCCCAGCATTTCATCTCTTTCTGCCTCTGGGTTGCTTCAAATGAAAAATATTCTGTGCCCAAACGGTGCATTGCTGCGTGCAGAGCTGTCACTTATATTTATTTCACAAGCAGTTTAAGACATGACGTGAACTGAGTTGCTGGAAAGATTTTACTACAAGCTATCAAAGCCTTAAGCAGACACCATCTATAACTTGCTTTCATCTTCACCCCCACCAGCTCCTGCTCCCAGTGAGCACAACCACTTCCAAATCCCCCTGACTGTCTGCAGAGCCATTACTGGGGCACTGAGAGAAACCCAAACTCATCAGAACACCCCCAAACTCGTGCTGTTCCACAGGCAAACCCAGAAGGAGCCTTCAGGGGACACACAGACCCACAGCCATGTCCTTTCTCCACATGGCAACCCCTGGCCATTGGAAGGGTAACAGATACACCAGCTGAGGAAGTCCTAAAGCATCCACATGAATTTGGGAACAGCTCATAGGACTCATCAGTGTACTGAAAACCCAAGAGCTCCCCAGACCACCCACCTCCTTCCAGCGAGCTCCCTCCAGGATGACTTACTCCTGCCAAATAATTCCATTTGAACAGAGGCTGAACAGGATAAGCCTGCAGATCAAGTGCCAAAGCCCTGTTGTTATACTGAGGCTTACAGAGATACCAGGAATTACCTGCATTCTGCCTCAGCTCACCGTGCCCGTGGCATTGATGTCTGGGGCAAAACACGACACAGCAGCTGCTTTTGTTCAGGTGCAGGACTTGGGGTGCAAAACCCAGGGGCTCCTCCCCCAGCATCAGCTGAACTTCTACTCCAAATATAGGGAGAACACTCAGCAAATGTGTTTTATAGCCCAGGTTACCCCCCCATCTCATGGTAGCAACAAGTGCTCCAAAGAGCAAGCCCAAAGTGCCTTCAGCTGTGGCTGCAGCTGGGGACAATGAGCATTAAACTGACCCATTAAATGACAAGGCACTGGACAGAGGGCACGACCCTGCAATCACTTTGTATTAAGAATATACTTGGCTACACCTGAATCCACTTTGAAGATAAAGATTTCTCTCTTTAATATTAAGGGATTTCTGCAGATGGTGTTTCAAAGCTCCTTAATAATGCACATTTGCCTACAAGATATGAGCATGTTTTACACAAATACACATATTTGCCTTTCATTTGCTAAGTTCTATTTACATTCATTTTTTCAGGTATTTCTGGCAGTGCAATTGTTAAAAGCCACAACAACCAAGGTTTCATCCAGTCACAATAAAACTCAAAGGCAAAAAAATTAAACCCCAAGTTGTACAAGGGACCAAAAGCCCAAGCCTAACAAAACCCCTACATTGTTACAGTATGTAAAAGTATATTTATTCACATTGCCTCCTCCTCCTACTCTCTGGTGTCTTTAAAACACATGCTCCAAACCAGCACCTGAGATTCCTACAGGGGTTATTTATATAAAATTTGGGGTGCAAACACTTTTAGTGTTTAGAGGGTGGGCATGGAAAGAAACACTCCTCCTGAGGAAGAATTTAAGCATCATTTTCTGTAACACTCTACTCCTGCTCTGTGTGTCTCCTCACATGAGAGGAACTGGCTTTAAGAATTCCTTCCTCCCTGGGCACATCCCTTTTGCCAGAGGGAGGCAGATTTTGATGGCAAGGCCAGCACTGGTGATTTGCCAGCCCCTGTGGATCAGCTTCAGGTTCCCCTCCCCTGGCAGCTCCTGAGGCTCCACTGATGCTCTCAACACCCCTCACACATCTGCTGCTCTTGCTGAGCACGGACAAATTCGGCTGTGGGGAGCCTGGCAAGGAGCTTGGCTTCCAGCTGAGAAGTCTTCAGCTCCTCCTCACATCACACAGTGCACTTCTGCTGCTCCAGGGTCAGCACAGCTCTGCTCTTGAGCTTCCAGGGGAAAAATGCAGCATCCTGAGTTATAGGGTGAGGAGAAAGGAAGGGGAAAATGAGGGACACCCAGAAGGAAGCAAGAAGGGGAAAAGAAAGAAGGGGAAAAAGAAAGAAGGGGGGGAAAGAAAGAAGAGCCTGGGACAAGGTGAACATGATGTGGCACGTTGGCTCCTCTTCCTTCTCTGCTCCGAGCATCTTGGATCCATCTTCTTGCAGATGCTCTCTGTAAATCAGGACCCCAAGTGACTGACACATGGTCCATGGGGGCTCTGCCCACCCCAGGGTGGTTTGGAGCCCAGGGAGCACTCTGCACACACGTGACGTGGCACTACATGGCATTGCTGTACATTCAATCTTTACATTACTCTCATTTCCCACCTGGGAAATTTTTGGAAAGCAGGTGCGAGTTTGTACTTTTTGAGGCTGTTTCCAACAGCTGGCAGAAACCTGGGGGAACTGCCAGTCTTTTCTTCTCGAGATGTGGCTGCTAAAGCTTCCAAAGACAGCCAGTGGCACCTTCCTTTGCAACTGTGGCATAAGGAATCCCACAAAAGGGACATAAAGTGGTTCTTGAAGCGTGCAAGCTTTGGAACTACAGAGCAAACAGTGCCTGCTTTAACAAACACTAAACAGGACATTTCTGAATTGCCAAATTTACAGGGCTGGTTTGCAATGCTCACCTGCAGCTTTTAGAAGCTTTATCATTGGCATAAAAGGAGACTGTGCCTCCTTCTCCTCCCTCATTCCAAACCCAAGGAAATTTCAATTTCTTCCTCAGGAAGAGCTGTAATTCCCCAGAGACTCCAGCTGGGCTGGGGGTGCTTCCCCAGCAAAGCACAAGGTGCTGGAAGAAGTGGCAAAAGAGTGAAAAGAAAAAAGTGGAGCTGGGGAGAAGAGGCCAAGGAGTGGAAGGCAAGCAGCAGGCCAGCATCCCCCGTGCCCCAAGCTGCTGAGTGCTGGCCCCCTGTGTGCTTACAGGACATCCCCCAGTTTATATCCAAGAGCCTGAAACCCGGGACACAGCACCCAGCTCCACATCAGGGCCTCCTGCTGACACACCTTATGTCAGTCTGTGCTTAGGTGGTCACCAAAAGTGTTCACAGCAATTATTCAAAAATTACTACAGTTTATTCATGCAGAGAATCCCTCCTTGCAGTGACTCAAACCTTCCAAGAGTATTTTTTATAAACTGCATTTTCCCCCGATTTCCAATCTGATTTTATGCTCTTTAACTATTTTATTTTGTTTTAAAAACAAAAGGCTTTATTACTGAGGTATTAGTTTACAGCTCTACTTTGAGGGGAAATTACTTAAGGAAACCAAAGTGAAAAGCTTTTCCCCCCAAGCATGGCATCTTCTCGGTGGGAAGGGGACTGTCCTGACTCCTGGTGCTGCTGTTCAGAACATCTGGGAAGAGCATCCATAAAAAACCAGGACAAACCCTCTGGGCACCCTCAGGCCTTTCACCAGAGAGCAAGGCAAGTAAAAATCTGCACAGAAGGGCCTTTTTTCAGCATGCAAAGTCTCCATCACTCAGCTTCATGTTTAGAAGTCAATTTATAAAGAAAAAAGTTATAGAGCACAAACCCACATAAAGAATTGAAAATAAAAATCAGGGAGCAGAAGGGCCAGCCCATTCCCCAGTGCTGTCTCCAGACCTGGGAGGCTGCAATCAGCACTGACACAGGCTCTCCCTTGGATGAAGGCAGCATAAATAAAGAAAAATTAATTAATCGAGTAAGGAACTATTTAGCAGCTAATTAAAATGCACAATTAATCATAATTTCCTCAAAACAAGCCGCTAAGAACGGGTCAGTAATGCCCAAGTAGAAAAGAAACAGCCTGTTCTGTCTTTATTTGGTGCCTTGCAGTGCACACCCAATGCCTCCTGCCTGCCAGGGCTGCTTCCACCTCACATCCATGGACTGATCTGGATCCCTCAGGTGAAAACCCTGGAGCAAAACTGCTGAGCCCTTAGCACAATAAAAATACACAGAAAAGGAGAACTTGGCCTCAAAAAGGGAATATGTCAATTCTCATCCCTGTTTCACACTAACAGAATCTATTTTTCCATTTGTCTGCACCTTTTGCTGTTTCCCCCCAGGTTTTTATGGAAGTCAGTGTCCCAGGTGAGTTTGTATGGGATCAGTGGGAGCAGGGAACCACAGCACACGTGGCCCTGGGTTGTCCATCATCCTTACAGCTCCTCAGTGCCAGGGACATCTGGGGAGAACCCCCAGGACCAAGGCACGGAGGGGAAAACCTCCCAGTCTGTGCCTGTTCCAGGGGGAACCTCCTGCAAACAGCCCTGCCCGACAAAAAGCTTTCTCATGCTTTCCTATCACAGACAACTGTAAACTGGCAGTGGGGATGTCATGGCAAGGAACCCAGAGCTGCTGCTTCACTTCTTCTGTGCTTTTTGTTCTGAAGCATTCAGGGCTTTGCTTTTTCCTACTGTAAAAGCAACAAGCCAAATGCAACAATGAAAGAAAAATTAAGACCAACATCTTCCAAAGTGCTCTGGAGTTTCCTCACAGAGAATCATAAAGGTTGGGAAAGATCTCCAAGATCACTGCAGAGCATTTACCATTCATCTCAGACTGGAAGACATGTGAACACTGAGCTTCCTTTTGTTTTAAACCTTTAAAAAGATTAATTCAGGTGTAATACAATGTACCTTAGAAACACACATGGCTCCATGCAGCACAGAAAAGCAGGACTTAGCACAGAAACTAATTCATAAATAAACCTCCTGTTTACTCAGTATTTGAACTGCCTCAACAGGGATAAACCTCACCTGGCTTGCCTTCAGACAGCACCTACTCATTCCAAAGCTCATTCAGACCAAGACTGCAAATTAGAGCATTATTTTTACAACAGTTTAAAGTATTTCCTTCAACACACTAAGCTAGATTATTTTCTTACCGTCCTTAGAACTACGTTTTAAGGTTTTCCAGCTCCATCATTCAAAAGCCTCAGCAGTCCCGCCAAAGGACACAACGAGCTACAGTATCCACAGAGCTGGACTAGAATTTCCAATGCCCCCCAAATGCTCTTCCTTCATTTTAATTAAACATTGGTATTTCTTTTTTAAAAACAAAAACCATTCACAGCCCTATTCCCATTTCCTCTGAGCTCATTGATTGCAGATGCCCATTGCCATCAGGCACAGTTCTGAGCTTGGGTACAGTTGGGAAGAGAAAATTAAAATAATAAATAAATAGGGAAAATCATATAATTTTTTTAAAAAAGGTCAGGAGCTACACCATCCCATTGGATTATCTTATACATAGGATATCCCTTATTTTATACCACAATTTCACGTGCCCAGATCAAAACACTTCATGAAGCAGTTTGCACATGTGGCTCCAGGCTGTTTTCTGATCCAATGAACATTATGAAATGATGTGAATGAAATGTCAGTAAACAGGTTAAAGATATCCCGAGATGCAGTAATTCCACCTGATTACTCTGAAATGTCAGAGTTCTCCAGCTCTTGGGGGGGATGATGGGCTTTGTCTGGAGCCTTTCTAAGGAGGAAGGGGGCAGGATTTGGGGATTCAAGACTGCTCCTCTCCTGAATTAGGTTCCCTCTGGCAAGTGTTCTTTGGGGATAGCTGTGTCTTAATGTCAATAAAAATAAAGTTAACCTCATAAAACACTGACAGTTATCCCCAAACATGACTTGCCAAAGGGACTCTAACTTAAGAAGGATAACATTCCCAGAGCTGAGGTTATTGAGGGCTCCCACTTGTGCAGACAAGGCAGTACAGATGAGAGGTCAGAACAGACTAGATCCACCCTCATGGGCATAACAGTATCAAACAGGATAATGAAGCATTTCTTTAACACTTCTCCAATTCTTGTTCTCTTTTGAAGCCTCCAAACAAAGGTGACTGCAAGGAAGTGTTGGGTGGATAAATACACTAAGATTGAAATTAAAAAAAAAGAATAAAAAAGAGCCAAATGTCTGTTCACATAATAACATGAAGAACATCTCAGCTCAATGAGAAAATAAATTTAAAAATAACCCAAACAAACCACTGTTTCTGAAAACACAGGAGCCATTTGGACAATTCACATCCATTAGAAAATCACCATCAATTTAAGAAAGTGGTGACATCTGACTTTAAAAAACCCTTCCAAAGATCCCCTGAGACCAGAAAGGAGCTGGATTTGGGTGGCAGGTGCCCAGGAGAGCAGGGCAGCTCCCCTGGTTTTCCTGGGCTGGCTGTGGCTGGAGCAGCCCTGGGTACCCAAAGCAAAGCAGCTCTGTTTGCAACGAGCCAAAGGGACCTGCTGTAAGTGATGGGCCCAGAACAGCAGCCTGCAACCTGCTCGCTTTCCTAAAGTGAGCCCAAAGTAACTGCACTCCAATTTTCCCCAACTCATTATGTAAAATAAAAGGCAGCTGAAAGCCAGTGTGGGGCCACAAAATGCCTTCATTAGCTTTCAGTTCTGTTCCAGTAAAAATGCAGCCAAAATCTCCTGGGTTCAGAGGGGCTGGGGTTTTTGCCTTAACAGCCTTTTGCTTTCTCAACGCTGCACGGCTTCAGCAAGATTTTCTGCCACTTAGTCTGGACCTAACAAGCTATTGCACCATTAACACAAACCACAATGTGTCCAGGAGTATTAAACATTTTCCACAAGGCCCTGTTTGACAGTCACTCCAAGAATGACAATGCCAAATTATGAGTCCAAGACAGATGTTTTCCAGATGTGCTGAGCATCTCACTTAAATGCTGGATGAGGAGCCTTTCCAAAATGCTGGAAGGGTTGTACCAGCTGCATTCAGATGGGCTGACCCCAGAGTTTCTGCTTATGGAAACTATCCTTGTGAATAAATTTATCCACAAACTGGCTGCATCTCTCACACCCACAGCAGAGTGAAGGATGAAGTCCAATGACAACCACTGAAGGGAACAAACGGGAAAGGGACAGGAAGCTGGGGATGCAGAGGTGCAGCATTGTGAGCATGACTTCATAAAATCAGCATTTGGACTGGAAGGGACCTTAAAGCTCATCCTGTTCCACCCCCTGCCATGGCCAGGGACACCTTCCACCAGCCCAGGGTGCTCCAAGCCCCATCCAACCTGGCCTGGGATATTTCCAGGGATGGGGCAGCCACAGCTTCTCTGCCCAACCTGTGCCAGAGCCTGCCCACCCTCCCAGGGAGGAATTTCTGCCCAGTATCCAGTCTCTGCACCCACCAATGGCACTGAGCCCATGGGAAAGAGCAGCTCCCCTAGCACACAGGAGAGATGCTGCTCCACGTGGAGGGGACCAAAATCTCTGCCCTCCAGGCAGGAGCACCCAAGTATCAGAGGCTCCTGCGAGCCCTCCAGAGATGCTGCCACTGCTCTCAGGTCACCTGCAAGGTGCTGTGCAGAGGGTGGGCTGCACACAGCTGGTCCAGCTGTCAGTCTCGATTCAGAGAGAAAACTCCTTATATCAGAGTTGATTTATGGGTGGGTTCTGGGAATCACATTTCCCCAGGAGATTTGGTTTGATTGGCTTTGTTGGTCCTCCCAGAGGAGTGTTAAGATGGGGCTTAGATACAGCTCCCACAGCAAGTAACTGCAAACACAGAGCTAAATTGGCTTTTCTACGAATATTCAGGAACATTCGCTTCCTGGCAACGTTCCTGTTAGTAAACCAATTTGCTAAAATATTCATGACTAGCAAACTACAGGGCCATGGATACAGCCAAACGCTCCCTACGACAACACAGCTAAATACTCACCACAAATGTTTGCAGTGTTTGGCTTGCTCTGGATTAAATAAAAAACCCCAAACTATAATAATGGCTGGCATTCAGCATCACAGCTTCCACTGGGAAACCTCAGGGGAGGAGAAGGGCTGGTGTTGGACAAGGGCCCCCAAGAGTGACCTGTGCCTGCAGGGTCAGGAGTCTGGAATTGGGAGGATTTAACAAGAGCTCTGCTATTTTTGCCTATGACCTTGAGGAAGCCACGGTGTCTCCTCTAGACTGCAATTCCTCCTCTTTAATGGGTGGCTTACTATGTTCCTGGCATGCAAAGGTGTTGTGAGGTCTAATTCATTAATCTTTGTAAAGCATTCTAGGACACTTTGATGGAAAATGCAAAATATTATCAGTAAAAGCCTTCCATTTAAATCTCACCTGGAAACCTTCCTCTTGCTCCTTAATTTGTGATTGATCCCCACTCAATTAGAAGTAATGGGATTTACTTGTAGGCTCCAGCAGCAGAGCAGAGCCCACAGGAAGGTGCCAGCAAAGCAGCAGAGCTGATTCCCAGGAAGGAGCCTGGAGATCACTCCCTGCACTGGGAGAGCCATGGCCAGATCCTGCACCCCTGAACTGCACTGGGACCACCTGAACCAGCCCTGGGCAAAGGGATGGGGCACTGAGACCCCCCCAGCATCCACCACAAACCCCCACCCCTACACAAGCCCCCAGGACAAGGGGGAATGGCTTTAAACTGACAGAGGGCAGGGATAGATGAGATATTGGGAAGAAATTCCCCCCAGTGAGGATGGGCAGGCCCCGGCACAGGGTGCCCAGAGAAGCTGTGGCTGCCCCTGGATCCCTGGAAGTGTCCAAGGCCAGGCTGGACAGGGCTTGG
>JAWWEE010000025.1:7971486-8010659 GCA_035221455.1 Xenops minutus
GGACACTGCCAGGGATCCAGGGGCAGCCACAGCTTCTCTGGGCACCCTGTGCCAGGGCCTGCCCACCCTCCCAGGAAAGAATTTCTTTCCCTCTGGCAGTGGGAAGCCATTCCCTTTGTCCTGTCCCTCCATGCCTTGTCCCCAGTCCCTCTCCAGCTCTCCTGGAGCCCCTTTAGGCTCTAGAAGGGGCTCTCAGGTGTCCCTGGATCCTTCTCTTCTCCAGGTGACCCCCCCTGCTCTCCCAGTCTGGCTCCAGAGCAGAGGGGCTCCAACCCTTGGAGCATTTTCCTAGCCCTCTCTGGAATTTATAGCACCCTTAGTCCAGAGGAGGCCACGGAAATAATCCAAGGAATGGAAAAGCCCTGCTATGAGGAAAGGCTGAGAGAGCTGGGGATGTTCAGCCCAGAAAGAAGTCTCTGGGGAGATCTTGGAGCACTTCCCACCACGTCCAGGGGATCTGAGACTTTCCCCCACATTGTCACTTCATGTCATGCTCTCCACAAAATCCCCACTGGCACAAGCAAAGGGGAAGGGATAAATTCAGCTCAGGTGGGCAGTGGAGGCGGCAGCTGAGCAGGAAACTCAGGATTAAATCCTGATTTTAATTATGCATTCATGCTTCTTGGTTATTTTCCTGCAGTGAGATTCCTTCCCCTGGGCTGGCACAAAATGGGCTGCAAAATGGACCTTTTCCAATCAACTTGGCTTTTCTCTGCTAAGCTGGATGATATGTTACATCTCTGCAGTTATTTAAGCAATTATCCACCTTTACATGCATTTGTTGAGAAGTTTAATTTTTACATTGGTTTTAGATGAAACCCGTTGAGTGACGCATTTCTTATTCTCCAGGTGATAAATGTTGCCCAGAAAATTGGGCATGCAATTTAAAAAAAAACCAGGTACAAAAGCAGCACTTCAAAGCAGTTTTTCAATCAGTTAATTGGTTTAAAAGTCGCAGATATGTAAAAATTAAGTTGCTCACAACATGTTTTGCATTAAAAGTAGCTGAATTAGGAAGGCAAGAAGATGGGAAGTGGTGATGGGCACACGATGTGACCCTGGTGCTGATGGCCTGGCAGCAGTGCAGGGAGGATGGAGGGGGAAGGAGGCTCTGCCTGGGACAGGGACAACCCTAGCAGTGCCAAAGGCCATAAATTCTCCCCTGTAAAGGTGGGCAGGCCCTGGCACAGGTTAGGTAGAGAAGCTGTGGCTGCCTCTGGATCCCTGGAAGTGTCCAAGGCCAGGCTGGACAGGGCTTGGAGCACCCTGGGCTGGTGGAAGGTGTCCCTGCCCATGACAGGGGGTGGGATGAGATGATGATTCCATGATGCTCCTACACAGCCCCCATCCCTACAGTTGCACTGACAATTAACTAGGATGGAAATGTACTTCCATTAATTGGGTTTTCAAAAAAAATAAAAAAGCTTTGACCCCAAAATCTTTCAAATAATGAGCAGACAGCCCAAATCTGCAGATCTCTCATTCCCTCCCCGTGCCAAGTTGTATTATTTGTGGGAGCAGTTTCAGTGCAGGCAGGCGAGGGAAGGCAGGGACTCTGAGCCCTGGCAGCCCCTTAAAGGCAGGAGTGAGGGGCAGGGAGGGAGCAGAGGCTGGGGAAGCTGCACTGCCCTTGTCCCCACAGCCACTCCACTGAACCCACAGCATCCAGCCTCTTGGGACTCCCAGGCACTCACAACTTCAACTGGCTCCCTGGATTTTTACACTGAGCACCCAGAAAAATCAGCATTTGTGCTGAATAGCTTTTAATCAACTATTCTCAAATGTTCATCCTTTTTATCTTTAAAGCACTTTGAAATCTCCCTGCCTGAGTCTCCCCAGCTCTAAAATTTATTCTATCCATTTCTTTTCTTCCATTCAGTTTCCAGCGCCCTTTACCATGATCTAATCATCTTAATCGTTAATGCTCATCTCTACCTTTTAACCTTTTCAGTTTTCTTTTTAAAGCAATCTCTCCATCTCTCTCAGGTTTGGGGCTTTTTTCTCTATTATTAAATTAAGGTTTTCCCTGGCCTCTGTCTCAGCACAGAGCAGGAGGTGCCCCAGGGAGAGTCCCCTGGCACCAAATGACAAGTCACCTCTCAAAAGGTGACTTGTGAGGGCCTTAATTAAATTAGCAATTTTTCTATTAATGCCATTTCTGTAATTTTAGAGAAATGAAGGCAACTTCACAAATCTTACAATATTTATTATACTTCACTTGAAATTACATGTGTAATGGCATGTGCTGACATTCTCTTCCACTGGGAAAACCATGGCTGGGGACAACTCCTAGAATATTTTAGGTTGGAAAAGACCTTTAAGATAATCGAGTTGGGGAAAAAAAACCGCTCAGATATATTTTTGAGCATCCTAGCTCTCTTCAGGACTGTGAGAGGCTCAGCAATGCAGAGGCTCAGTAATGTCACTTTTTAATCATGACTTTGTAATATTCTGCCCCACTTTGCTGGTATTTCTGATTTGCAAGGAAAAGTGAGGTGGGCACGGTGAGTCCAGACTGCCACCAAATCACAAAGAGTACCTGTCAGATGCAGAGAGCACACAAAAATAGCTGGAAAAGGGAGACAAACACCCCTGCCATACCAAATGTTTTAGGCAGCAGCACCAAAGCTCACCCAGGAACTCCCCCTGGTGAATACAAGACACAGCCCTCCATCTCTTCCTTTGATTCTCCACCCTTGTCCTCTGCTGCATCCCCACCACAACCCCTAAGGCTGTGCACCAAACCCAGCTCCGTTATCACCTCCGTTATCAGCACTGCAGTGCAGGGTTACCCGAGCCAGCCTGAGCAGGTGCCACCCTAAGCAAGAACAGGCTGCACCTCAGTTCTCTGCCCTCCACAACATCAACCTGAGACTTGGGGGGCTTCAAACTGAGACCACCTCATGCTGGCATTGTCTTCCTCCGTGCCATGGAGGTTTAGGCTGAGCTTTCCTATTTCCACATGTGAACAGCTCCTTAAAGCCCTTCCTGAACCACCTCGCATAGCCTCCCTTAGGTCCCTGCAGAGCAGGGATTCCTACACAGTGCTGGATGCTGGTGTGGTCCTCCAGCAAGGTGGACAGACTGCTATTCCATTAACAGGGGCTCCAGTGAGCCCAGTTCTGCCAGCACCTCCTCAATTATAAGGGGGAAACAAATTAGAAAGAGTAATTCTGACTTTTCTAAGGTGTCAATACTGCTGCTGAAACACAGGGAGAGTTTAGCAACTGACTCTTAGAGGGGCAAGATTTCCCTTCTGTGAATTTCAGGAATGCAAGTATTCCATTTTCTTTTAAAGTGGAAAATACTCTTCAAGACCTTAAACATATTCCTACACATTCTTATTACCAAATCTAGGAGTAAATTGTCCCATGTTCGCATCCTCACATAAATCAATGGGAATTTCCATAATTTACCCCAAAGATTGATGCAGTCTCTTTATAAGGTGGCAATCTATCAATCACATTTAAGAGGATTCAGCCTGAAAAGCCTGGCAAAATTGATCCCTCCCCAAATGTGGAGAGAGCTGAAAAAGCACCGTGGGAATAGGAAGGAATCCCTCTGGAATTCAGTATAGTTAGAACTGTATTAGCTCTGCTAACAGCAAACACATTAGACATAGCACTTATCTCTCTTCATAACACTTTAAACTCCTAATATATATATTTACAGTGGACACTGAAATGATCATTACAGGCTTGATCTCCCTGCAGAAACCCCCGGGCTCCTCCCAGAGGGATTAATTGCCTCCCTCTCTCCCATTCCAGCAGCCCCAATCCAGCTGGCTGCCACCAAAGCAGTCTGTCAGCAGCAATGCAAACTTAAACCAGCAAATATTAATTGCCAGCTGGGAAAAGTGCCATTAGTTCCCACTCAGCTTCCTTCCAGCTGGAAGGACACAAAGCATTAAATGGAGCAGATCTCCTTCCAGCCTCCACCCCAGCCATGGAGCAGGTCCTGCCTGTCCTGCATGCACTAAACGAGCACTCAACACCTTCCCAGAGATGTTCTGAAATGCTGTTCTGGAGAGCAAATTGCTTCTGGAAGTAACAAAGCACACAAATAACACATGGACAACAAATAAAGTACAGAGGAAATCAACCAGCAGCACCTGAGGCTGAATTCATATCTCCCAGAGATTACTGCAGTGATAGGACTTATCAGCCTGCTTGTTTGGTTTTTTTTCCCCCACCAAGTTTGTAATTTATTTACATTCAAGCACAGAAAATTCTCTGTCAACATGCAGAAGAATATAATTTTCCTTAATTAGAAAGAAACTTTTTGAGAACTGGAGGGAAGAGAGAGAGGTAGAAAATGAAATACTGTGTGTGTAACAGAGAGGAGAAAGGCGGGTGGTTTTCCACAGAGATTTCTTTTGAAATTCTCTACAGAATTATCATTTATTATGGGGAGAGAACTGACTTTGTATGAGGAGGAAAATTACTGTCAGATGCTTGCTTAAAAGAAAAAAAAAAACATATATATTTTAAGCAATGGAACCAAATTATTGAAAAAATTAGTGCTAAAATTGCAGGAGAGAAGGGAGGAAGGAGGAGAATGGGGCTGGAATACCAGACATGACCATGCTTTTACAGTGCCCCATCTCTGCATCAAACTCTGTCAGGTCTCAAAACTGGAGCTTTAGTACAAGGGGGACTGAATGGACAAAAAGAAGGAATCAAGTAATGCACCCATGGTAGGGTGAATTCACATAGGGCAGAGCTCAAGGGTTTGCTCAGCTGAGCTGGGCTCAGTTCAGGCCAGAGCACACACCCCACTGACCAGCTGCAGCACAGAGCTGCTCCACAGCCCAGCAAGAAACTGAGCTTTTTATAAAAAACCCAAACAATCCACCTGGATATAAAAGGGAAGGTGTCAGGGCCACAGAAAATAAGGGATGAGCTTGGGCAAGCAGCGTGGCTGCCTTCCCCTAGCAGGGGCTTGGCTGCTGCAGAGATCTGGGACTGCTGATCAGGCAGGAAAAAAGCAGGAAGGGAAAGGAAGAAGAGGGAAAATGACTCCTAAATGCTGGAAATGGAAAAGCACAGCTCTAAACAGACTTTCTGTAATGTATGCAAACTGCTGGGGAAGTGCACTGCTCGGATGTTTCTGGAGGAAGGAAGGAGGTGAGGGAAGAAAACCTATTGAACTGTGTCTGTGCAGCTTCTGCTGGCCAAAAATGATGAGAGAAAATGAGGGGAGAGACAGAGCGGGTGTGAAAAGTCAAAAGGAAAGAAAAATGAATAGAACTGGAAAAAAGGGGACTGCTGCTATGGGGAAGCAAAGCACAGCCCAAATCACTGTGCTAAAATGAGATAACTGCATTATCCAAGGCATTTATTCAAATAGGAACATTTCCAGGCCAACTGCTCATTCTGGACATCTGTGGGGCAATTGTCATTACGAGCACAGCTATCTCTCCACTTTTCATGGGTATTGGGAGTGCTTTGGGGGAAGAAACCTTCTTTCCTCCCCACTTTGGCACAGAGCAAAAGCGCTTTATCCTCATGTATTTTGCTACCCAGTAAAAATCACCAACACTCCAGTCAAATGACTATGGAAACTCACAAACCTATGAAAATAAATAAAATGAAAAAAAACCCGCTGCACAGACAAGTCTTAAATAGAACATTTGCCCATGGAAAACCAAACTGTATTTCATAGCAGGGAAGACAACCAGATCAAGGAGAATGCGAACAGCGATGAGTGGGACTGACATTTCTCCTGAGGCCTCTGGATGTAGGACTTCTGCTTCACAGTATTTCCCTTGGGGCTTCCAACTCCCAAGTGGAGTTTTCCACCCATTTATCATTTGCTTTGTCAACTGAGGAAAGGGAATGGCATGCACAGCTTTGTGTCTGGGGAGCTGTGCTGCCAGAGAGCCTGCAGGACAAAGCCTGGGGAGATCATTCCTGCTGGCATCTCTCCTTGCTTCACCCATGTTTCCACAACTTTTTTGATATTTTGGACTCCACCAGTATTTACAAAGCACTTCAGGTCTGATAAATACGCTAAAGGACCAAAAAAGCCTTTCCCAAAATACACACAAGAAACTAAATCTTTGCAGTTTGCTTTGTTAGCACTTGGCTGGGGATAGACCAAGCTCAGAATCAGGGTATTAGATCTGTCACACCCTGAGGCCATCCAGTTTGTCACTGATAACTGGGCAAACTGGCAGAGCACACAAACACACGTGTCATCTGTGGTGTCCCTCAGCTCTAAACGGGAATTTAAATCTTAATTGAACAAGTCAACTGGGACAAACCCCCACTCATCAGCCCACTGTACTCAATAATTAAATTGTCCACCTGACAGAAAGCAGAGAGCAGGTGCCTGCTGGCAGATGCACCCCTGAGCAACCTGGGCTAGGGAAAGGCTCCCTGCCCCTGGCATGGGGTTGGAGTGAGAGGCTCCTTAAGGGCCCTCCCAACCCAAACCATTCTGGGATTCCCTGATTTTGTACCTTTCAGATTTTCTACAGTTGGGAGTCTTACCCTTCATGTTACACTTATAACGGCACTTAAAAATCTGTAGCTTAATTACTTACTGAAAATTAGGATTTAAAAGCAACCACCATCATTCTCAATTTACAAATAGGAGACAAAAATACCAAGAAACAGAGGGATATGCAGAAGGCTACTCAGGAACTGCATGACAGAAGAAAGGGCTGAAGCCCAAAATTTCTATGGAGTCCCACTCTGTGGGATTATTCCCCCTTAAGGTGCACTTTTCTCTTCATGTTATGTCTGCAGACAGCACTGTGAAGTACATTTTTACTGATTCACGTGGGAAGAGAAGTGAGCTTGTTTCCTTCTTCCCTTCCAGAAAGCTGTTATTCTGCTGAAAAGCAGATTTAGGCAGTGCTCCATGGCAAGAGTTTGAGGGTTACTTTAAACTGGGACACCAAACTCCCACTTTTCTGCCATCATTTCATGGTGTGTTCAGGGAAGTATTGAAGCGTGACATGGTATCATTAGGTATAATACAGCCACTGCAGGGGCTGATTACTGCAATGAGAACTCATTTTCTCTAACACTGTATGTGATAAGGAAGGAATAAAAACCCAGGCCAGGAGCATTGTTGTAAAAAGGTGGGTGATGTCAAGAATGAAAAAGCTGAAGACACTTCTTGGAAGTCAGGGGAAGAAAATCCCCTGAATTGAGTGCTGAGTGTCTCTGAAATGAAGACTTGCCCTTTCTTTGGAAGGTTTCTCCTGATGCAGAGAAACCTGCATCTCACCCAGGGGTGGAGGCACTTTCCAGCCTGACCCACACCCTCCTCTGACTCCACACCCCGTAGCAGAAACACCAGCACCAGGGGCAAGGCACAAGTGCCCATTTTGGATGCTCCTTTTTAACACCACAAGTAAAAATCCCTCCTTGCCTTGATCTGCTCATGTGCTGTCCCTCAAAATACGGGTGACCCCTTTCCATGAGTAACTCGTACAAGGTCTATTGATCCAGATTTAATTACCTGCTTTGGTAAATTTAGAGGCTGCCTGTGACAGAGTAACCCAGCTCTGCTGATATCCCCCTGGTCAATGCTCTGTCCAGTTCTGCTGTCCCCTCCAAATAAAGGGGACTTTGCACTGCAAGGCAAAGCAGTGCCTACATACCTCTGGAAAAATCTGGGGCTGGATCTTAGTCTCCAGGGAGACACAAGAATGCTAATGCTCTTCTATCTCCAAAGGGTATCACAAGGATATATTAATAAGACCCTTCAAATGGAATCCTGTTTCTTAAACAGGCTCTTCCAGCACTGTGTTAGTAAACAAGAGCCCATGATGGATAGCTCTGTATACAACCAATCTCCTGGGGGCTCAAGTGAGCTGAAGATAAAGGAATTATTTTCATATTTGATCACGTAAATGTCACTGGATATATTTGCAACAACCCACTCAAATCTTCCTGTAGGTATATGGAGTCATCTTTGACAATGAGCTTTCAAGATATACTCTGGTGAGGCCTTTATGAGACCTCTCATTAGAAATAAAATAATTTACAACTCCTTCCATTCCCTGGCATTTCATCACACGCTTCTGCTCCTGCAGTGTCCCTTGATGACAGGATGGGACAAAGAAAGACACAGGACTGGTGATTTGGTGCAATGATGATAATGGAATTTGCTAGTGAGGCAGTAAAAGAGCAGCAGATGTATGCATCCCACTGGCAGCCAGAGCTGTCCTGAAAATTATTTAAAACTCCGTCCTCGCTCCTCTTAGTTCAGCTAAACAGCTCCTTTCCTTTGCCTGTGTCTAATGCCATTTCTCACTGCTGCAACAAACTTTTTGTTAATACTATCTACTACTTTTCCTTAACGCCTTTGTCTCGTTCAAAGCCTTTTCAGATGAATTGGATTGTAAAAAGTTATTATGCTGGCAGCTGAAAGTACTGAGTGGCACAACTACAGTGCACACAATGCATGCAGTGATGTTAATTATTTACCAGTTCCCAGTTTGATTACATTTTCCATGGTGATGACACTCAGGGGCTTAATAGCTGCATAAAACATTGTGTATGTTCTGTGCTGTCCTGGAATAAATCATCCCTGAGAAACGGAGCGCTTAGAAATAAACCATTCCGTTCAGCCATTTACCAGCATTACAGCGAGCCGTGGAGGTTCCACACGAGTGTGCCTTCCCAACAGCTCCCTACCTTTGAAGAAGCAGTCCTTGCTGTGGCTGATGGAGATCTTCCTCCCCTGCAGGCAGGAGGCTCGGTGCAGCTGGCAGTGGTTCTGGTAGAACCTGCCGTCGGAGCCGCACACGGGCAGGAAGGTGTCCCTGCAGTCCTCCACGCAGCTGCACTGGGGCTGCCCGCTGTCCTGGCTGAGCACACAGCGGCTGCCACGGCCACACGGCTGGGCACAGGGCACGGCTGTGGAGAGCACAGAACACAGTCAGAGCCTCGGCTGCCTCCACACTCCCACCCTGTGCTGCTGCAGCTCAGCCCGACCCGCGCCACGAAGGGTGCAGGACAGGAGCTCCCCTGGCAAGAGCATGGTTTGAGTGTCCTCACACCTGCAGCTCTGCCTGGCCACCACACCCAGAGCGGGGACACCTGATGGACACGTGGCCCTCGGTTGTTTTAGCCCTTCAGGGAACCAGAGCCTGGAGGAAAGCCCAGGGAGAGCGTTTCAGTGCCCACGCTTTGACCGTGGGTTCCATCCTGAGAACCTGCGCTCCTCCGGCCACTCAACTCTGCACAGTGCCAGCACTCCAGCTTCTGTCCACCCTCAGCTCCCACCCTGCGAGCCAGGGGCTTCCACCCACAGGCAGAACATCCCCGAGGCTAAAACACACAGGTTTTGAGGAAAGCTCAGCCAGACAATTGCTGAGAGCTTTTTAAAACCAGCCCCCCAGACAGACCATGTTACAGGAGAATGCTCCTCATTGTAAAAGCAACCATTAGTATCTATCCCAACACTCTGAATAGTGACACGCAGTGAAAAACAGCTTCCTACTGCTTTTAAGAATTCACTGGATGTGACGTTCTGACTATTACTGTACTATCTGCTGTTTGATACTATTAAAAGGGCAAGGAAGCTGCCCTTGTGCTACAGCCTTTTGTGCTTATGAAGTTTCCTTGCTTAAAGGCTTACCCAGAACATTACTATGATTCACACAGGACAGGGCACTTCCAAACAAGCCACACTCAGAGCAATAATTAGCATTATACTCAACGAAGAGGGTTTCAGGAAATTCGATTATTCCATGCTAATTGGAGTACCCAGAGCTGAGCGTTACAAAGGGATGCTGCAAAAGGCATAATTACAGCAGGAATAAGCATTTCCTAGTGCACAACCTGCTGCCAGGCCTGCACAGCCTTCCAAGCACCACAGGCTCAGCAGCACCTATGCCAGGGACTCACTCTGGAGCAGCAGGATGCTTTGGAAGCAAATCCCTGTTCTCTACAAGTACCACATGGAGGTTTGGCTCTTGGCGAGGTTTTGGTGGGCACCAGCTTTCAGAGGATGCTCCAGGTGTGCTCCAGCACCCCAGGGGACACATCCTGCAGCCACTGGAGCACCACAGCATCCCCTCAAATGCACCCAGGGCTCTTGCCTTCAAAGATTTTTCAGTTCAGCATCAGAGCACAGAGCAGAGCTCACCCAAAGCCCCCCTCACAAGTAAGAGAGATGTGAGGAGCATCAGCACCAGCTACTTCAGCCTATCAATCCTTTTTTATGAAGCTAAATTCCCTGCTAACATCAACCCAGCCTGCCTGCCCAGCGTTTCACGCCAATACAAAGTGCCTCCAAGCTCCATTTCATCTACTTGTGATCAAGGGGTTAACCCATGAGCACAAAGATAAGCAAAAGTTCTAACAAAGCCCCATTTTTCCTGGTGCCCATTAAGCCTTTGTTTTTATCACTGTAAATCTGAAAGGGAAAAAAGTCTGTTATTGGAGGATTAACTATTTGACTCAATAACTCATTAAAATTCCTCCAACTTGGCAAGCTCAGAAATATTGACGTTTCTTGACTCGTAATAAACTAGAAGGTCAAAGCATCTCTGAGCAGTGCAAAAAGTACAGCCCCTGGAAGGAGTATCTGACTATTCTTTACTTACTTTACTAATTGTTCCAGAATTTTTGTGAATTATCCTCAGAAATGTAAATTTTGTGACCTTAAGGAGACCTGTCAAGGCCATATTATTTGTAGTGCCTGCTGTAAATCAGAGCAGCACAAAGGATGAGGGCCGGGGGAAACTCTGGTCAAGCATCCTCCTCCTCCTCTCTGTGGCAGGACCTGCATCCCAATGTGCCTCCAAAGACACACTTTGGAGATTGCTGCTGCTACTAAAGGTATTTAAAAATCAAGATTCTGGAGTTGTTCTTTTCTATATAAACATAATTTAGCTACAACTACAGCAAAGCCTTCTTGGGTTGTCTTGACCACTAAAAATGGATCAGTCAGAGCTCACACCAGCCAAGGACTGCACCATGCACATCACTGAAGGTGATTTCTGCCTCCTCCTTCAAGGGGGGCTGCTCTCATTTACTGCACCAGGTCACAGCTGCACCCTGCCCTGACAGCAGCAACAACCCTCTTGAGAGCCTCAAGCACTTGTGGTATTTTGATTTTTAATATAAAATTTGTATTATTGAAGACAAACATTGTTATTAGAATGGAATTTAGAAGGTTTTTAATGATACATCCAAGATTTGGTCAAGCACCAGCTTATAGAAAAAAAGATAAAATACTTAATCTTTCCTCTATCCATGGAGAAACCCCAGAAAGCCTGGCTATGGTTGTGCCTCATTCATTTTGTTCAGAGTTTCATTTATTCTGTGTTCCCAGATGGACAACTCCAGGTTAAACACAGCTTACTGTGGTAAGGGAGAGGCAAACAGCCAGAAAGGAAAGACTCAAGTACTTGGGAATCCTGATCCAAGTCCTCTGAAATCTGTTTGCAAGCAGAGTGCTAACATGGGACGCCTTTGCCAGAATCTCCTAATGTTGCCAGCAGCTCTTTAATTCAATTATTTTTTGCATAATCCCTTGAAGAACCAAAGCTCCCCATGAGCCCCCTGAGCTGCAGTGACAGAGCCCAGGACAGAGAGGGGTGGGGGACAGAGCAGGGCAGGGCAGTGTGAACAGAGAATATTGGAGTGTGAAAGCTCTGTGGTGCTTACCCAGGGAACTGATTTATCTGGGGCAGCAGCACACACCATGCAGGAGCCTTTCCTCCCTGGGGGATCCCGTGGGCAGGACACTGGGGGGCAGCTCAGTGGCACAAGACAGGCTTTCCATGGCTTTTTCTGGACACATCATTCAAAGTGACTGCATTCCTCACTCTTACAAGCATTATTAAAAACAGAAATGGGAAGGGTAATCAAGTGAAACAACCAACTAACTGCTCACAGTATTTATGGGCCTCACTGCAATGCATGGAAAAGGCATAATTTATTCAATTTATTAGTTGCAAAGAAAGTAATTTACTTAGCTAAAAAAATTTATCATCTTGCAATACAAGCCACTGTTCAACACTAATTAAGTTCACTCAACATGGCTGGAGTCTGAGGTGTTATATTGCATTAGGGACAGAAGGATGGAGGCAGGCAGCCCAGTTTCACACACCCAACTTCTCCAACTGGTTCCCAGTTGCCCCTGAGAAACTGGGAATTCCAGTGGAAAACCAAAAAAGGGCTTGGTGCAGGCAGAAGGTAACTGAGCTCAGGAATTGCACAGGGCTGCTTAACAGGCTGCCTGCGTCTCCAAACCAGACTTAGATCAGAGAATTAAGATGTTCTGCCACACTGGAAAACATTAATTCATAAAGACAGAGCCCTCCCTCATCTACCTGTGTATGTTACAGATCAGATTAAGGCTCACATGGGTTTTTTCCCTCCCAAATATAATCCTATTCCTTACTTCAGCACAATTCCCAAGGAGTTCAAAGGCAGGTTGGGTTCAGGACAAGCTCCAATTAGAATGAACCAGACAAACCCATCACAGACAGCAAATCCAAACCCAGCTCTGCCATATCTCTGCTCATAAAGAGTGGCTCATACACAGCACAAATGTAAAGTACTATATTTACATGCTGGATATGCAGGTTTATTGCTGGGCTTTCAGGTTTATTGCTGAAGGAAAAATTTGGACTTTACATCAGGGTTGGAGCCAGACCCAGAAACTTTCATTATATGGATTATAACTGAAACTGGAAGCTTCCACACCGAGTCCCTCCAAGGCAAGGCTGCACCTTGCAAATGGTGTACTTAAATGAAAATAAAATCAAACCCGCTATGACATGATAAGAATATTCAGTCTCTAAACTCATTTACTTCCATGGGGTAGACTGGTGAGATAAGAGGTCACAGACTATTCATCCAACATTCCTGACATCAGTTTTCCAACACCTTTTTTCTTTCCCACACTAAACAATCGTCTAAAATTTTTTGTCTCCATTACAAGCTTTTGTCGTTAAAATTTATTTTTATAAAGCAAAAATGGTGACTTGCCCTGGAGAATAACACAGAGAATAAGATGTGCTTCAAGCATATGATTTGCTGTAGATGCAAACTATTTTGTTTCAAGGTCCAGGAGACAATTGTGTGTGTGTGCACAACCTGGAGCAGGATGGAGAGACACACACCAGCCTTGAAAGAGGAGGATGGAAAGTCAATCATTTCCACCAATTCAGCTGCTCTACATTAAACAAAAGGCAGGATGAGGTGGAAAGCGTCCCTGGAACAAAAACTAGCAAGATTTCCCAGATAGTCACATTATTTCAGGAGGACTCGGGCAGAGTCTAAGAAACAAAACCAACACCAGAAGGAAAGGAAAATATACCCTGGAAAGGAGAGTTGTGACAAAGAGTTCCTGTGAGAACACCAGGACGAAGGGAACTGCCTAATCTGTGTCTGCAGTTTAATATCAAATGAAAACAAATTATAATTGCTCAGCACAGATTCAATAACAGTGAGCAGTTATTCTGCACACAACACCACGGAACCACTCAATATTCCAGGAATCTTATCCATTTTTACATCTAGAAACAGGGATGAATGTCATTTTCTGCATCTCTCAACTGTGGAACCCATTAGAGGTCATACCATGAAAAGGCTCTGGAAACTCACAGTAACCACGCTATTTTTAGTGCAATTAGCCTAATTTTGCCCCATTTCAAATCCATTTAACCACTATGAGATCAAAAGCTTCATCAAATACTATTTTGGATGGTATTATGGTCTGTGAGGGTACTAAGAGGAAAAAAGAGGCAAAAGACACATATAGATCAAAAGACCCCAGCTATGTAAAGCATACAGAGATTACTGAGGCAGAAACACCAACCCAGAGACGAGCCCATATCTGGTTAGATCCTTGCCATGAAACTGCACCATGCACAATTTGTTTGACTGTTCTCTCCCTGCAAGAGCTCCTAAAGAGGCGATTCATAAAACTGCTCTTTACGAAATGTTTATCTAAAGTTATCTATGAGAGGCACTGCATATTGGAGGCAATTTTATTGCATTACTGCAGTGCAGCAAGTATGGACACAAACCTGTACCTGTTGGCATCACACCTCAGCCTGCCTGGCAGGTCCCAGCCAGCCCACCCAAAACAGCAGCACGTTAGCAGGTTAATATATTTCCTGCATTGATCCAAAGGATTAAGAGTCCAAGGCCAGCTTGGGCAGGGCTTGGAGCAGCCTGGGAGAGTGGAAGGTGTCCTGACCGTGGCAGGGAGTGGGGACAAGATGAGCTTTAAGGTGCCTTCCAACCCAAACCATTCCATGATTCTGTGATTTAATTCGATGTTCCCTTGGGCACCCCCCTATTTCCAGGGCTGTGAGCAGCCCCTTGAAGTGCAGCAGAACATGCAGATGCACATCTGCACATCTTGATCGTGTTTTTAATTTTCTCAGTACTCCACAGCCCCAAAAATGCTGGAACTTTACAGTCTCAGCTCTGGAGGGAACAGATCACATAAGTACCTTGGATTCTTTGGTAAAACTCTGGATCAGAAGAACAGACTCTTCTGAAGGCAGGCAATGAAATTCCCATAAGGTCACTGCTCACATTCAGTCTTGTTGCCTTTAATCTTGCTCTGAATCCTCTGCCTGCCCCATTTCTTCATTCCTACTCTCAGGACCAGCTTTGCTCCCCTTCCTTGTTTTCAGTGGGCTTTTATCCTTTGTGTCGTGTCTCTTTCTGCTATTCCTCCAGTGAAACCCCCGTGGCAGGGAGTACAGGGAGGTTAGAACCCAATAACAAAATAGCTATAGATGACTTGCAGTGGAGCTGAAGAGCCTGGATGCTCCCAGCTCTCTGCATTATGAACCTTTCAGCCTGGCCATGCACGTTGCCTTTTGCTGGTTCCCTTTTCCCCCCCAGAGATGCTCAGACCTCCCCTGGCTCCCCCACCCTCACCATGAACAGAGACCTCTGCACAGCCCTGCCCTCAAAGCTCCTTGGCACAAGACTCACACTTCCAGGTATTTTTCAAAGTCTCATTCCAAAATTTTCACAATTTTGCCCTCACTTTGGTCATTTCTACTTGGAGGAGGGTGAAATCCATAAACCAGGTGTACTGGGACATGCTGCAATGGCAGGGGACGAGCACAGCCAACACTTATCCCACCTATGTAAAAGCACCTTGCAGTATTAGCAATGGTTCAAAACCAAAAGACACCCAGTTCCCTTCTGAGGAGCATTCTACAGTCTCACATAAATCTCTTCTTTTGCTATTTTTTCAACTCATTACTTTCTAATAAGACCATTTATCAGAAAAGTAATCCATTTGTTTACCGTACGCCGGTTTTCCCCTTACAAATGCACAAACACAATGTTATTTCAGACCAGAGAGAAAGATGTTTTCAGTTTCCCATTTGTTTTCTCATTCAGACATCAGTTTATAAGGCTCAGTGAGGGAAAAAACCAAACAGAAACCCAGCTCATCATTGTGTTTGTGTCAAAAAAAAAACAACAAACAAAACATTATTCTGATTATTTGTTTTTGGTTGAAAGAGGAACAGATAACAAGCTTTTATAATTAATATCCACTCAGTTTCCTTATTACATTATTCTTGAATTCAGCTCTAAGTAAAGAAAAAAACCCCATCTGACTCGCACAAACTGTGCAAGTGCCACTGCAGAGGCTTCAAGGTGATGGATGAGAACCCTCAGTGTCAGCACAGCAATGTCAGCACTTCCTTTTCTCTAAGAGGTGCACGTCACACGCTTCAACCCTACCCATGAAGTCACAGCCTTGACAAACATCTCCAAAGTATCTTAAAGCACAGCTCAAAGATGGGTAAGAGGTAGAGACACCAGACTAGAAAGATGGAGGTTGGCAGTGGGTACAACCTAAACATACAGTAATCAAATCACAGGATCACAGAATGCTTTGGGTTGGAAGGGACCTCAAAGAGCATCTTGTTCTGCCCCCTGCCATGGGCAGGGACCCCTTCCCCTATGCCAGGTTGCTCCAAGTCCCATCCAACCTGTCCTTGGACACTCCCAGGGACGTGCAAGGCAGGCACAGGGGGTACATCACTGGCAGCATGTCCAGGACTGCATCCCAGCTTGAGGGGGGACAGCAAGAAGAGGAGGGTGCAGGCAGAGCATCAGTGCTTCAGAGTCACCCCAACTTATGCCCAGTACTTCAAACCCCACCTGGTTTTGGAGTTTAAAGAGAAACTTTCTAAATGAGCTGATTGCTAGAAAGGGAGGCAAACTGAAAACAAACAAACAATCCAACAGGATTGCCTTAAAAAATTCCTATGAAGAGGATATGCCTTTAAAATATTCTTTATATGCGTTCTGCAGTGCTTGTCGGGTAAGGCTCATAAAAACTCAGGAACACCATAGATTTAGTTTAAAATGATAGCAGATGCAAACAAAGCCCACATCCTCCAGTCATGGGGACAAGCACTGCAGCTCCCTCTTACATGACCCAGCACCTCCTCAGCAGCAAGAGCTGCCTTCAGGGGTGTGTGGCCAGGACAGTGAGTCCCTTCTAACTGCAGTGTTACCAACACACACCAAAAACACAGCATCTCCCCAAATTCCCGGCTCCAGATGTGCTCCCTGTGCTCTGCCCCAAGCTTGAACTCTGGTCAGTGCAAGGGAGCAGGAAAAGCTCTGGGAGCTGCAACCAGACTGAAACATCTGCACAGCCCCCCACTGATCAATAGCCATTTGCAATCCCCTCTCCCATTCTCTGTTATCTGTAATGAATTCCTATTCCCAGACTGAGAAATGAGGAGAAACACTATTTTTAAAGCTACGGCATGCAGATCTTCTCCACCACTGCTAATTTTGCAGCTCTCCACTGGTTTAATTTCCTCTTTGTTGGCCAATCCAGGCCACCACCACCCAGCACAGCCACACCTTGTGGGCACAGTACTTTGTTTAACTCCACCTGGGGTCAACGTTAACACACAGAAACCTTCACCTCACACAGGACAAACCCCTGAGTGTGGCAGCAAACACAGCCAAGGGAGTGCCCAGCCCTCTGAGGCTCTGCCCTCCAGGGCACAACGATTTCTCACCCCCTTCCTGAGGATTTCACTTTTGCAGCAATAAAGGAAATTGCCCTGACTGTACCTGAAGATTTATCTTCCCTGAATATCAGATTTCAAGATCTTTTCCTGCTCCTGAAGTAAATATCCCCACTGCACCTCCACCTTCATCTCCCCCAGTGCTGCCACATCACCCCAACCTGCACCAAGCAGTGGTAAGTATTTGAATCGACATCTTAAGCTCCTAAATTCAACAAAGAGACATCTTTTTTATCCCCACTTACCCTCCAGCAGTTACTTCTCCCCGTGCTCTTCTACAAAGGAGGGTGGCAGAATTAATGCCACTTCTGCATTACAAACCTTTTACTCCCTCTGTATTTGCTCTGTGCTGAAGGAAGCGTTTTAAAGTGCATTTACCTGATGGAAGAGTTATAGGCTCCTGAAAGGATAACTTAGTAAGATGAAAAAACCTACTAAAAAGCTATTTTGAAAGTGAAAAGCCTTTAAACTTCACATAATGTTCAAGCTGGCTCGGAGGGTATCAGTGCAGAAATGGAGCATTAGCACCAAAATGCTAACATTAGCTGGGTTTTTTTTTATTATTTTTATTATTCTGAGGAGTTGAATATATCACTGGTTTCTCAGGTTGGGACGATCTAAAAAGAAAAACTCTGAAGAGGTGAAAAACTGATAAAAATCTGTAGCTAATTAAGGATTCCTGCAGTGGATGCATTTTTGTTTCAAATAGTCTTAATTTAATTTGAATTTTCTTAATCTATACAGCTGGGCATCTGGTTCAGGAAATTGCCTGTTTTCTTTTTTTGGGGGAAATTGAGCTTTTTCCTCTTTGTGGCATCAGTGTTGGCCCACAGCCATGCAGAGAGTCCATCCAGGACTGATCCTGCTGCCCACCAGAGCCAGCAGCCTCTCTCGGGGTGTGTGAGCACTCACTCCTCATTCATCCACCCCAGGGAAGCGTGGGGAGAGCTGGATATAAAATCAGAGTGCATGTATTCACTGCCTTGCCTTTGAAAGTGCTCTGCACACAGAATCAAAACAGCAACTGCTGATCAAATCAACCCAATACTGTTTCCCTTTGAATACACGGGCACCAAATGAAAACAGGAGGGTCACATTTAATAGCAGCAGCAGAAAAGCCTGGGATAGAAAGCAGGAATAAGCAGCAATCAGCAGTCATCAACATCAGAGTATGCTGGGCAAAGACAGCATTATGGGGCTTTTTATTCTTTTAAGAAAGGGAATGGAACAAAATACATTTGGGGGCAGGGATGTGGCACATGTTGGGCTGACCCACATGGATATGGCATAACTACACCCCAAGAGGAGCACGAGGTGTGCCAGACACACCTGGGAGGCTGAGCATGGGTCAGATGAATACCATGAAGGCCCCACAAAACCAGTGTCACCAGTTTAAAGCAGAGACACGAGATGGCCAGCACGAACCCAGCACAGGCAGGCACCGTATTTTGGACTGGAGAGTGGAAGTGGGCTTTTCTCCCAGCTCATTCCCTGGTGTCTTAGAAAAACAAAGTAAATCTACTCATTGTAAAGTGGAGAGACAGTTCAAGAGACTCCCTGGTCTCTCTCCCCAGGCTCTGTCCCACTTGTCCCTTTGGATCAGGACACGGAGCTCTCGGGCGGCTTCGGGGGATGAGGCAATGGGGAATCAGAGCAAAGGGAAGCAAGAGGGGCAGTGTTTCCTCCAGTCACTTTGGACAACTGACCAGAAAGGGAAAAAGCAGTGAGAGTCACTCTATCTGACACTAGAGGAGTAAAGGGAATAAATAAACATAAACAGTAATAGCAAACAGGACCATGCTGTGCTCAGGGCACAGCCCTTTTCCCTAAGCACATCGAGCTCAAGGCATGGATTTCTCAGCAGAGAAGAAGCTGGTTCTGCCCCTTGACAAGGCACCCAGGCCCCTCCACTCTTCAGACTCCAACAGGACCCTGCAATGCCTCCCCAGGAGCCTGGGGTGCTGCAATATTCTCCAGCTCAGCACACTGACACAGGAGCCCAAAGCTTGCAGAGGAAATACAGGAGCAGCGTGAGAGGGATGACTGGATCTGCCTGGGGGAAAGTTCACTTCCAAAACCCTTTGCTTTAGGGCCAAAGCTGTGTCTGATGCCCTCCAGCATGGCTCCTCACAGCACACAATGGGCTGGGAAGGGTTGGTGCTCCCAGCCATGGGGATCACAGCATGGAACTGCCTCAGCCCATCCAGAACACGGGAACTGACCCGGCAGCCAAAGCCACTTGGTGCTTTGTGCTCACAGCAAATAGGATTACTGGCAGCAGTGAAAAGTGAAGTCCTCTGTTGAACAACACACTGGGGATGGCAGCTGTTTTGCAGCCCTGGCCTACAAATACCACCTTGCCAAAGCTTTCTCTACTAATGGGGCCTATTTTCTCTCTAGGAAAGGAAAAGGCAGGAGAGAATTCAATTTTTATGCTGCCGAGTCTGCTATTGATGTGCATGTGTTCAACTGCTCCTGTTCCCATTAACACCCAGCATGGGAGATTCAAACAACTTCAGAGCTGCTACAGGCTGGGGTTGTCCAGCAGACAGAGTAAACCTTTTTATAAAAGCCCAACAACACAAAAGGTGTTATTTAATTTTAACATTTTCTGCACTAAATAACATAGCTCAGCTTTGACTTAAAAACCTGCGCTTCTCAATGGAAATATTTGTCTCTGCCTGAAGTACAAACCAGAGCTGCCAACTACTCATGTCCACAATGCTCACTGATGCCAAGGGGAGCTGCTCTGGCAGGGCAGGTCCCCACAGGGATCCCAGAGGGTCATTGACTGACTCCAACAGACCTGCAGGCACTAAATGGCTGCCTCTGGGTTACTCAGCTGGAAGAACATGCACAGTGCCCATTTGGGGGGGAAAAGGTCAATACAAACAATAACAAAATCCCTCAGGTCTCACTGTGAAATGGAGTGAATGACCAGCCAGCAAGGAGGGGAGAGGGGAAAGCAGGGAAAATGAGAAAAAGGCAAACTGCTCTCTGTGTGAAGGCAGGAGTGATCCTGAACCGCAGTCAAGCCTCCCAAAAGTTCCCATTTAAAGTCCTAATTGCCTCAACAGTGTCCACTGAAGTGGGTAAAGCAGATTAAAAAATTCAAAATTACAGTATCTCTTGCCATGTAAATGCCTCTCCATTAGGAACAGGGCTCAGACTCTCAGGAATGGAGTCCAGGGAAGAGGGGAAAGACAATTCTGCCTTGCATTTTGCCCCAGATCAGCAAGGAAAAGGACACCACCTGGGACAGGGCTTGGTGTCCCCAAGCTGGCACAGGCAGCTTTGTGGTTCCAAAAAGTATTCTGGAGCTACTGGGCTCCAGAAGCTGTCCAAAACTTCCTCCCACTCGATTTGTTCCACACATTTGTGCTGGCAATTCAAATTGATTTTGTACTGAAATATTGCTGTGGGATTAGACCCCGCCGTGTGAGGTGCAGATGTACTTAATACAAGGAGTAGCAAATACAGCGTTATTAAACAGAGGGGTGGGAGCATGAAAGAATCATAATTCAATACTCCTCAAGCAAATACTGCATTTTGAAAGGAAAACCAAGGATCTCGTTTCTTCCCTTGCTGTGCATCTTTCCCAGCACAACAATTCCACGCTCTCAAACTCAAAAAATGCCTGAAAGTCTTGGAAGACATAAATTGGGATCCAGAAGAAAAAGCTGCTAACACCGAGCTTTGTAGTGGAGGGTCCAGAGGGAGTCCACAGCAGGGACAGGCAGAATGCATTAAATCTCAATTAGATCATAGCACACAACAAAGCACGGAACATTCTCATCGTATTTGCTCACCCAAGGATTAAGGGATTTCCTTCGGAGAGAAATGTGCTCACCAAGCATCTCTGGGACCAGGCAGCTCCTGGCAGGGCAGAGCAGGCACCTCAGCACCCTCCTAATGAGCTGCACCCATTACTGAATGGTCTCATGACACAGGATTTTACGTGTGTGTGTGCCAGTGCCAGTGCAGCTGTGAAGAGACCCAGCTCAATATTTCCAAAGGGTTTCCAGAGCATTTTTAGCAGATATTTCTTACTGGTGACTGTCTGCATAGGCCTAAATGTCAAAAATAGCAGTGCAGAAAGAAAAATGAGAAAACAGAAAAATAAAGGAAATAAAGCTTTGATGGCATGCTTTAACTTTTAAATATTACTGCAATAAGGCAAGGTTCCAGCCAGTCTTAAAGCAATGATTTAGGCAACATTATGAAGTCATTATTTGTAAATGTGTTTGTTGGACAATGCTTGGTATTAATAAGGCCTCATAATTATGGCTGTGAACAGCATTATAAATAAAATATTGGCCAGCCAAGTGGCCCTGCCAGGCCAGCAGCAGAGCTGGGAGCAGAGTCCAGCCTGGGCTCCTGCTGCAGGACCTGCTGCTGCAGCACCTCCTTCTGCAGCACCTGCACCAGGATTCATCTGGCCCCATAAAAGGATTTTTCATCCCTTCTCCCCTGAGCCAAACTAAGATTTGCTACCAAACAACTTCACAAGCCTGAAAGACTTTTTCTATGAGATCACTGAATCATAGAAACCTTAAGGTTGGAAAAGCCCTCCAAGGGCATCAAGTGCAGCTATTCCCCCAGCACCACATGTCCCCAAGTGCCACATCTGCACGTGTTTGAAACCCCTGCAGGGCTGGGGACATCCCCACTGCCCTGGGCAGAGCTGTGCCTGCCAAAGCTGGGGCTTTTCCCGTAGCTACACTGGCCATGACACCTGCCCATACCCAATTCTTGCACCCAGCCCCTTCCACAGCCTCAAGCTCTCCACCCCAAGGACAGTTCGTGTCTGACACCAGCCAGCACTGGACATTTCCAGTGCTATCAGTCAGGACAGGCTTCCCCCAGTGCAAACAGTTTGCACTTTACTCCTAAAGATCAGTTAATGAAGTGCAAAACTTCAGAGCTGTTTGATTAAAGTGCTAATGCTTGGAAAATCAATATGCCAGGGAGCAAAGCTTTCTTCACATTTAAGCAAGAAAAAAGAGTCTTAAATTTTATGCAGAATCCAAACGCAGCAATGGGAGTGCAGACACACTGTTTGTAGCTGCTTCATATAATTTACAAACACCTGCTGTTATTACACCTTAAAACACACATTATTCAATAAATGCTGTGCAAATTATCTTAAAAGCAGCAGTGCCTTGACTCACTTCTACAAAAGCCCTACAATATCCACACAGAGCCTTTTCAAAGGTCTCCCTTGCTGAGGAGCAGGACCAAGAGTGGAAACCAGAGCCAGGCCAGCAGCACCTCTGCAGTGAGCTGCTTTCATTTGCTCCAGCCAAACCCATTCCCCACCCACACAAGAGCATTCAGTCAACTCAACGAATGGCTTGATAAACACACTCCACCACCCCTCACTAGGGCTGGAAAACTTCAAAGCGTGGCAATCATAATATTTTCATTACAGACACGAGCTATTATTCCTCCCCACAATGGAAGACAGGCTCTAATCCCCACCCTGAAGGGCTCTGCTGAACGGGGACATCACAGTGCCTTTCAGAAACCCATCTGAGACATGGTGTTCACACCTGTGAAACCTTCCAGCCTCGGCAGGTCAAACCTGGCACCAAAGCAGCCACCCTGCCCCAAAATAGCTCTGAGTTTCAGATGTTGTAACTCCCCTAATGGTTAGGATACAAGCCCTATGGTCATAGCCCAAATGGTGTTACGCATCCCCTGACTGCACACACTGAGATTATGACTGCTCAGTGCACTCAGCACACACACAGCCACCAGGGAACACTAAAAGCAAATTCTGGCCCTGTCTATCATCCATAATTCAAGAGAAATCAGGGTTAAAAAAAGTGCATGAGCAATTGACATAATTTATAGGCTGCGAGTGGGCGAGCTGGCAGTCTCTCACATCATAAAGTTTAACTAAGGGTAGTTTAACATCAGCTGTCCCCACAGCTGGATTGCCATTAGCTCCATTACTGCAGGGAGCAGCCCCCTCCTTAGCTGGGAGCCCCCACCTCACCCCACCACCAGCAGCATCTCACCAGGAATGATCACTCAAGCACAAACTACTTGGTAGTAACAGCAGGGAAAAAAGAAAAAGGAAAAAATCCCAACAAAACCCCCACACCTTGAAAAGTTTCCTGATGCAGTTGGCTGTGGAAGGTGCCCCTTTTAATGTGAAAGGAGGGAAGAAAGAAAAAAGTATCAAGTTTTCGAGATGCTGTTGCCAATCCCGATCAATATCATGACATTTACCATTATAGGATATAATTTATTCTTGTTGTAAACTAACAAAAATATTCTTCTTTACACAGGGGATTGTCACATTAATTCAGTGTGTGTGCACGCTGAGGGTATTAATTGATCATTCGATCTAAACCAACTTTCAGTCAATACTCCTTAAGGAAACAAAAGCAAGCTGGAACAGTGACTGCTTTCTCCCACCAGCCTCAGGTTCATCCACAGCATATTATTTTGAGTGGAAAACCTAAATTTCACAGAAGTGAAGGATTCCACGAGTAGGGTCGGGCATTGGGAACGGGGCTGCTGAAAGTCCCACATGAAAATGAGCTTTTCCAACTGATTCATTCTGTGTGTCACCAGTCCCTCTGCAATTAGTCACAGCATGACTCTGAAGAGGCCCAATATAACTGGTACCACCCACAAAAGCACAGTTAAACTCGGTGAAGTTTAAACTTCAGAATTAAACTTGGAGAAAGCCCAAGCCATGCCTTCAACCTGCCACTGCTCCTGCTCTTCAGAAAACCTCTCTTCAATGGAGGGATTTTGCAGAACTCAAAGGAGAACTTGAAAACAGGAATCCCTGAAGTAAAAGGAGTTCATGAAAAACCCCCTGGTTTCACAGCACCCTGCACATATCAAGACACCATCACACATCACCAGTCCAAGTACTCCTTTTCTGCAGTTCATGCTGCAATACCAGATTTGCAGGAGCTTTGGTTTTTGTGTTCCCTTCCTGTTGTGTTCAGCTGGCTAGTCTAGCTAAGCTGTTTTAAAAAAAATGAAGGATCAGCACTGAGCCTGAATCTTTACTCAAAAAGTCTTTTTTTACATCTCATATGCAGATTCAGCATGTCCATGGCACAAAGATGAAGAGACATGTCCCGATTTAATCTCGAAACACAACTTGGTAAGCAGAAAGCAACAAGAAGAGGTGTTTTCCCCTCTGCTTCAGCTGACAATTCAGCAGCAAAGTGGAGCAGGTTTAGTGGGAACAGGTAACACTCCCAGAGCTGTGCCCTGCTCTCCTTCAGAGCACAACCTCCAAAATCAGACAGAGCTGCAGCCTCAGAAACCAGTCACCTAAGAAACCCCCAAAGACCTCAATCTCTTTTTCTCTCCTCAGCAGCACCAGCACTTTTTAATTCCACTGCTTCCCAGGAGATGGGTCTCCATCCCCAGGAGTGCTGAGCGTGCTCTGCATTTTCCCAGGGAAAAAGGACCCCTGAGTTATGGGGGCTTTTTTTACTTTTTTGTCTTTTTTCTCTCTTTTGGGTCATCATCTAATAGTCTTATCTGGGCCTGCAGAGCACCTCATGGAGACAAAGTGCTGTCTGTCCCCCAGGTGCAGCCAGGAGCACACTGGCATGTGGCAAAGCAAAGGAGCCTGAGGCTTGAAATACCACCCTGAGCATCCCTTGAACGCAGCCACGGGACCTTCACGGGGGATTTACAGCACGGGCTTTTCTCCCGTGAGGTGGGCAGAGAAACCTGCAAAGAAGGCAGCTCATAATTTAGGTTTATTTATGATTTATCTTCTTCATTCCAGTACCCGGAGAGGAATTTAAATGAGGCATTTCCACAGTCCTCTGAAGCTCTGAAGCACCACACGGCCACGAAGCTCAGGGAAAGCCCTGGACTGTCGTACCAAGTGCAGGATGTGACATCCCTGCTGCCACCTGACACTGACAGGGTGTTAAAAACACTCTTTGGCATGTTTGGAACCAGCAAACATTTTGAGGACATTCATAAGATGAGCAGTCTTTGTCTCTGATCCAGACAGCCAACAGCTGAGTCATGAAAACACAGGAGGGAAACCCACCAAAATCCCATATTCCAACCTGAACACCCAACCACAGGACTTGGCATGCTCCTTTCCACACCAAAGGGCACCTCTGCATGAAGGCTCTGAAACATTCCCTTTATCATCTCTGTTGTCCCAGGTCCTCTCAGAGCCACGTGGACAAGCGGAGCAATGGATGCCTCACTCCAAAAACTGGGAGTGCTGCAGGGATCCCTGGGGGCTCTCTGAGCACTGTGCATGGCACAGTCACCCAAAACCATGCTCAGGAGAGAACAAAGCACCCCTGCTCCAGAAGCTCTGCTCACTGACCTGGGGGCAAAGGAGTCCTTCACTACAAGGCAGAATTACTCCTCAAAGGATTCTGATCACCCTTGGATGTGTCCCCACCAGGCATGAACCTGGCTGAGGAGCCCAGGGAGCACAGCCCAGGGCACAGAGCTGCTCCTGCAGCAGCTGGAGCTTCCAGCACTCCACAGGAACCTTCCCCAGGCTTCTCTTGGCTTTGTATTGGAGGGGGGAGCAAGACTGATGCCTTCCAGCACACACAACCCACTTCTGTCTTCCTCTGCCCCCATAAGGAACCCAAATGTACATTTGACCTTCCCTTGCCACGCATTGTGGGTGAGCACCAGCCCTTGGAGAGGATTTGGGTGTGAGTGGGAGCTCCAAATACCCCCCCTGCTTTTTTTTTTTTCCTGGAAATATTAACAGGGCCCATCCAGAATCCCCTGAAAGCAGAGGGAGCTTCACCATTTACTATGGGTGGGAACAAGAACTCCTGGTTGCATTTATTCCCTCCAGCCTGCCAAGCTATATTTAAATCCCTTTCCTCAATCGGAAGGAACTTAACCAACCTGGAAAACAACAAATCAATGCTACTTGCATTGTTTTTCATGTCTGACTCCACATTAATGCTGTGTCAGACACCATCAGCCTCACAAGACGCAGCACCAGCCTTTGCCAGAACTGTTGCATTTTCTCAATGAAAAAAGGAAATAGAAAAGAGGGATGAGAAAAATTAATTGGCCATGACTTTTTTTTGTGCTGTTCTTCCCTGTGATTTGGGCAGGAAACAAGAACTAGGAGAGACAAGCTGTGGCTGCTCCATCCCTGGAAGTGTCCAAGGCCAGGCTGGATGGGGCTTGGAGCAAGCTGGGCTAGTGAAAGGTGTCCAGGGGTGGAACAAGACAAGCTTTAAGGTCCCTTCCCACCCAAACCATTCCATGATTCCATGTTTCCTCGATGAGAAGAGGGGTTTCCTTACAGCACAGCTAAGGGATGGAGAATTAGTTTCCTCATGAGTGAAGATGATCCCAGGTGGGAGACTCTGCTTTCTGCACCAGAACGGGAAATTTCCCAGCAATAATATTGAGCCAGAACTCAACATTGTGCTGTCAAAGAAAATTCTCAGAAGTGCAACAACCACCTCCCCACGGTCTTCAAAAACCTGATAGCCTGTGGTATCCATTTGCCACTCTTTAATCAGCTCTGGTTAATGGGTGAGACTTTTCTGCAGCATTTTCATGGCCAGGTTAACTCATTTCAGAAGAACACAACTGCACTTACAAGCAGATGTCAAAAAATAGACAGTAAAAACACTTCCTTATGGATTTAGTTGCATTTGAAACTGCTTTTAATTGCAGATCTATACAGCTCTGAGTGCTGGTCACTGCTGGGCTCCCTGGGAATCTTGACACCCAAAGGGACAAGGCAGAGTGTCACAGTCAAGGATTTATAGACAGCAACAGCAGAAGCCATGTGAGTGGAAAGATTTAATCCCCTGCTGCTGAAACCTAACTAAAGGAGATGTATACAGCCGTATGCAAAGAGAGATGAGCATGGAAAGGCTCCAAACCCAGGGCATTTGGTAAGCAAATGTTATCCCCCTGAAATTCAGAAAAGTCTGCAAGATTATTTTATGTCTTCTCCAATCAGAATTCAGTAGAATATAAGGAATAAAATTAATCCCTTTGTCCAAAAGATGATTTAAATGCATTTACCACTGAAAGTTTGTGCAGCTAAGAACTTGTAGCAAAGATTGAAAAGACTGTTCACAAAGAGCAGGGAACATTAAATACACAATGAAAAGACAGTGAAGATTTACAGACCAAACTCCTCTGTCACCCCAAAATTAAAATGTCAGCCCATGGCAGTGTGTTCTCCCTTTAGCTCTCCTGAAACCCTAACCAGGTTACACTGCAATAGACTGTGCAGAGGGAAGGAGATGTATCTTCAGGTACAACAGCAATAGCTCTGCTGAAGGACATGGGTGCTCAGGGCTGTTTCCTGTGCATTATGGACCTTCAAGATGCTGATACTTAACAAACCATAAAGACCAATAAAAACTCTAAAACAATCCTTAAAAAAACCATTATAAAAACGGTTCCTTGAGAGTTTCCCAGATTTCCAGCACATCATCTTGGCTGTGCACTGAGGGGAATCCCTGGGGCCAGAGGCAGAACCTCATCCCAGCAGGAGGAGCATCCCAGCAACACTCCCAGGTGCTGCTCCTGCTGAACCCACCCACCCCACAGAGCCAGGGGGAGCTGAGCCCTGCAGGAGCAGCAGCAGCATCTTCACTGGTGCCACAGCAGGGCTGTGCAGACTGCCCACCCTGGGAGCAGGCTGAGGTCCCTGCAGAGCACAGCCACCCTATCTTGGCAGCAATGCTGGCACTGCCACCACCAGAGCCCTGCCAAAGCCCAGCTAATTCCAGCTGGGAACGTGCTCCACATTATCCACTCCTTCAGGCTCTGCAGCCCAGTCACGTTACAGCAGTTCACAGACAAGCAAAGCTCTGCATCAGAGCTGGATTATTGGAGGGCTGAGAGCAGCCACTTTAGCAATTAATTTTTGGGTGGCGTTCTTCACTGCTGCATATTTGAGCAATGCTGTTTTCCATCAGATATGCTTTCATAACCAGAAAAATGGCTTGAGTGCCTTACAGCATCTTTGTTCCCATGCAGGACTGAACTTCTTTGAAATATTCAAAGTTTAACCAATTGATTTTGCTCCTGGCAAGTCTCGCTGCGTGGAGCTTTGCTGAGTGTGTCGACCTGCACTCTGAAAGAACTACTTATCACCTACAAGATCTATTTCTGGAAGAATGAGCAAACATCCATTAATACAGAGCTCAAGTCTAGAAGGCAGACAGTGGTCAGTATAAAGTAAAGAAAGCAGAGTAAAGAGTAAGAAACTTTCTTTGATGAAGAATCCCTCCTTCCACTACCTTTGCTTTGCCATACAGCAGGAGCAAGGACAGATGACAGGAGGGATGGGGGTGCAAAATGCTGCTACCCATTCACTTTGTCTTGCTTGTGGCTTGTTTATTCATGGATTTCATATTAAATTTATCTCTGGAAAATCATAGAGGAATTTATCACTATGCCCCTTCAAAATACCCCAGAAATATTAACTCCCCTGAACCACTGTGTGGTAGGTGGTACTGGATGTGACATCATCCTTGATGCAGAGAAGTTTCCTTAAGCAGACAAAGTGAACAAATCCCTCTAGATCCTTTACAGTTTCCAGTCACATCATCAAAACTGTCATATGGGGCTGAGCCAGACAAAGGTGGAGGAGCAAGACTCTGCCAACAGCCAGGAGGGCTGACTTTTTGAGAGAATGGACTCAACCTGCCAGCCCTGGGCATAAACATCTCATCAAAATGCAGTGCTTAATAGCAACTGGGTTCTGGGCCCAGGGATGAGGTTAGAAATCCCAGTCTGAAGCATCACATGGGCATTCCCCTCATCCCAACCTATTCCAGTGCCCAGACTTGGAGGTTTTTTCCATGTTGAACAAGAGAAAAACATCAATGACCATAAGTAAACAGAAACACTGTCCTTGTCTCCATACCCTCCTTCTCTGTTCATTCTGTAAGACTCCCCTGTGTCTAAAGGTGTGTTTTCCTGCTTTCCAATTCCACCGTGCCCAGTGACAGAGGGTGGCAGATGTCACAAAACTGACACTGCCGGGTCCTGACACTGCAGAGCAAGGGGACACATGAAACCTCCTGCAGAAGGTGTGCAGGGCTCCCCTGCTGGTTTGCTGGGAGAGATTGGAGGGGCAGAGCCCTCCCTGCTCAGCTCAGAGCTCAGCCAGACCTCCTGTAGCACGGGAGCCACGCTCAGATTTGGGTCAGTAACCTTGGTGCAAAGTGAGACCACATCACTGAGGGTGGAAACTTCCAGAGTGAAAAAGCCATCACAAAATACACTAACATACTGATCGTTCTTTTTAGTAAGGTCTTCACAAGATAAATGATGGCCCTACTTTTTTTTTTCTTAATAAAAATAGAGCTGCATGAAGAGACAGCAGTATTCATATTTATGATGCCTTAAACAGACCCTAAAGGTTTCCTGTCTTCAATTTAACTCTGCCTCTAATAACCCATTAGCATGAAAATGACAGGCAAGTCGACATAAGCTTCGATGCCTTTTCGAGATGCAGATCCCTTTCACGTTGCAAGATACTCTTCACATCAAGTGAAGCTGTGAAAGGAACCAAGCCACTCCTTGATGTGCTCCAGAACTTATCAAAATATTTGAATGCTTTTCAAAATACCTTGGCACTTTTCTCTGAGTGTAACTCATACTTTTCTCCTTCAATTAGGCACATCAATGCACATTTAAAAATAAACCCTTACGCACTGCCCAAGCCACAGCTCTGCCAGACTTCTTGCACCAAAAATCCACCTTCCAAAGGCATCAATTTTTTTAGCAAGCCAACATGTAGGTTTAGCCCCCAGCTCACCCCCTGTCTCAGGTACCCCTGGGACAACCCCCAAGATTCTCTTCTCACCAGATGAATCCACACCCTGGGCATGTTATTCTTCATCCCCAGCAGTGTTTCCCACGATGCCCACCCAGACATCCTCCTGCACATGCTGCACTTTGCTTTATCAGTACCTGGAGTCTGTGCTTGACTTTATCAATGCACAGGAAAGCTTCAGTGTGGCAGCTTCTCTGCTTGGAGAGCTGGTGCTGCCTCTGATGGAGGGGAAGAGACTGGATGTACCAGCAAAGGGAATAAACAATACACTTTCTAACCTGCCATTATCCCCTTCCAGCTCTTTGAATGCACTGCAAGTTTAATTGCCATTCCTTCAGTGATTTTCTACTTTGAGGCTGTAGTTAGAGCCCCTGGGCCTGTGAGGAGTATTTTGCTGTGAATTTACCTATGGAGAATGCTGGAATTCATGTCCTCAAGTTGCTTCATTAGTTTACTTTACGCTTTCCAAATGATCAAAGCAGACCTAAATTTTTCATTAAGAGGAAAATTGCACCTTTTTGCATGGTAGAAGAACTGGGTTAATTGCCAACATTAATATTATATTTGGTTCTCAAAAAGCCACTAAGAATTTCTATCATAACTAATAAATACAAATTGAGGCATAGTCACTGCAGAGAGCAGGGAAAGCTGGGTCCTTCCTTCAAGCATGTACACATATCACCCCACAGTCTGCACTGGGTATTTCACTTTTACATTTTGGGATGATTGACCTCCTAACTCCAACACCTCATTTCTGCACAGAATGGGAAGTCTTACAGCACTGCAAAGAGGCTTTCAGCCAATTTTCCACATTCAGCTTGATTGTTTCATGTTTTAGGGGAAGGTAACTATGTCTTCATTCGTAGCTAAAAACATACAGCATATTTTGAAGCCCTCAATGGAACCTGAATATCTTCCTAGGAGTTTCTTTAGTAGTTAAATAGCCTGTGGGTCATCACATTGATGTCCAGTTTAGAAAAGACACTACAGGTTCACAGACTGGATTTAAGCAAAGAATGTGACTCCAAACAAACCTCCCACTGCAAATACATCCTGAATTTAAACTGGTCTTGGTGAGGGAATGGCCGTGGCTGCTCTCCAGCAAGTCAAAAGAGAAGGATGCTTTGGCTCCATGAAACCCACTGTTTCAAGCTTGCCTGATCCGTACCAGCCAAAATTGCTGATGGGTCTTAACCTGTGGAGTTTTAATCTGGACCTGAACCAAGTGGAGCAGTGGGAGGGCTGCACCACACAACTGGTATCACCCATTTGTTTGGGAATCTACAACAGCAAGAAATAACGCAGCCACCCCATTCCTCCAGACACCCTTCTTGTCACTTGGGCAGAAGTGACACATGACATCTAAAAAGGGAACTTCAAGGCACAGAAGTGAACTTTTAATCAAGGCACTATTGATAAAATGTCAAGTGCAAGGGCTCTGCTCCCAACTCATTAAAATACACATGGAGAGACAAACAAGGACTTTTGCTTCCCCAGGGGGCAGCTGGCACTTCTCCCTTGGTCCAGCTCAGGGAGATGGTAAGAAGGGAGCAAAGAAATGGAAATTAATTGCTGGGCACAAGATCTATATAGTGCTATAGTGTGTGAGGCTGCACAGGATGATCCAGTGTGTCCACAGCAGCACAGAAGCTGAAAGCTTTTGTTCCCACTGTGAAAGGTACTTGAGAGTGGGACTCACTGGTGTACCCTGAGCAGCCCCTCCCTGGGGATGCCACAAACCACGGGACAACAGCAGCTTGTCTAGTGGGAAACTGGAGTCTGAGCATATCTGACCAGATCACTCTAGAAAAATGAAAAAAGGACACAAAAAGGGAGGGGGGATCTGCACAAGGGCAGCATCACGATGTGGATCCACAAAATAAACTCCACTGCAGCAAAGCAAAAGACTTTGGGCTGAGTTTCATCAGCTCTTCCAAGTAATGACTACAGCAGGAGCTGCCCTCTAGACCAGGATTCCTCTCTGTGCCACAAAAGGAATCCTCCCTCACTTCTGAAACCAGCAATTCCAAGATAAAACAAGAGAATAGAGCAGAATCACATCAGCAAACATTGAAGCAATTAAAAGGTATTGGGATGTTTTTACTGCAAATATCAAAAAGAGAAAAGAAGCAATCCTCAGAAAAAGATTTACTACCACCAAGGCCAGAAGAGTTTGACATCTGTGACAACCCCCTCATCAATCCTCGCAATGCCAACTGCATTTTCAGTTTAGGGAGCTGTTGGTAGGAGCCACTTTGCTCCTTGTGGAAAACATTCTTCACTTGCCATGTTTTCACTGCAATAAGAGGCACAAGAGCCCTGCCAGAGGCTGGGCAAGGCACTGTGGCACTTGGATGTCCTTGAATCAATCCGAAGGCATTCACAGAGCGACTGGAACACTGATCAAAGAGGCACAGTCAGAGAAGCATTTCAGAGCTGCACTGTGTGGTCTGCCAACACATTAATTTTCTGTTTTCATTGCAGAGTTGTGATGTTTACAACACTCCTTCGTTCAGTTTAATTAAATGTCTCCCATCATATTTACTCCAATCACACCTTATTTAGAGATCAGTAAATAAACAGTGGGATTTTGTTATTTATGATGATGTTTGGTTTTACTGTAACCTCATCACAGGATGTATTTTACAGCCTTCTGTCTTACAAATGATTGAACATAACTACCACAATATTACAGACCAAGTAAAATTAATATCCCCTTTTACTTCTGATCTTTTTATTAACCATCACGTTTTAAAGTTCTAATCAAGCCACTGTACAAATGCAAAATTTCACCTGACTTCAATCACCTGTTTGGGCTTACAGGAAAAAAAATTTCCTAAAAATTACCTTAATCAAGAGAAGTACAATTTGATGTGCAAAGTCACCAAGGGCACTGCCTTCACAGGTGTATTTTAAAGCCTTATGCACACAGGGACTGGCAGATGTATTCATTTCATGTTTCTTTTGGTTTCCAAAGTCATTATTTAAATTTTCAGCAACACCCTCCCTCCTTCCTTGAGACGTGCAGACACACTGAGGAGTTTAAAGTCATTGATTTCAAATGCTCTTGATGGAATTGCGTAAAGGGAATTGAGAGGCATAACAGGGAGTCCCTCTGTTTTAAATAGTGTTCAATCCATGAATTGCTTCACATATGGTATCTCCTCCCAAATTCCTAACTTTGACATGATTTGAAGGGGTTTTTCTAGAGGAATGAATGAGCTCCATGTGGAGCCACAGACAAGCTCTGTGCAATCAGGCTTAGTAATCAGTAACTTGCTAACTTAGGTCTCCCACTAAAGAATTAGGAATGCACCTTAAACACTTCTTTCTCTGGAACTTGGGTATCTCCTAGTGAAAGTGTAGGGTTGGCACTTGGAATGAATGGCACAGTTAAATCACAGAATCATTAATGTTGGAAAAAACCTCCAAGGTCAAGTCCAAGCTCTGAGTTCTCAGAAAAGAAACACCCTGGCTGAACTAAGGTAGGGATGCTTTAGCAGACTGCAAAATACTATTAATTTCTAGAGGTTAAACATTTGAGGAAGGAGAACGTGTTAGCCAGTTCGAATGCAGGTGTCACAATTGAGTCTGTTAATTAAGTTTACCTTTGTAAAATAATTATGTTTTAAAAGTCTATGAAAAGACTATTTTGCTCGTATCTTCTTTGTGAAAAGATCATTAAGGCTTAAGGCTGAGACCTTGCAGTAAAGCAGCAGCCTTATGGTGTCTTTGAAATGTGGCCAAAAGACTATGAGAGGTCACATGCTCATATTGCTCAGATTATTCACAACTTTCTGTGTCACTATTTTTACTTGTGGTACTGCACCATTTTTACCTTAAAAGGACAATAAACCCCAATGAAAATCCTCACTGGCGTGATCTTTTCAAAGGGCAAGAGTGGACACCTAAAAGACATACAGAGCTGTTTCCCACAATGTTTGCACCAGCAGGAAAGCTGTTCCATCCTCCCACAAGGTGCTCAGGCTCCCAGAGGGGACAGAGGTTCCCACTGCCCCTGAGCTCCCCCAGTTGCCAGGTACCCCTCTGCCCTTGGCAGGCAGCTGGGATGCATCTTCCCTCCCCAGCAAGAGAAGGGAGAAACTTCCAATTGAACTTTTTATCTTTAAAAGACCCTCAGGAATATCCCTATTCCCAAGAAACCTTGCTCTGCCTCCTCCTCCATTAGGATCTCCTGTCTTACCTCTGGAAGCAGGAAAGCAATTTCACAAGAAAAACTTGTAATACCTTTAAAACATCTTATAAAGGAATGTGATTTAAGAGCCTTATGCACTGATCTAATTTAAACACACTTGGCTGGCCAGAAGTGGATTATTTTTGGAAAAAAAAAAGAAAAAAGGTAAACCTACCATGGCCCTTCCTCAGTAGGAACATTTTTCATTAAATATTTCCACCACTCTTACACTTGCCTGGCCCCACACTCCCAAAAAACTGCTACCTGGTCAACATATCAGCTCAATATCCCAGCCAAGGGTAGGATTTGCACTAGCCTCCCCTTTGCCATTCTCAGACTATTTAGCTCTTCCTCTCCTCCTCTGCTTCTCCTTTCCAGTTAAGTTCCTGAAAATGAGGAGTGACAAGCAGGCAGATAACTGCAGAGTAAGACATCCCCATAAAAGTTAGCGTCAAAGAGAGAGGGAATTAAGGCTATTGATGAAATGGCATCTTTACTCATTTCACATTTAGATGCTTTGGGTTTGCCTTTACTGGGTTTTATTCTAATAGAACAGTCTAAGATCAGTTGCCACAATAGAAAACAGTCTTACACTTTGAAAATCCAAAATGGGATGAACTGTTCTTATCAGGTGAAACCACATTCTCATAGAGGCTTTTGACTGTCTGAACCACTTATCTTAAAATCCAACTGAGGAAGCATTTCCTTTATGAAGCAAACTTTTCACTCACCAGGACCAGAGACCTCAGCAAATGTGTGGTCAGAGCTGCTGCCTGGACAGCAGGACCTGCTGGCAGGGGCTGAGAAGGGAATTCGGGCAACCCTCCAGTGGAAATATCAGTGTCTAGTTACTGTTTCATACTGCAAACACCACTCATGCCAAGCCCTTTATCAGGTCATTTTCTGAGTCAGTATGGCCATTCCCAAATTGATGGCACAAGCAAGGACTTTGCCACATCAGTAAACTCCTGCACACATTGAGAGACCAGTTTTCAAACTGATCATGGGGAAAGCCTCTCCTTATTTTCCCTGCCTTCAGAAGGGAACCATCCCAGCACATCACTGGGGAAGGCCCTGCCAAACCCCCAGAAGGATGCAGAGAGAATTAGAGATGTGCATAATTATACAAACATTTGCAGGAATACACAACAGCAAACAGCAGCAACTAATCCCACAAAATCCTCCGAGAAAATAGGAAGATTTTTCACTCTCTGAAACGTGATAATGAAAAAGCAATTCCCAGATGCTCCAGCAGATGAAATCATCTTGTTTCAAAGTTTATAATCATATATGTTAAATGCATGGGTCCACTTTCAAGATTAGTGATAATGATCCTACATTTTTAATAGAGCCCTTCATCCGTGGGGATTTGATGGGAGCTTCCACAGGCACTCCAGGATTGCTGCAGCCACCTCTGGCTTGAGATGCAGCAGCTGTTTAATGTCACTGCATATGCTGTAAACAACACACTGCTGTACAGAATAAATCAGGGATCCTCAGCAGAGGAAGGAGAAGGTTACAAAAGGCTCCCTCAGCCCTTCACTTCTCCAGAAAAGAGCTCAAGAACAGAAAGAAGGATGACCTGGAAAAGGCAGGAGAACCACGAGGAGCGACAGCATTTTATATCTGTTGAGAAGCATGTGCTGCATGTGAGGCAGAGAGGAAAGTGCAGCTGCCCAGACCCAACACAAGGACCAAGGAGTGGGGCAGAGCCCCAGACTCCAGGGGTTAGGCAGCACTGCCCTCCCCACCAGGAGAGAGAGGTCTCAGCTTGGCACACATTCCAGCTGGCTGGACTCAAACCCATTCCTGTGGCCATGGTGACCACCCAGCAAGACCCCCAGCCTTTGGACCATGCTGCCTTCCTCACTTCCAAAGACAAGGACAGTGATCACAGAAGTTACTGTACACCAAAAGAACTGGCATTAAAGTCTCCAAGATCACAGAATGGTTTGGGTTGGAAGGGACCTTAAAGCTCATCCAATTCCACTCCCCTGCCATGGCAGGGACACCTTCCACTGTCCCAGGTTGCTCCAAGCCTCATCCAACCTGGCCTTGGACACTTCCAGGGATGGGGCAGCCACAGCTTCTCTGGGAACACTGACAGTGCCTCACCACCCTCACCGGGAAGAATTACTCCCAAGAAGATTGTGTGAGTATCTGACCAGCATGGAGTGACCAGGGAAAAGACCAGAAGTCCCTGTCCCTAAGTGGTCATAAATTGAACACTTATGTTACCCCACAGCAGCTCCAAAGGTGCAAAGCCCAGCGAGCTGTGGGCTCTGCTACAGGACAGAGCAGGGCACGGGCTGGCCCTGAGCTGCTACCTGGGTCTGCACCCAAAGCCTCCACGCAGTGCTCTGGTGGGAGCTGCCCCACAGCACAGCCCCCTGCCCGGGGTGGCCTGTGCCTCTACATGTGGGCTCATGTCCTCTCCCTGGGCACAGCCTGGCAGGGCCATGGCAGGACATGCCACCAAACACATTGCTCTGCTGCTGTGACACACAAGAAAGGCAAGCTGGGTCACTGGAGGAGGGATGGAAAAGCAGGACCACCCCTCTGTAGAACACTTCAAACTGCCCTTGAACTAAAATTTACAAAGTAGACCTTCCTTTTCCACTCTCAAGTGTAGCCCTTGAGCTTTTATCCCAGGGAACTGGAGATGGCAGGAGAGAAGCTGTTTAACCTCTTGGTCTTTAATTCCTGAACAGTCAGCAGAAGGGAACGACACAGAGAAAAGGCAGTGAGTCATTACTGGAGCTCCGGCATGAAATAAGGTACAAGCACGAGAGGAAACCTTCCAATTGATTTTAATAGGTTTTGAATTAAGCTCTTCAAACTGGAGAGCAGACTAGCAGACCCAGTGTCACCACTACACATGATATTACCAATCCCCAACAAAACACTCTGTAGTAAAGGGCGTGTGTGAACGCTGTGATTGAGGTGCAAGAGTGGGAGGGGTTTGCAATTTCTCACTTCTGCATTCTTTGTTCTTAACTATAAAGATAAACTCAAGCCACAGAAATTGTTTAGGGGCTTTGACCTTCCTCACACACCTCTAAGTCTTCACATATTTTCCAAAGAAATATTCCCAGAAAAATAATTACAGCTTGTGTTAGCACTCTGGTCTGGAGGCTTAGCATGGCACAGAGCCACTCTTCCCTCATCACACAACTTGAGGCCAAGCTAATCAATACCAGGTTCTTAATGCCAATGAATTCAAACCAGCAGTTTGCTTTTTAAAATGAAAAGTTACTGAAACAGAACTAAATATTGCCTAAATCAATCTAGCTATAGTAGCAATCAATAATTAAAGTAACAAACTAGTTCAGAAAAAGAGAATATAATTTAATTAATTTTACCACTATATATAGAAATACCAATACTGCAGTGAGATGGAGCTTATGGGAAAGCAGGGAGCTAAGGCAGTTTTGCATCCACACACAAGCAGTACAACAGCAAAATAATTGTATATATATCAAAATCAAATCCTAGCAGTAACAGAGTACTTTGAAAATATAAGTAGCTGTTGAGAGGCAGATAACTGGCTCAAGCAGGGAGACCCTGTGTACATGATGTACATTTTGCACTGCTGAGGGGGAGATAAGAAGGACAGAGCAGGATGAGTTATTCGAGGTAAAATCTTCCCCAGCCCTAGATAAGGAGCTGTGGTCATGATCTATTCCTGCCAATGCCACCACGTGCCCTGCCCAGTGTTCCCCCTGACCACGGACAAATCTGTAAAGGTTGCAGTTTTCTCCCACCTCCTACAGGGAAGGAACCAAGAGGAAAATCCAGGGCAGACAGTACCAAAAACCTGCTGAGCAGGTGAGTTCCTGCCACAGCTTCCTGGCTCAAGCATTCCTTCATTTCCACATTTCCACTGGATGCAGCACAAGCTCCCAGTCCTTGGTTCCTGCACCCCCAGGATTTGGGGCCCCATTGTTTAAGAGCACAGATGGTTATGAAATTACACTTTTCTTCTGTCTAAACCTCCTATTTTTAAGAAAAAAGCAAGTGTGCATACCCATGTTGTTCTTTCAGGACTCTGGATCACATGTACACACGCCTGCTTTTCCTTCAAACTAAAGCAAAACCTTTAGGGATAAGTAAGTTCTGTTGAAATAATGAAATACAAAACTGAAGAGATTTTGCAAATGTCAGCTGCAGAGTATTGCTCCAGCGCTGTGGTATTAACAAAGCCTTCCTCTATTCAAAAGAAGTTGTTACAAAATACCAGGATAACAGTTACCTCAGGGTGCTGAAATGGTTTTTATTTGTTTTTAAAGCAGGTAAGTGCAGCCCTTGCAATCTCATGTCTTGCTCCATGGAAAGCACTGCCTTCCCCAGAGAGAGCTGTAAGAAGCTGTTCTGCAGAGCTGTGTATTACCAGGTACAAAGTCATTGGAGGCTGCTCTGTGCCACACAAACATCCATCCAAAATAATTCAGCACAGCTAAGCAGAAAAGTCATACCCAGCCTGACACGAGTTCTCCTCTAAAGATGCTCCACCTCCTGCATTCCTTGATTCTCTTTGTCCAAGACCTGAGATCAGCTCAGCTGGTTAGAGCCTGGTGCTAACATTGCCAAGGTTTGGATTTGATTCCTGTATGGGCTGTTCTGTTAGGAACTGGACTTGCTGATCCCTGGGGTCCCTTCCAACTTGGAATATTCTGTGAGAGGGTTGTTGGAAGGGGCACAGTGATGTCTAACAGACAGGAGGGTGCTGGTCCTGGAGGGGTTGAATTCTGTCATTTTTTTCTTTCCCTCCAAGCTTGCCCTTGCTCCAAGTGATGCTCAGAACACAAACACCACAAAGGCTCTCTCTCAAACCTGGCTCAAGCAGTAACACGGCCCATTCCATCATTATTCACTGCACACAGCTGCCTCCCTCGGCATGTTCTGCATGATCCCTCCAGCCTGCAGCACAACGGCACACCAAGCAGCTAAAGGCCACATTTGCAAACACAGCCAGGGACACAATCCCCACTGCAGCTGGGCACATAGCCCATCCATCCATCCCTGCTGCAGCTGGGCACACAGCCCATCCATCCATCCATCCATCCATCCATCCATCCATCCATCCATCCATCCCCACTGCAGCTGGGCACACAACCCATCCATCCATCCATCCCCACTGCAGCCGGGCACACAGCCCATCCATCCATCCA
>JAWWEE010000025.1:8018331-8041020 GCA_035221455.1 Xenops minutus
GTGTCCAAGGCCAGGCTGGACGGGGCTTGGAGCAACCTGGGCTGGTGGAAGGTGTCCCTGCCCATGGCAGGGGGTGGAATTAGATGAGATTTCAGGTCCCTTCCAACTCAAACCATTCTGGGATTCTCCAGGTGTGAATCCAGAGAATGTGGTGGAAGAACAAATATAACAGACCCCCAGGGCAGTACTGCCAGGACCACTGCCATGGCCTCACTGCCCTGCTCACCTCCAGGGGAAGGCACCAGAGCCCTGGGAGAGCCTCCCCTGCCATGACCACCCTCCTCCAGCTGGGCTAAGCCAGGCTCCCAAGCCCACACCCTTCATCTTCCTCCGGCACAGGCTGTGGCCACTGCCTGGGAGAGCCTGAACCAAGAGAGCACCAAGAGGTGCCTGCTCTCATTTCTCTCCTATTTTTATCTCATCCTTGAGCAGCGAGTTGAAGCTCTGAAAATATTAACCTAATTGCTCTGCCTTCTGGTCAAAGCTCAGTTCAGGAAGAAACGGCACGTTGAAACCTAATAGGTCTGAAATTGAAAATACACCATGCTCTTACACACTGAGTAGCTCAGAAACCTGTTCAAAAATCATCACTCAAAAACCTGACTGGACCCGTAAGAGATCCTGGACTTTGGGTTTTCTGGCTCCAAGTCTGAGTTTACTTACTTTGCTGATTTCTGAGACATGCTGGATAAACTGATTTGTTGCAGAGTGTTTGCATATTGCATTATACTGCCATTATCAGAAACATCTGCTGCCAGCTTTTTATTCAGCCCTTATAAATCAGTTTATTTTACAGCTGCTCTGAAAGCTCAGGGTTCCCAGTGCCTCTGCACCTCTCAGTGTCACGGGCCAGCAGTGCACACCCTCTCTGGATGAGAGGGGCTTCCACACCATGCCATGGTCTGTACAACAGCAGCATTTCTGCACAATTCTGTGCCTGGACAAAAAAGGTACTGTTTCATAGAAACAGCAATGCACCATCCAAAACAACACCCAATCTGACTTCAAATGCCACTGTACATTTCAACTTGGCTCCTTCTAAGGATGCTTAAGTCAAGAAAAACCCTTTTGTCTGAAAATATCTCCTTTTATTCTTGAAGACAGATTGTCTTAGAAGACCAGTGCAAACCAGTCCAGTTTTGCTGCCCTGGGTTAGCTGGAGAAAAGTGCTTTGGAGAGGGTGAAGATGCAGCCAAAGCAAAGTTTGTAGGACAAATCTTCCAAAAGATTTAGCTGGAAAAAGCAGAGAAGCTTGTGGAGTGGAGGGATGTCAGCAGCCAGCTGCACGAGCAGCTTATTGAGCTGCCAAACCAGCCCAGTCTGTTCTGCCTTCAGATGGAGAAAGAGAGATGCCTTCAGGCACAGCCAACCTCAGCCCTCTGCGTGGGGGTCCTTATTTCTGAGCTATGGGGGTCCTTATTTCTGAGCTATGGGGGTTTGGAGTACATACATGTGTTATTTTGCATGTCCCTGTAAATCCTCACGAGGGCTGCTTTCTGGCTCATCTCCACCTTCTCCCTCTTCCCACCCTGGGACTGAAGTCTGGCCACTTTTAAGCTTCTCCACAAGCTCCTCTGCCCCACCTGCTGCAGGTAACACCTTCCTGGTTTCCTGCTGCTCAAGAAGTTTTCGCTTCAGCTCCTTCAGGTCCATCAATCTGCTGCTCTAGCAAAGCCACACACTATTTTATTTACTTACTAAACATCCTGCCCATTCTGCCATGACCAGAATTCATTCCTCCCAAAACACTGAACTAAGAAACTGAGGGATCCCTTTACAAGAACCTTAACTCTGCAAAACCATTCTGCTCCCACCAGTGGAGAGCTGGACAAGAGGTTCCTTCTCCTATGGCACAGCTGGGCTAAGTCATGGCTGCATTCACAATTCCAGAAGTAATCCACCTAAAACAGTCATTTTTAAGCCAAATGTGCCCACCAGTGTTTGGGTCAGGAACACTCAATATCATATCATCATATATCATATCTCATATGCTGTAACTGGGATAGCCAGACAACCAAGGTCCTGGGGGCACAGCTGCTTCTAAAGAGCAACAAAGCCACAGCTACTGATTTGGGTGGGCTTGGACCAAGTCTGAAGGAACAAAACTAAATTTCTTGGACTCCAATAGGAAAAACCCTACTACAGAATGGGAAATTAATAGGTGATTTAGTACAAAAGTAATTACAGCCAAGCACTTTGTGTTCCTGAAGAGTTTGAGGAGAACAACTTCGTTAGCTGTTGGCTGGATCTTCTGCCACTGCTCACTGATTTTCAATAAAACCATGGCAACTGGGGAAAGCTTGGGGTGTGCCATATTCTATTTCTCCTCGCTGTGAGTGGAAAACACAGTGTAACAATAATGAATATACACAAATACAAACAGGACACCCACAACACAGAGCTTGTGACATTTCAGAGAGGTGTCAGCCTTTTAATTCAAACCAGATGAAGTTCATATCTTTATGGCAGCGTGATGTCACCTGTCTGAGTAAATCTAGAGCTGCATCTGATTTAATAAGATTATGTGGTCAGAGCAGAAGCAATTTGCTTGAACATTTCTTGGCTGAATGGCTTCTAAAGCATCTTTTGACACTAATTTGTTGAATGGATGATTGCAAGCAACACAAAAACAAATTAAAACTTTTAAGAGCTTGGGCTAGACCCTCAGCTAGGAAAAAGCAAAGGTGTCCATTAACCCAGCAGAGCTTTTCTTATTTCTATTTGTATCTGAAGACCTGAATGTGCCTCTAGAGATGTTTGGGCATAGAGTTACACTGAGCAGACAGTTTATTCTGCACTGAGCACCCTTCAGCCCCACACTGCCCCCAGAAATGGGAACATTTGTCAGCTCCACAAGCTGCAGAATTAGTGCCTGTGTTCTTGTCACTGAAATAGTTGGGAAACCACAAGAGGCTTGACTAAAAAATTTAGTCAAAAAGGTTAATATTTGCACACGAGTGAAACAACCCAGGAACAAACCAGTTCTGCAGCCATTTCCATTTCAATGCAGAAGGAAACCAGTCTCCATCCATCACTGGAAGGGGGCTGCCAGCTGCAGGCAGGGAAGCAGCTCCCCTCCACACCACAGCAATTAAAAGATCATGTAATTACTGCTGATCTCGAGCCCGTGGAAGTCAAAGGAAAACCATCCATTGACTGTAATGGGCTTTGGAGCAGGTTCAGGATTTCTCCAGCATAAGCAATGCTGTTGGAAAGCAAAAGCCTCCTGCTCTAACTGCACTCAGCCACGCTGAAATAGGGAGAAACTGTTTTCACTCTTAACAATCACGGCTTTGTTCCCTTTCAGAAGTGTCTGCTTTAAATCTAAAGAACTCAAATCTTTTGTCCCAAAAGAAAGAAAAAAATCTGAAGAATGTAAACCAGGATTGCCCCTCCTTTCACCGAAAGCTCTTTTGTTAATCATCTTGGATCATCCACGGGCATGGGATAATGAAAGCAGGCACAGAGTAAAAGTCTGCTGAGCTCTCACCTTTGTGGGGTAGATATTTTTAAGTTTTAAGGTTTGTCAGCTTTTCAAGAAAAAGCCAAAACTTTCACTAAGGGAAGAGAAAAAGGATAAACTCCCACTCTCGAATCTTTTCCAATCATCTCATTTCCTCAGGTAAGAACAATTCTCAGCAAAAATTGCCATTTTAGGGGGGAAAGAAAGCCTGACTCTTTACATCACTTCATATCATATCATATCACAAAATTTGTAATAAAGCCTTTTGTGTGAATAATAAACATTTTGACACCCCCTCCCCCCTTATTTTTTTCCTGGCACCGAGTGGTACCTGCTCTGTGCACAATTTAATCCTGAAGAGGTTTCTGAAAGAGCCTTATGGTGAATTATTTTACAGGCACTTTTGAGGAATAACTCCAGAGAAGACGACACTTAATCATTGCTGAAAATCCCCAGGTAGCTCTGCAAATCCACAGGCTTTTGTGGCCAAGATGTATTTACCACGTTTCTTAGCATTTTTTGACTTCTGAGGAGTTTGCAGTTCTTCAGGCACAGCTGATTATTCACAGGCTGCCCTGCTGGGCATCCAGATTTAACTACACATCTTAACTCCCCAAGGGCCATCCCCCTCTCTCCACACCAGCCACGGGTCTAAGAAGCCTCTGACAGAAGAGTTCATTATATTGAATTCACTTCTGAAGAAAACTCATGGTTTCACTCTTTTAAATGACAGTCTTCCCCATCCTATGAAGGCAAAGAGAAATCAGCCTCACCTAGCCTGGGAATTTGCTGTCCTGAGACACTGATGTCCAAATCCAGTTACTGCCCTGCAGGAACATTCTCCAAGCACCCACATGATCTATAAATCAGTCTGGATTTCAAAAACTGCCATATTTAAGTTCCAATAGGTGTTGGTGACTTTCACTGGGAAGGAAACTTTGGACAGAAATTCATACCTGGAACAGGACTAGAGGTACATGCACTAAACTGGATTCAATCTGTGTGTCTGATGAACTGCAGCACCAGCTACAGCCACAGAATGACTGCCAGGTCTCCACATCCAGGATGCTCAAAGCAACCCTGACCCACCCCAGAGTCCTCCCCAGTGTGAGACTGAAAGAAATCCAATAAAACTGGATTTCTTCATGAAGAGTGGCAGCAGTTTGACCAAACACACACACAGACACCTAAGCTAAACAGATTTCATCTTTAGCAACAGCCATATTTTTAATTTATTCAAACCTCTCTGCTGCCTCAGCCTCAGAGAAGAAAAAACCCAAAAACACACAAAAAATGAAAAGGAGATTATTTGCCCCAATGACAAGTTACTCTTGGACCTGGCCTTTTTCATTTCTGCAATGAAACACTGGTAGTGACAACCTCTTCCAAATGTAGGGATGCCTGAAGGAATTAAAGAAACCCTGGGAGGTGACAGGGAGTGAATTAATCCACTGAAAGGAGAGTGCCATCCCCTTCACCCTCTCCCAGGGCACAGAGGGAAGCAGCTGCCTGGTCTGGAGAAAATCAGAGCAAAGGACAACCCCAAGGAGCTCTCTGATGGCCAGCTCTCCCAGGGAGCCACCCCAGAGCCCCTGGTGGCACCAGTCGAGGAGTCCCCAAGGCTGAGAGTTCCCCCAGCAGGGGCTGGGCTCGGAGCAGTGACACTGGGGCACCTCTGGGAGCATCTGCAGAGCTGAGCCAGGGAAAGCCTTGGCTGCACCTTCTTCTCCCCAAAACACTCCAGGGCCAGAGTTTAGCACACAACCACACAATGGTTTGGGGTGGAAAGGGACTTAAAGCCCATCAAGTGCTACCCCCTTCCACAGGTAGGGACACCTTCCACCAGCCCAGGGTGCTCCAAGCCCCATCCAGCCTGCCCTTGGACACTCCAGGGAAGGATTCCTGCCCAATATCCCATCTAACCCTGCCCTCCTTCAGTTCAAAGCCATTTAGGTCCCCTACCAGCACCCAAACCTTGACTTGCACCTCAAATACCACCATGCAATTCTAAAATGCTAAAAGAACAGCTTTTCATTGAAAAAAAGAAGTACAATTTGTGACTCCAAGAGCTGTCAGACAAGCAGGAGGCAGAGACTGCTGGAACCCCCCCAGCAGCACAACCCTTGGAGTGTGTAAACTCATGCTTGTTTTAAAACATTACTGCAAGAATACTCAACACCAACAAACACACACACTGAAAGAAAACTGGGTTTCCTACCTTTTCTTCTTGTAACTTCAAACCTTCTGGAGTCCTATAAGGAAAAAGAGAATTTTTTGTGGTGTTTTTTATTAAATACAAGAATGGTTCAAGGGCAGGATGAGCAAACCCCCTGAAAACATTAGTCACTGACCCAGGGAAGCATCCACGAAGCTCAACACAATAACTGAGGAGTAATTACAAGTACACACTTCAGTCTGCCCACAGATATTTGATGGGTAAATATAACACCTCACATGATTCATCGCTCTGTGATAAGTTACATTGTAAAACACAGCATTTTTCTTTAAAATGGATTTTTTTTTCCCCTCTATTGACACTGAAAAGGAGCAGTTAGGAGGATTATTATTACCACACCAAAGATTTGGGGTTGAGGAGGGAAGAGCCATTACAGGTATTTCTAGCAGAGACTTCTTCAAATACCTGAATAGTTTACAAGCAACAGGACTGCTCATGCTTGGAGCTGAGGGTGGATTCCAGCACATGCACACCTCCATCCTTTGCATCACAGCCACCTCTAATATAGAAACTTCTGATAAAAAGACACTGCCTGAAGTCTCGAAGGGCACTGCATTCCCAGACAACACTCTCTGCTCATACTAATGGTGAGACTTCAAGGGAATGAATATTTAATTCCAAGCAGTAACATTATTTATGGGTTAATTACAAATACGTCTAATTTCCACGGTTCCAGTTACTTCTTGGAAGGAGTATTAGAAACAGTGGAATCATGAAGGGCTGTCACAGAGCATCTGGAGCCCCTCTGCTGCGGGGCCAGGCTGGGGCTGCAGGAGGAGAAGGCTCTGGGGGGACACAGCACACGCTGCAGTTACCCATTTACTGCCTGCAGAAATGGTCCCTCTGACCCCTGGGAGGTCCCAGCGCAGGACAGAGCCCACCACACACCACCCATCTCCTGTCCCAGCTCCACCAAAAGCAGTGACACTTCATCCTGTGTCCTTTGCCACCACTTGTGCAGGCAGCAGATGCTGCTTCTGCTTCCCACAGGCGACCACAAGCTGTCTTGCTCAAAACCAAAGCTTTCCCCAAGCCCGAGAAGGCTCAGAACAGCAGAAATGCTCTCCTCTGCTCCCTCCGTGTCAGCTGAGGGGGATAAACAAAAAAAGGGGTATTTGCTTATAAAAATACTGTCATTATTCCCTGTAGGATGCTACCTCCGTGATCTTGAGCAATATATAAAGTGGCATTCAGGATTAGTAGAGACTTCAAAGCATTTATCCTCTTTAGGCAGCAAAGCTCCCGAGCTGTGCAGGCAGTTTTACTCCAGGGATCTCTCAGAGCTTTTCAAAATATTATTTTGAGAGGTGGGGCACAGGATAAAAAACCCTCAGCCCCAGCTGCTATGGTTAATCCTGTGTACATGGAGTATATGAAAAAGGGAAGAGTACTTTTAAAGTTTCCCAGAGTCCCTCACGTTAACAAGCTGTTTGAATTCTCTGCAGTTCAAAAGCTTAGAAACACTAAAACTAATTACAACTATTATATTGATCAAAAGAAAACAGACAATCAGACTCCATAAAAAACCCCCAGTGTCAGCTCACTGCTATTAAATGCCCTTTTGGTACTTCCATGTCTGCACAGGCATCGTGAAAAACAAAGGATGGTCTTCAAAGTTTCCCTTCTTTTACTCTATTCCCCTTATAATTATAAGCTCTAATGAATATAAACTACCCCAAAAAGACATGCAGGACTCAGAGGAGAAGCTTGTTAGAACTGCAAGAGGAGAACATGAGGTCAGATCAAGCCATCACTTCTCATTCCTGGGAAACCAGAAGCACTTGGTGTGTCCCCCAAAGCATCCCCTCCGTGGAGAAAACACCAACAGCACTGAGAATTCCCACGATTTGAGGAGAGTACACAGAAAAATGGGAAAATACCTGGCAAGCACAGCAGGGCTTAGAGAACAGCACAAAAAGGTCTGAGCCCCAGGTGGAGACCTTTCTTGTACTCTAAGATACTGCTCTCCAGTTAGGAAAAGATCACACAGAGCTTTTAATAGTGTTACCAGTAGAGAACCAAACTATTTTGATAAAAATGACACTAAAGTTCCCAAATGCATTGCCTGAGGAATACTTTTCTGCAGAAGCCATAAAGCAGATGGTTATAAATGAGACTTATTTCATGGGCACCATTTAATGACTGCAAATTCCTTTAACTAAAAATCTAATTTTATCAGAGCATAAATCATACGCTTTGAAGGGAAAAATTTGTTACAGATTTTCCATTCCTTCTAAAGGGCTTCTTCATGTACCGCTTGAAACAGCATTTCATTAATGCAACACAACAGTTTTATTTGTCAAGGTTCACTTTTAGCACCTATTTTCCTACTTTTTAATGTTTAGTCAATTGAGTACAGAATAAAAGGCCCTTCTGTTGTGTAGCTGAAGTGCCCAATCACTGTTATGTGGAAATCAATGTTGTATGTTTGCATGGGCTTGCCTTTCACCACACATGTAGCTACTGAGAAACTGCATCTCCTAAAAAGCAGCCAACCCAGCATCATCAAGAGTGGTCACTAATTCTACCTGCATTGGGAGGGATGAAAAATGAAACTGAGACTGAAATACAGTTCAGTCCCTGCTGTCACACAGCTTCACTCCCCTGGAGCTGCTGTAGCAGCACCTGCATGAACCTGGTGCCATTTAACAACTGCTCTGCACAAAGCCCTTTTCTGCTCCTCCAAAGGGAATACCAGCCTCTCAGAAGGCACCAGCCACCTGTCCTGCCAAGCCATAATAGCTGGGTTGTGTTGTATGTCCTGATCAATGCTCCATCATGGGCCCACGGATGAGCAGAGCACTGGGGAGAAATCACATTTCATTCACAACAAACACCAGGTATGGGGAACTTCATTGTGCAGTGTTAAAATACGACAGCACAGAGGGAATACACAATACAGAACAGTGCTTGGTACCCAGTGTGCTGCTCCTGGGTTTACTGACAGTCATTAGTGAGGGATTCAGGCAGCAAAACCACTTGCAGGCTGTTTAGTATAGAATCACAGGATGCTTTGGGTTGGGAGGGACCTTAAAATCCATCTCATTCCAGCCCTCTGCCCTGGGCAGGAACACCTTCCACTGGACCAGGTGCCATCCAGAAAGGTTCCAGGCTCCTGCCCTTTAGTGCTGATCTACATTTAGTCAAAAGGCACCCCCTTTTTGTGACCAGAAGTCAACACAGTGGGCTTTACAAAAAACACCCCTCACCAATTAATGCATCGGATGGAAGAGATGCAGAACAGGTAACATCCCAGACCCACCAATTTCCTGCACAGCCAGCCTGTAGTAACCCCCTTCCCAGAGACTTTGTGGAAGATCCCACAGTGTGAGCAGCTAAATCCAGCCCAGCCCCTGCACTGGGCTCCCACTGCTCCCAGTAAGTCAGCTGTTACCTCTGCACTCGCCAGGTCTCCAGGGACCTGCTCTCAGATCAGCCTAAATGCTGTACAATTTCTAAATATACAGTCCTGACTCACTTAGCAAATTAATAAAGTGTCTGTTCCTATTAATAGATTATCATGACAGGCTTTTTTTTCCTTTTACTCCCATCAGAGCATTCTCTTCCTTATCTCCAGCGAGGGCTCAAGCAAACAGGGTAGATTTAGAGTAGATATTTGGGAAAACTTCTTCCCTGGGAGGGTGGGCAGGCCCTGGCACAGGGTGCCCAGAGAAGCTGTGGCTGCCCCAGCCCTGGAAGTGTCCCCAGGTTGGATGGGACTTGGAGCAACCTGGGCTGGTGGAAGGTGTCCCTGCCCTTGGCAGGGGGTGGAATTAACTGAGTTTTAAATTCCCTTCCAACCCAAACCATTCTGTGAGCTGACACCCAGTACAGGACTGGTGAGACACTCTGCATATGGACTGCTCTGACTCACACCCAGCTTAGTCTGGCAATCAGGAGTTTCTGTTTACAGCCACCAACACAGCACTGACTGATCAGGCAGAGATTATCCACTTTTCTTTTTTTCTTTTAACAGGCATAAGGGGGAAAAAAAATAGATCCCATGCTCCTGTTTGGAGGAAGCCTGCTATGAGCACAGACAGTGGCAGCTGAGATTTGTCCTGGCTGGTACAGACAGAGACGCTCGGATGTCTCCCATCACCCGGGATCATCTGCTCGGCCATACGGCGGCTAATTGAGGTAATTGCTGCATCTCTGATTTCCCTCACTGCTGGTTCTGGACTTCAGATGAGGAACACAGGTACAGCTCCATAAATTTCCACATGGTCCTAGGGAAGCTCATGGGATGGCTGTTTTTAGAAACCCCAGATTTGCAGATGTACCTTGGCTAATCCAAAAAACTGGTAATTCCGTTGCTTGATGGTGCAAAGTAATTTAAGAACTGTCTTCCTTTCAAAACTACTGCCACAGCCTTTTTTTAAAAGGGAGAATATGCAAAAAATCAGTCAATATTTAGTCTTTTAAGGTTAAATGACCTCTGAGCAGAATATCAAAGTGTAACCCTCTGCCACATCGTAGCAAAGTTAAGACTGCCTTTGATTTTCTTTTTATTTGCAACATGTTTTGCTCTGATTTTATTCTCTTCAGAAACACACCAGCATTTCCCCATCTAGGTCTGATTTCTCACAGTTGCATCTTGACAATCCCTGACCCTGGGCCATAACCATTTATGTAAACCAAAATTCTTCAAATTTTGTGCTGTTATTCCAGTATGCAGTAACTGCTTTGCTCCAAGTTCCACAATATTCACATTTTCTACTACTTCATGCTTAAGAGCATCCCAGAAGACTCAGCATTTCTTAAACCCTCTGGGTTCTACCCCATAAGATAGAGCATTTATTAAACCCTCTGGGTACAAAGGAGGTAGGTGGGGTTTGGGCACGCAGAGAAAGGACCCCAACAAATATATATAACAAATAGTCAGTATACAAATACTATGAAAACATTGCAGAGCACCTTGAACTGCACATGCTGATAACCAGCACTGGGAGCCAAAGCTTCTCATCTCCATGGGGATAATACACTAGTTAAGATTTAGAATGCTCCACAAAAAAGCAATTACAGCTTGTTAGAGATACCATTTTAATGCAGGTACCAAGGAGTGAATTATCACTACATACCAAAACGATACAAAAATAAACTTAAGTCTTGTCTCCCTGCACCTTCATTAATGCCTAAAACAGGAGCTGGCTGTAGCCCAGTATAAACTCAAATCTGACTCTTTTCTTCCTTTCTACAACCTGACTGAAAAGTAAGAAGAACACTAACAAGGCAAAGAACACATTGCTACTACTAATAATTTAAATAAATACCAGAAGAGTAGATTTTCAGCTGCATACATGACACACTGTGCCTGCCTTATTCCAAGCATGTGCTCTGAAATTGTGTCTCCATTCGAATTAGAAGCAAAATCTTTTCATAAAAGGCTTTGCAATTTTGTGCCTTGCTTTCCAAAACATTCCCTTCCTAGCCTGTCAGATTAGGAAATATGACTTTGCTGGGGAAAGGAGCACAAAATCATCCCTACGACTCCCTTGCTGCTCAGAATAGCCTTCTGTGGTCTTCAGATGCAGCAGTAAGTGATGCAACATTTAAGAATCTGAACATAATGAGGAATTTCAGCAATAATTGATCCTCCAGACAAGCACAGTTGAGGCTGTGAGGGCACTCCAGAGGGATGCTTTACCCTGGGCAGGATGGCACCGAAGGGCTGCTCTGACCCAGCTCTTTGCAGTCGTGGTGAAGTCTGAAGTACATTTATACTTGGGGATTTTCAGCAGTTCAGGTGCCATAGAATCAGAACCACAGACTGGGTTGGGTTGGAAGAGACCTTAAAGCTCATCCCATTCCTCTCCCTGCCACGGGCAGGGACACTTTCCACTAGCCCAGGTTGCTCCAAACCCCATCCAGCCTGGCCTTGGACACTTCCAGGGGTGGGGTGTCTACAGCTTTGTTCCAGGAATAATTCATGAACAAACCCCACGGATGGCAGCACAGCCAACCCCTGCTAAATGCCAGCAAGAAGAGAGATATGGTGCCTTGAAAAATGAGCATGTTCGCTGCATTTATTAGCATAAAAATAAGAAATGGTGTAACTACACATGATCCTTTGAGGTTGGTGATGTAATTTAAGGCATAAAGCAAGATAAGGTAGCAAACAATAACAGGTAAGATGGGAGCACATGGAACATCCCCTGAGCTCTGTGTGGAGGAGCTCCCCAGAGACATGGCTGGGGACTGGGGGCTCTACACAAGCTCCTGCAGTCCCCTCAGGCTTCTTAAGTAGGAAGATGGGTGGCAAAAAAAATAAAAATAAAGCATGTCATGACAGCCAAATTAAAGCAGTTAAGTATTTCTAGAAAACCACAGAGCAGTTATGGTTCTGTAGCCCTGAGCAGACCACAGGATGCCTGCCAGCCTTTGCTCTAACTGCTCAGGAGCTTGGTGACATCCAAATATTTAACAATTCAGCACAAAACAACTACTCTCGTACCACAACACAGGATTATTCTCCACTTTCATGCTATCAGCCTAGGACAATATTGTTTGAGCTCCACACCAGCAGTGCCCCAGAAAACAGAACAGACAATTTCATTTCCAAGAGGCAGCTCTGTGACCACTTGTGTTGGAGGAGCATCCTGCAGCAGATGGGAAACCTACAGCTCTGCTCTGCTCCCCCTGCCCTGGCAAAGGCAGATGGAAAACTTGCCCCAAGAGCTGTGGCAAAACCAGCTCGGCTTCAGCACACACAGGAAAGCAGCTTCTCCCAGAGAAAGCTGGGGATGGGAGAAGGAAAGCTGGCTGTCAAATTTCAGTGTGGAATTAGAAGCTTTGGCAAAATACCCAGGAGGCTGAAAAATCAGCCAGAGCTACTGGTGTGGAGTACCTAGGAGAGACTGAGTGGGCTAGCACCCCTGGCTTTGCATCAATCCTGGCCAAGTTCTCCTCCCAAACCAAACTCCAGGGTTATTTCAGATCCAGATTGTTTGTCTCTTTCCTGCTTATGCTGGAAACTCCCTTCACTGTCACTGGCAATGACTCATAAAGCTATGTGGTTAAAAATTCCTTCCTAGAAGGAAGAGGTGACCCAGTCACACCCCTGGTGCTCCAGGGGCAACTCCGAGCCCTTCTGAGCCAGCACAGAGCTGCCCACTAATCATGGTCACCCCTAGAACATCCAGCTTGAACATGGAATCAGCCTTGCCGAAGGCAGAGGCAGAAGCCTGTCCACAAATGCCACTCCAGAGTGGTGACCTGTAGATATTTAAGTGTTTTGGAATCTATTCCACTCAGTAGGATTTAACCCCATGGTGGTTCAACCCTGAGAGGCTGCACCCCAGTCCAAGTGCAATGCCCAGAAGCTCCAAGAGCTTTCCAGCACCCTCTGGAACCAGCCCATGGCAAGTTCCACGGTGTAAAAGTGACAGCAGAATTCTCCAAAGTTAACACAAACCAGGCAAGTTGGAGCTTTCCACTTCTATACTATTGCTGCCATTTTTAAAACTCGGATTTCTATTTTAGCTCATTCTACACCACTGGAATTTCATATGGCATGCATAGATTTATTAATTACTCTAATCAGGACTAAAAACATTCCAGAAAACAAACCTCTTCTCTGGAACATCCCAAAAAACTTGCGAGGTGAAAGGCCAAGAAAAACACACACCATTGCTATGGGAGAGAGTTAACTTCTCATCAGAAGGGCTGTATATTGTAGTCTTATTTTTCCTTTAGAAATGCAAAGCACAACTGCAACAATTCTCCCACAAACCATGAAGAAATCGATTTAGCAATCTGAACATAAATTAAGCAATGTTTTTGATTCAGTCAACTTGTTCCTATGTAGATCAGAACAAGTATTAGTGAAGGTCAGCGACCCATACCCAAGTATTTGCTTTGATGAAGTTCACAGCCATTTTCCATCAGAGCACACTTCAAATTACTTGACCTGTAAATTAACCCTTTGCTCATTTTTAAAGCAATTTTAGTGAATTGCCAGGAGCATTTCTATTTGTGAGTGAATGTTTTTAAATGCATGTTAATGGATCTGCATATTAATCAAGCCATAAAATTTGGTACCTAACAAACTTCTCATGGATAAAGAGTTCCAAATTGAACAGAGCCCAAGATTGCTCCAAAAGCATTTCAGGTGATTTTTATTATGGCTAAACTATTTTCTGCAAGAGAAAGTATCTGCTCCTCTCTCTCAAAAGGTATTTCCATGTCCCTGACCTACCCAAAGGTTGTGCTCAAGGCTTTCAGATTCATCTTGGTGTTTGGGGCCACACTGAATAAAGATTATTACCTGTGGAAACAAGGTCTCCTACAGTTATTTGGTTAAAAAATCTGAATTATATCTTACATTCCCTGAAGCTCCTTTAATTGCATTCTTTGTGCATTCAAAATTTCAATATTCACACTTGTTAAAGTCTGTGCAAACCTGAGCAAATACATTTCTAGCTGAGATTCTTCCACCTCAAGCAAGATTAAGTAATTGGTACAATAACATCATGGCTTTTAGAGAAAGATCAAATGAATCAATGTCTTTCAAGTATTATAATAGTTCTGTGACTTATGTTAAAGTAAATTATTTGAGTAATGAATTTAATTCCTAAGAGCAACTTTTTAAAAAAATCAAAACTAATACGCATTAGTGAAGAATGAGATTTTTTCAATTCAAAAGCATGCAAAATATTTAATTATTTTTAATAAAAAGGCAGAAGTGACCTGACACTGTGCAGGAACATGTTTAACAGAGCACCAGTGTACTCCCTGAGCCTACAGAGCAGCAAAGTAACAGTGGGGGTGTGGGGAGGAACTGCTTTTCTTCACTGTTACACACCAGAGGATGGATAACTCGAGGAAAAAGCACACCTGAGACAGGACTCAGAACTGCAGAACCTCCAGCAGCACTGAAATGACTTCTGAGCCCTGCTAAGCAGCAAAAAGCAACTTTTTAATTGGCTTAAGCTATCATGCAGCCAGCTGTGGGTAGCTGGGATGTCACTGGGAGAAATGGGGTTCTCCAACTAGAACCAAATCCCGAGGCTTAAAGAGACACGACTGCAACCTGAATAAATACATTGGGGGCTCATGGTTGGCGTGGCCCTGAGTGCTGTGCCTGCCAGCACACAAGGGAGGGAGCCCCTGGCACTTCCCAACACAGCCACATCCCCTCCCTGGCCACCCCCTCCAGCTCCCACCACCACAGCAGCCACCCAGCCAACACACGCCAAGCAGGAGCTAATTAAATCACTCAAATTGTTTCACGTTCATCATTTCCTGCTCAAGAAAGCCACACTTCTGGAGTTTTATGGCTTTATTCACGAGTCTCAGGCTCAGCCCCATGAAAAGCTGAGCCTCCATCACTCTGCAGGCACTGAGCTCTGGGGCTGGCACCTCCAGCACTGACCACGAGCCCAGGACTGAAGCTGGGGAGGGCACCACTGTCCTGCCCTCCTGCCCGAGTCCCACCACCCCACTGAGACCCTACTGAGGGTGGAGGAAGATCATCCCTTGCTTCAGTCCCTGTCCCTGGTCCCTTCTCCGTGGCTTTGTGCTTCACAGGAGTTTCACATCACAAGGGCAGGAGGGAAATGCGCTGGGAAGTAACTTGGCTGAGTCTCTCAGAACTATGTATGCCTCAGTTTTCCTTTTTTGAAGCCTTTTTCAGGTTTCACCTAAAAGCCCAGTGACCCAAGCAAAGACCCAGGGCAAAGTTTGCTTATTAAATTTAGTTTCATTATTCCCAGCAGCCCCAGGACAGAGCACACTGTAAAGCCTTTGGGGCAAAGGCAGCATCTCTACAGGAGCCAGATGTCCAATTTCACCCCAGACCATGTCAGGGTATTCCATAAGTGTAAGAGCTTCTGCTTCACCTTTTCTCACTGACCTCCTCAGCAGGTGTTTAATACAAATATGCATGAATAAGCCCACACTTGTTTTCAGCCTGAACTCAGCACAAAAGCAGAAAGCCCAAAGCTGGAGCTGGTGTACAGTACCTCTTGATGCAACCTCCCCGCATCCGAAAACAGCCTTCTGCTCCTGTCCACGTCCATCCATCCCCTCGTGACCAGAGGGAAAACCCCAAGCAACACGAGAGAGCACCAAAAGCTTCTTGATGTCATCGTTTCAAGCCTGTTGAAAGAAAGAGAGCATTCATAGAACCACCACCTCAGAGCAAAACCCAGCTCAGGATCAGTAACACAGCAGAAGCTCCAGCTGACAGTGTCCATCCACACTTGGTCAGTGCCCATGGAGCTCCACAGTCCCACATCACTGCAGTTTTACCCCAAAACTGTTCTCTTCAGGACATGCTGTTCCCAGTCTGTCCCCACACAGTTCCTGCAAACCAGAGTCCTGGGATTTCTATAACCTGTGGCCAAAAGCAAACCGCATCAAAGCAGGATATTATGGTACTGCAGAAGCCAAAGGGAGACTTTTATCCCTTCTCCAGAGTCCCCAGCAGTACAAGGTCCCTCACAGTCAGGGACTCACCCATACCCTCAGCAGATCTTCAGGAAAGCCCCAGACACCCACTTTGCTCTCCCAGCAATGTGACAATGTCACTATTTCCCTCAGACTCTGCCTCGAGCAGACTCAGCAGATACACCAACCCCTTTGGCTACCATCAGGTGTGCAGGGCCAGGCAGGGCTGACAGCAACACCTGCCCAGAGGGTCACCAGACCCATCCAAACCTGAAAGACACAAATCAAATCCTGTGCTGAAGAGGGCTGCCTTGTTTCTCCAACCAGGACAGAGGCGAGTCCCCCCCAGGGCTGTGATTTCTCCACTCCTTTGCCTCTGTCCCAAGCAAGAGACATTTCCAGTCCCTCCCTCCCCCCAGCACCATTCCCTGGCAGTGCCCCGTCACAGCTGTGAGGAACTGGGGAGGTTCAAGCAGGGATTTCCACCACACCTGCATCCACTCTGAGCACGGGATCTTGCCTTACAGGTTTTTTTAATGAATTTGGAAAACCAGTGCAATTACCCCAGGTGGTGTCACATGGCACTATGGTGTTCTGCACACCCCAGCCCTGAGCTGGTGCCCTGCAAGCTAAGGCAGGAGCTGTGCTTCCTCTCAGCTTTCTGGGCACAAGAACACAAGACTGTCATTACTTCCTACACCCAAAATACCAAGAGAGCCTTCAGGCCTGGAACCCTTTTTGTGGTGGCTGAGGGGAGTGCTGACCTTTCCCAGCAGCTGGGGAGGATGCAAACACAGACCCCTTAACGAAGTATAATGACACTTAATGAAGCAAGCAATGGCATTTCTGCAGGATGCAGGCACAGGCTGCTGCCTGCTCTGAGCAACACACACCAACCAGGCAGGTTACCTGCTAATGGCAAAATTAAGCCAAGCTGAATTAACTCCCCATGACATACCTTGGCCTGACAGGACTCATTTTACAGTGTTTTCATGCCATGCATCTGCTGCAGGGCATGTCCAAGCCCTGGTGCACCACTCCTGATTTTGGAGCCATGACCATTTGCACCAGCCCTGACTCAGTCTCAGCTAGTTTGCTTGCCCAAAGACACCCCATGGCTACACGGAGCACAGCCTAGAGCACCCACAGAGCTCAGGCTCTGCCTTTCCTCAGCACTAATGTAAACACCCTGAATGGAGAGCATTCAGGATCAAATCAAAATTTATTAGGCTTTCTAAATTCCAATTAGAAAGCTCAGATGTAATGCTACTGGGGCTACAAATAAATGTTTAATAAACCACAGTCACTCTATCAATAAGCGACAAGCACATTGTTACATTATGAATTGCTCTTGCACAGCAATACTGTGGCTCACATGGTTTTTGGTGTTCGGGTTTTCTTTCTTTTATAGAGGTATTTTGTATGCTCAGTTGATGATACCATCACAACAAATACAACTTCGCAGTTCTAGAGACCTCTGACTCATATCCTGCTTGAAATTACAATCCTGGAGCAAAACAGGGCACTTGCTAGCTTAATGTATATTTAGTAAATAACCAACAGGCAGAAAAAATGAAGGTGCTTGGATTAGGATCTGTAACACCGAGGAAACTGAAAGGGCAGCCTCCACCTAATAGAAACTCTGCCTGTTTTATAAATAGAATTTGTAGAACATCTTTCTCTAGTCAGTTTAGAAATCACTTATTTTTATTGCATGCTGACTGACAGGACACTAATTGCTCTCACTCGCAGTAAGAGGAGGACACACTAATATACATTACACATCTTATTAGCCTCAACCAAGCAACAAATATGCACCATAAATATCAAGTGAGGGCTAACTCTGGAGTCACAAAGCATTTTCATGTCACTTGGCATCTTAAACCACAGCTCAGCACCACCTTACCCTGAGCTAAGGGGAAGAAGGCTCCTTGCAGAACCCAGTCTGCAGCTGCATCACACAGTACAGCTACTGGATTGCAGGCTGAAGCTCCCTGAAGTCAACAGAAAAACTCAAATTGATTGAATAGCTCTGGACCACCACTGTAAACAAGAAAAAATTTGCTACCACTTTCTTTTCCTTGCTCAAGGGAGGGACAGATTTGCAGGATGTGAGCCTGCATGGACATCACTGCCCAGATAAATCAAAGCTTGCACAGGGAATGTCCACATAAAACAAGCAGCTGTACTCAAAAGGAAAAAAATAAACATACAGCTGTGGCTAAACACTAGAAGATTCTCAAGAGCTGGGGGTGGAGGGGGAATTCTATCACACATCTGCTCTTACCAATGCATGTGAGCAGAGACAGGTTTTAATCTGCTCCATAATGCAGGAATTTTAATGCTGATACTAGAATTAAACTAGACTATATTAAAATCAACATACTTGAGCATCACATTTACTTGTGACACATTGCCTTTGGTTTAGGGGAGTTGCTTCCAAAGCAATTTTGACTCGTGATAAAGAATATACTATGTAAAGCCAAAAAGTTTACCTGAAGGTTGTGGTTTCTTCCTCTGAGCTAGAAGAGCCTCACAGCTCTCCCTGCAGCTGGCACTGCTCTAGCAAGAACACTCCACAAGAACAGCAGCACCAGGACACACACTGCTGTCTGAAGATGCTCAAACACGATGCCAACACTGGCAGCAGCAATGGCAGAACACCCACCCCAAGGTCAGGTGGGTTTGGACAGGCACCAACACACAGGGAGAGCTCAAACCACAAGCAAATGGGTGCAATGTCTCCACTCAAAGAAGAGTAACAGCAAGCAGATGCAAGCCAAAGACCAGCACAGCTTTTAGGGTACAGGTTTTGGAGCTAATCAAGCAAAAAAAGGTCACCTTGAAAAAGGACAGGGACTAAGCACAGAGAGTGGAGACCAGCACAAACTGTTCTGAGCACTTCTGTGCCATGCAGTGTGAGCTGTGACAGCCAGATCGCTGCAGACATCCCACAACTTTTTCCTCCACAACAGAAAAGCTTTAGGAATTCAATTATGGTGGCCATAATAAGATTAAGGAATTTGCCAAAAGCAGTTATTGGTTTTGTTTTCAGGGCTACTTAAATTGTGGTTTATTTCAGAAATCAGTAGCTTGCAATAGCTTTCAATAATTTCCAACAAGCTTCACATTAGAAAGAAAGAAAGAGCTTAAACTTAATTACCTGAAGTTCTGACTGTTGCTATAGCAAAAGGAAAGTGTTTGGACATACCTCTTACTCCTGTACAAACTGGCTCTATTAACACCTGATAAGAATCTGGTCCTTAGTGCCGATCATCAACCTTCCCAATTGCTCCAGCCTTATCTAAACAGCATTTCTGTGGCTGGCAAAATAATTTTGACATCCGTAATTTCTTGTTAAACGCTACAAAAATAAGCTACAAAATGAAGGAGCAAATCCATTCTAAGGTAACCTTCCAGCAAGACATAGCGAAGCCAAATAATGATTTCAGTCAGCTGTTTGTAGTTAAACACTTAAACGTCTGGCTGCACTAAGAACTCATTGGAATCAGCTGTGATGTTTAAGTGCAAACCGACTTTTCATTTGAGCCAAAGCTACTTAAAAACATTTCATTTCATCGCGAAATTCTCCAAGACACTTCAGTGCTCCCAGCAGAAATCTGGGGAGCATCAACCCAGCCGGGATGCAGGACTAACAAAACCCTCCCGAGCCTCGCAGGGATTTAACCACGGTTCTCACGGCTCTCCCCGCGACACCCGAACATGTTTCAGACCCGGGTTTGCTCCGAGGTCACCCCCCAAGTCCCGTCCCGTCCCTCCCGTGACCCTCCTGAGCCCACGGCGGTCAGAGCCCCCGGGGAGCGGGGGATCCGCCACCTTCCAGGGGATTTGGGAAGCCAGCCCAGGATCTCATCACCGAGCAACACTCCCGTTCCCAGCCGGGGTGCCCCGCTCCATCCCCGTTCCCGGCGGGTCCCGGCGCCGCTTCACCCCCATCCCCGTGCCCGGTGTGTTCCCACTCCATCCCCACCCCCGGTGCGTCCTGGCCCCTCTCCATCCTCATCCCCATCCCCGCTGTGTGCCATCCCCATCCCCGGTGTGTCCAATCCCCGCTGTGTTCCCACTCCAGCCCCATTCCCTGTGTGTCCTGGCCGCGCTCCATCCCCATCCCCTGTTCCATCCCCATCATCCCGGTGTGTCCCGGCCCCTCTCCATCCCCATCCCCGCTCCATCCCCATCCCGGTGTGTCCCGGCCGGCGCAGGGCGCCCCCCTGTGGCCGCGGTGTGCCCGCCGGGTCCCGCACGGGGGTCACGGCGGAGCCCCCTCCCCACGGCACGGCCGCGCCCGGCCCCTCCCGCCCCACGGGCGGCTCCCCCGCACTCTGACACGCGTGGCGAGCAAGGGGAGACCCCTCCGAGCCCACCCCGGCCCCGGCCCCGCGCCGGGAGCCCACCTGTTACCGCAGCGAGCGCTCGGGGGGGGCGGCCCGGACGGGGCCGTGCGGGGCTGCCGTGCGGGGCACGGGTGCGGGGCACGGGTGCGGGGCACGGGTGCGGGGCACGGGTGCGGGGCACGGGTGCGCTCCGGGCGGCACTCACCTGGGGAGGGCGCGGGGCAGGTGCGGGCGGCACAGGACCGTGCGGGGCGGTGCGGGCAGTGCGCGGCGTGAGCCGGACCGGCCCTATTTGTGCTCTCCGGGCCGGAGCAGCCCTGACGTCAGCGCAGCATTTGCATGTTCCGCCCAATGCCGGCACCTGTGCGGGGCTGCGGGACCGCCCCCGGGGCGGGGGGCACGGCGGGGACCCCCCCGGGCACGGCGGGCACAGCCGGAGCATCCCCGGGTACCGACCCGCGGCCCGTCGGGGGCACAGGAACAGCCCGAGGGGCGGGCAGAGCCCCGGGGCGCTGTGCGGAGCCCTGCCCGTCCCCCCGGGGGGCTCGGGGGATGCTGCGGGGCAGTGCGGGTACCACGGACCCCCCGGCAGGCGGAGGGGACATCGTGGGGCACCGCGACCCGCCACAGCAGGCACTGCACAGCGCAGCACAGCACAGACCTGCTCCGGAGCTGCTCCTCCTATCCCCACGGATCCGTGTTCATACAGAACGGAGAACGCTGACATTCATTCATTCTCCTCTTCACCACCGCATCTGGTTTCTAGAATAAAAAAAAAGAAAGATCAATATAATAATTTCTCATGTATTTTTCAAAAAGGGCTGGTTGTTTGCAGGAGCAGAAGGCACGGCAGGACTGCAGAACCGGAGGATCTGGGGTGTTTGTTCCAAAGGCTGCAAAGAGGTTTAGGCAAAGGCAATGGGACGCCCAGAGTTAATAACAGGACAGGAGAGGTCTAAAAGACCGGTAAAAGACTTTTAAAAGAAGTGGTTCTTCCTATGAAGAATCTTACAACTGGATCCTGAGGAATTAAATTGTATTTTCCATTGGCTTGAGTGTGAAAAGGACAGGACCCCCTGGTTGTGACAGTAAAAGAGACATGGGCTGCTCTGGGAAACTGGGGCTGAGCCCAGGAGAAAATCTGTTTAATAAAATATCATTCACAAGATTGCAGAAGAGGTTCTTTCAGGAGTAAGGTTGGGGGGGGGGAGGGGGGTTTCATTTTCTATTTTCTATTTTCTTTGCAAGAAATACCAAGTGATCAGACTCATTGGTTTTCCAGAAGCTTTCATTTTAGTTCTGTCCTGTTGAAACGAACATCACTGAAATATTTTCAGTATTCACAAATAAATGGAGCTCATTCTACCTAAACCATGCACAAAGGGTTGTAGGGACTCTTGGTTTTTCATGCTTTCCTTCTTTACAAACATCTGAAATTGCTGATTTAGGGGTTGGATTTAAAAAGAAATCACAAATGTAATAAAGGAGTCTCCACCATGAATTGTACCTGGGCAACATAACAGAGGACTTTGCAGAGTGTCCTAAAAGAAATAAGTGTGTATTTCATAGGTGCCCTATAGGTTTAAGAGATCTGAGCTTTTAAAAAAATAACACTGAAATCTAATCAGTGACAAATATGTTATCTTCAGTGAGATCTTTTTCTCTTTCCAGAGGGAAAAAATTGGAAATAATATCAGTGGAAACAACTCTTCCCCATTTCCTGAAGGGAAGGAAGAAAAGCCTCACCACTTACCAACATCATTTATCCTATGAAAATATGTCTGTGTTGTCAATTTGAAGTATTTACTAATCTCTCTGTATCTCTTCAAGACAGACATAAATACAAGATGCATTAGTAGACATCTGAAGTATCTGCACAGCCTGTGTTTATTTATATCCACACATCCTAGAGGATACAGTTTCTTCCCTACCAACAGCTTGCCTGGGTGATACTTGCTAGCACACTTCTGTAGCAGGAGGCACGTTTTGCTCATTTTACATCATCTGATGCAGCTTTCAACGCTCAGGCTGGAGCTGCCGTGTCTCTGCACCACCCTGGTGCCAGGAGAGAGGGAGAGCGTGGTGTGGCAGTGCCACGAGCCTGGCACGACCTGCCCCTGCCACCACAGACTCACAGAACACGCTCAGCTGGAAGGGACCCACAGGGATCATCCAGTCCAACCCTCAGCCCTGCACAGCCCATCCCCAAGAGTCACCCCCTGTGCCCCAGAGCATCATCCAAACCC
>JAWWEE010000025.1:8047261-8139090 GCA_035221455.1 Xenops minutus
CCCAGAGGGTGGTGGGCACTGCCCAGGCTGCCCAGGGCAGTGGGCACAGCCCCGAGGCTGCCAGAGCTGCAGGAGGGGTTGGATGATGCTCTGGGGCACAGGGGGTGACTCTGGGGATGGGCTGTGCAGGGCTGAGGGTTGGACTGGATGATCCTTGTGAGTGGAAGGAACCCAAATGGGTCACAGACAAAGCAAAAACATGACAGGCCACCTTAACTGTAAGTGCACAGCTTGTACAGACCCAACAGAAGTTTTGTATAAAAGGAAACAGCACAATTACAGCTTCCTATCCTGGCTACTCACAAACACAGATGGAGAAAATATTACAATGGATTCAAATAAACCAAACTTCTTTATAGTTATGCTGTGTTAATGATACTTGCTATGCTGTAAGTCCATCAGAGAAGGAATAAAGGCTCATCTGAAGCATTTTGTTCAGCCTTTAGAGGACAAGGCTCAGGAGGGACATCCCTGCACTTGTAGCTGGAGAGGGAGGGCAGTGAGATGGAGCCAGGGGTGCTGCAGGGGCACCCAGTTAAGGCACACGGCCAAGGCTGCAACAGGGATGCTCTGCTTGGATAGAGGAGGGCAAAAATCCCCCCAAGGGCAGTTAAAGACAGGAACAGGACCTGGAAGAGCTTGTAGGATCTCTCCTTCAAGAGATTTAAAATGTGAACGGACGAGGCTCTGAGAAACCTGCTCTAGCACACCCTGCCTTGAGCAGGAGGTTGGGCTCAGTGACCTCCAGAGTTCCAGTCCACCTAACTCTGTGCACAATTCTTGATTTTCTAAATCACATCAGCCCCTAGAAAAAGGAGCATCCCTTAGTGAGTGTAAGCGGCTAAACCCATGATCCCTTTCAGGTAATCAGACTGGCATAGTGTATATTTCGTTGCCATTGAAAGGAACAAGCCCCAGCTGGCTTCTAAAAGAGCAAAACAGAGCTCAGATCAGTGGAAACTGATCTAGAAAGTCTAATTCTTTTGTCTATAAACAAAAGTTCTGTTGAAATCACATATAGAATAATGTGAGGAAGAGCTGCTGCTGTGGCATTAAATAAGATGAAAACATGTGAAAATCTGCCCCTTCATTCTCACCCCTATGATGAGGTCTGACCCGAGACCTTTCCCCTGCTCTGAGTCTGCTCTATGGTGCTCGTGGGTGCTCTGGGTGATGCTGCTCCACGTGGCTGCTTCAGCAGAGAGTTCCCACTGCAAGCCCAACGCCTTCCAGAACTTTCTCTCAGAGCTCCCTTCAGCCTGAGGTTTCTTCACTTGGCTTTAAATAACACTCGTGCTGCTGCTGAATTCTTGACTCACTTCCACAGCTCCTCGGCACAGCCTCGGTACATCCACCCCTCTTTTGTGGATTTTAATGACACCACAGGATCTCTCAAATCATGAGGAAGTTGCCTGATAGGTGACTTAGATCTTCTTTCACTCACAGCACAAATCCTGCAGTCAGAGAGCCCTCTACATCTGGCAGCTTATAAATAATGAACTAATCTAACTAAAAATCAAGCTGTAGCAGCACAAAACAGGCTGTGAAGTAGCTGTGCTTTCTCAGTTTAATCTGAGCTGTGAGGGAGTGCAACAACCTCAGTGTCACCGAGACAGCAGCACCACGACCCTCAACTAACTTCTTCTTTTGTTTCCATAGCAAGGAGCAAAAGCAAGGCTGGTTTGGGAGATACTTTAATTTGTGCAACCCCAAAGCACCCCAGAGCACGAGCAATGGTGCAGAAGGCACTACAGGCTGGTGGGTGGGTTTCTCCCAGGGCTGAATTGCATGTCCTTGCCAGCTCAAAAGGTGAAGTATCAAAGGGCCCTGCAAGAACCTGTCCCTCGTGTGCTGGGGGACAGAGCTACACCATGGCCAGGAGCTCCTCTGGTCCCCAGGGCTCATTCATTTCTGGCCCTGCAAGGCAGACCCATGGACACCAGCAGCCAACAGCAGGACAAGGGGATCAGCATAAAAATGTACATCTTTTGGGGCAGTGGGCAGAACAAATCGTTATCATTCCTATTAGCTCAGATTCAGGTGCAAAAGACAAAGTTAGTGTCAAGTGTACATACCTTGTTTCTCCTTTTCCTCTGACAGGTTACAAAATCTGCTGCTATTCTGTTTTTTTTGTCTTTTCTTTCTTCCTTTTTTTATTTTTTTATTTTTTTTTTAATATTGATGCATTTTAAACAGGGAGAAATAGAGAATGGGGACAGATCTAGTCCCTGTTCTCATCTCACCTTCTTCATGTATTGTGTAACTCTCTAATGGCTGGGAACCTGTTCAAAACTCCTCATTGTCAGCGTGTTCAGACCTCAAGGGACAAGACCCACAGCTAATATTCAAGACAATGTATTCCTGTCTATGAATAACATGAAGAAATGAATCCTTTTGCCTTCTTTTGCCTTTCACGTGGCCTTAATAAAGATTTTGCAACTCTGCCTCCCCTGGGGCAATGGGTACCATCTAATATCTGCATTTAAATATTCTCTCCCTGCCTCAAGCCCCAAACTGAAATCTGAAACCCAGGAAGATTGTTCACTCCAGGCTCACCAAGTAACATCGAAACAAGTTTCTGCAAATAAGTAGAGCTTTAAACTTAAAAAAGCTCCAACATAAAGCCAAGCTTAGAGGTCTTTACCTTTCTAAGGAGTCAAGGCATGAGCCTCCTGAAACTTGTTATAAACAACTTCTACAACCAGGACAAAGCCTATTTTTACAGCATTGTTCCCATGGGAATTGGATAACACTTCCCATGTTCCTCCTGCCCCACTCTCCATGCCCCCAAATGTCTTCTCACCTCACAAGGGAGATGATTTGCTCCATCCTGGAGGGTGTGAGTTTGTGTGAGCTGTGAGCTTCACGTGGAGAGCTCCCAGTCAGCTCCCTCATTTTGCTCTCATTCACTTAAACATGAGACAGGATTACCAAAATACAGCTGGCCTTGAAGTGTTTTGAAAATCCAGCAACTTCTGTGCCCCAAAGCCTGCCTTGACTGTAGTTTTGCAAACCCTGCAGGTGCAGCCCCTGCTCCAGCAGCACTGGGTGGCTCCAGTTCAGTGACCAAATTCTCTCCAGTTTCTTTCCAGACCTTCAGATTGTTCCTGCATTGCCAAGAGAGCACAGAAACAGCCTGAGCAGGCCAGAGACATGGGCAAGGCTTTATCTGGGCCATTTGGTTTTATGGGTGTCACTCTGGCTCCTCACAGGAGGAGAAACCTCCAAGTCAGTGTGTCTTTTCTGGTGAAAGTAACACCAATAAATGCTTCAAGCACCTATTGATGGCTCAGTTCAAGCTTCAGCTGGGATTTTTGCTTAGGTTTGAGTCCTAAGTTCTTAATATAAAACTCCCAGCTTTTGTGGGAAAAATTAATAACTAGGTCGAGATTTAGCCCCCAGTTCAACTGGTCTAACTGGAGTTTTAATGTGATTCAATCTTAAGAAGCAAGTGAAGCCACCTGTAATAGAGCTGGAAGGAAGTGGGCAAGAATCAGAAAAAGAATACATTAATAAATCACTCCCTTTCTCCTCTTCTGTGGAAGGTGACAAATTTTCAGAGTGTCCCAAATGTTCCACCATCAGAAAGCTCAAGCTGGCCAGGTGCTAAGGGTGACTCTCCCCCTGGAAAAGCAACAGGCAGCCAGGTAGAAATGATGCTGTGTGACCTCAGAGACCAGTCACTGATCCTGCTAAACCACCAGGGCACAATCAAAATGGGAACACTATAAAAAAATATTGTGCTGGTTGAAAGTTATTTATGCAAGCAGCTCGGTGGATATTTATAAATCAGAAATACAATAGCACTGCCTGGAGTTGGCTCAAAAATTAGCCACAATTAATAAATTGACCCATCCCATGTACTGTGTTATTTTCCTTGACATTTTCACAAGCTACAAATCTGATAATACAATTAAATGACAAGTTCAATCCCTTCTTTATTTCATGTATGTGTATAATATAATATTTTATAGCTGTATTACAGAAAGGACTGTTTGCTCACGTTGTATCTTCCCTAGCATAATTCAGAGCTTTGCTTGCCTAAGAAATTACTTGTCTGCATTTTGATTAAAAAAGCAAAACCTCATTGTTCTCTTGGCAAATGAAGTCAGTCTTTAAATGAAACTCATTGTCACATCCTTTGCCATGAAGCCAAGGCATTCAGCTCCTGGAATGGTTCTAAGCTCCAGCACAGCCCTTTTGTGTCTGTATCTGATCCCCCCCTAATTCACACCCCCCAAAGCTGGGGCGCTGTTTGGGCTCTGTACTCACTTCTCAATGAACTGCCTATAAGGCAGTAGTTACAGCTCCCTGCAAAATGACACCCACTAACTCTGTCAGCTTTTTTATTAGCTTGGATAGGTCTTTTATTTTAGCAAGGTCTTTTATTACCTCAGATAGCTTCGAACTGGCTCTGAAGTGGATGAGTGAGGAGCCGGAGATCCAATTTTATACTGAGAGCCATTAATTCTTTTAACCACAACCCCTTGATTATTGATAGGCTTTTGTTCTTTACAGTCATGGCACAACACATTGTTTGAAGTGAATCAGAGCACACAAACTTCCCCAGTCACTTACCAGCCTCCAGAAGTCCTCTGACTCTCAGGGTGCAAGAGGCATCTGCTCCAGACCAGAAGCTGATCTGCTCCTTTCTGTTCCATGAAAAAAATGGAAACGGCTTGTGTTAATGACAGAAGGTAGTTGTAATATTTTACATATGACCACTGGATGAATTCCATTTCATTAACAATACTGTAGAAAGAGCAGCTAAAAACTGATCATGTTTGGTTTTGGGGAATTAATTATGCAAATAAACTCCGTTTCATTCCTACATCACCTTGAGAACTTTAGAGTCAGACTCACGGTTTTCCTGTAGCTTGGTAACAGTGATATTAGCAAACAGATGCTCTGAAACTGGTTTAAGATTGCTAAATTAATTCTTTTTGTTGGTGTGCTTGTCTGAATGCAAGGAGAAATGAAAGCAAGGCAAGAGTGAAATGCAGAATTGTGGCAAGGTGTGCACACACAGCATGGGGATCAAAGCCCCTGAGCCCCAGCAGTGGAGCAGTGAGAGCCAGGAGGAAAGGAAAGGAAAAGACAAGTAATCCAGTCTGGCCAGAGGCTGCTCCGTGTGGCAGCTCCAATGTGAGGCCAATTCCTCAGCCTGCATCCTGGCTTCCCATCAAACCCCACAGTTCTTCCCCAGACAGCTCTTGGGAACTCCCTTCTCCCTACCAACATTTCCTCCCTTTTTGTTCAAGCCTCCCAACAGAAGGAAAATAAAGCACTGACAGGAGAGAGGAGTTTGAAAAATTCCTCCAGCCTGCAATGTCACCAACAAGAGCTGGAACTAAACACGTCTGAGAAGACAAATTCCTTAACTGCTCAGTGCTGAAGGACATGGTAGGTAACATTAACTTGGCTAATTGTTTACTTGCTTAGCTAATCTAACATAATCTGCATTGATTAGATTTTGATTTCATGCTGGGTGACTATACTGCTTCTCTGTGCCTTTCAGGTAATTTGTGGACCGTACCAAAAAGACATTTTTATAACACGTTTAATGCTCCAGAGCTACGAGGGAACAGCAGAGAGAGCGAAGGAGGCCAGCTCTGCTGGTATTAAAAGGGTCATTAAACTCAGCATTAGGTACAGGTCTTGTTTTGGGTTGCATTCAACATGCTTGATTAAAAATGAAGTGTAAGCAAAAGGCATTGAAGAGAAATACTCCAGTGTTAAGATCCTTGTGTGTGTAACTGTACATTGACACTCAGTGTCTTGTTCAAGCTCCTTCCACTCATCTTTGAAGATCTCAAAGCCTCAGTTCGTGGGCTCAGCACCCCAATGGTTGAGGGGGAATGGGTTATAACGAGCATAACAAGACTTCCATTTGCTTAATAAATCCTAAACGTTCACATGAGAAGAACAGAGGTGATTTTCAGCCTAATGAAATGTTGTAAATACATTTTGATCACTTTTCTGAGTTTTACTGCCATGGGGCCAGAAAGTTTGCCCAGGGTTTATTTAAAGTATTTATTGCCTTGAGCAGAAGAAGGAAGGGAGAGCAGAATTTGGCCTAAAGAAATTAAGCCTCAACTTTGATAGAGGTAATCTCCTGAAATACAGGATTTATGGCACTTAATGCTATGGAGTTTGGACATAAACCCAATACTTTCTCCAGCACAGGGGTACAGAAACACTGTTCTAGCCAAAAATGAAGAAGCCTGCATGGCTTCATGGGCCTTTAATGGGTAACAAAGTTCACAGCCTCCTCCTCGAAGCCCCCAGTTGAAATCTAGATTGATCATGACTGGAAGTAATTTCTGTCTGACAGCTCATGTGGAGAGAGTTACCTCATTTCATAACAAATGGGTGGCCAACAGCCTAAAAATTATTATCCAAATTTAGCAAGTCCATTGGCAGTGCCAGAGCACCCTGGATGGGTGGAAGTCAATCCTGTCTGTCCAGGGCTGAGTGAAGTCGAGGTGGGGTTGGGAAAGGATCAGAACCAAATCTATGAGTGTTGTAATTCTTATGTAGAAGAGCTCACAAATTTAATTTGTTGAGCCTCTCTGTAGGAGCAAAATCCACCTATTTCCTCAGACAGGGCTGCTGGCTGGCTAATACACGAGTTTTGTTCCATAGAGATGAATTTTCTGGTTTGTGGAAAAGGAAAATGAGCGGTTTAGGTCATGAACATTTGGGAAGGAGATGATTTTCTTCAGACAATAACATGCCTTTTTCTGTCCTAGGAGGGCAGTTCTGGCAAATGGCAATGCTGAGGCTCAGTTGTGGCCCTCAGTTAAACCCCAAACGAGGTGGGATGAGCCAAGCCACGCTGCCTGAGCTTCATCTTCTGCCACTGCTGAATGACAAAGGCTTTGCAGCACAGCTCCTATTTCCTAATTCAATATACACTCTTCTATTTCAAATAGAACTGGAGAAGTTATGAAGCAAAGAAATTAGCCTATATATATCCAAATTTGAAATTATTTTTGCTCATTTCTAAAAATGTTTACTGCCTTTCCTGGAGTAATTGACGTGTTTGGAGAAAAGAATTTAAAGGACTCAGAAAGCGAGTTCATGAAATGTGGATTTCAACTCTTCCTAAATAAATGTGCCAGGCAAAATGTTTGCAAACATATCTATTCAGGAACCTGAAATGCAAAGTGATTTCTCTGTCCCACCACAGCTAAAACTATTCATACCATTTAGCAATAATAATCAGCTATTAAACTTAAATAATAATTAAGAAGTAATGATTGCCTATTAGTGACAATGCAGGGAAGGGAAAGTGAGGGTGAATTAAGGCTACTGGCAAAGGATGGTTTCAGCTTTATTGTTCTAGTTAATTCTCGTGCTGGCACTGCTTCCTGCTGCTCTGCCATACGTACAGGATATGGGAGTGGGTCCAACCAAGTCACACTTGAAAACCCTTATTTTACTGCTGGGGTTATTGGAGCTCATATAGTACAGAGTCCAACAAGATAACCATTCATGGACAAAAAGCAAATGCTGATAAATCATTAGTGTGAGATGAGATTTTATAATGTGTATTTATCTCTATATATACACCTACCTACATGATAAGGGTCTGTGGACTGATTTTTACAAAAATCTGGTGGGATGGCTCTATGTTAAGGAGAAATTGCATATAATTGAGAATTGAATTATTTATTTTGACCTGGGGCAGCTTTAAATTATGAACTTTCCACATTTGATTTTTTATGGCAGAGGACATCAACCTCTCTGTCCCTGTGCAGGTCCCTTTGTTTCTTTGTCAGCTCAGTTGTTTCAGCTGTTGCACGGGACAAATTCTGTCCTTAGGTGAGCAAAGCAGCTGTGATTCAGCCAGTGAGTGATGTGTGTGCACCCAGGACCAGCTCCTGTTGTGCACAGAACAGCCACTCTCACTGAGATATGCCCTGTATTTTTCAAAATGCAGTAATAGCATTGCATCATCTCAATTGGAAACATGTAAATTATCCAAACAGCCCAGATGCAGGAGAGCAGCACACCTTTGTCAGGCCAAGAAAAGGCAGTATTTCCATGGCTACCAGCAGGTCTTAATTGCCATAATAGACTCTGACTCAGGGGAAGGTAGTTTGGTTTGCAAAGAAGGGGGAATATGTACTTTGTGACAAAAGCATTGACTGCAGAGAAAAGTTTTCAAAGTACAAGTGAAATGTGGAACCAAATGCAGGCCAAGCATCTCCAGGAATGGGACATGCTGTCTTCTGAGCCACCCATGGCCTCCACAATGAGAGCAGCACAAACATCTGGTTCAAATCTATTAACTCCCATAATATTCCTGTCACCAAACGGGCTGAAAAAGAATTATTAGATCTCCAGTTCCCCATCTTGTATTTCCTACTGATTTTTATTACAAAAATAACCACACGAGGTTATGAAAACAAGCCACCTTTGCTGGACAGACTCTCTATTGGTTCCCAATTTGTCACTACTGAAAGTTATTCCATTGGGAATGTGTGAAAACAATGACTGTCTAAAAATCTCACGCTCGAAAGAATGATGGGTGACCTTCACAATAAATAATGCAAAACATCCGTTCATTTGGCCTAGCCTAGATAAGGATTCATTTGGACTCTTTCCCTCCCCAGGGCTAAAAAGTGTTCTAATTTTAAGTAACATGCCTTTTTTCTTTTAAAATGTTTTATAGTATTAAAGGTACCTCAAAATCAATATTGCAATCAAAGCACACACCTCCTGCAACTGTAAATACTTGGAATGTTTCATGAAGGGGCCAGTCAGTTAGGGCAGGGCTTTGGAGTGTCTTTGAAACGTGTGCTGAGAGCTCCAGGTTCCACCTGCAGGGCAGAGCCTGAGGGTGATGGTGGTCACAGAGGAGGTTTGGGGACTATTTACTTGTTGGGAAGGTCCACTGTGGGTGCCATCAGTGACTGACTCATACACAACCACCAGCTTAAACTTTCCAGTAGCCCTACACCAAATTCACACCCAGGGGCTTTCAAGAGAGGGGGGGGAAAGCAAAAAAGAGCAATTTTGATTATGGTGGAGCACAAACACCAAAGCACCTTGTAATTGAAATATAGGGAAAAGATGGTATTGAGTGATGCACCTGTCCCCCAGGTCCTGGAAGGAAATAGAGTATGCTCTGATTTACCTGCTGCTCACTTGGGGCACTCAATCTAAACAGTCATTTTGGAGTTTTACAGAAGACAATACAAAATACTGTGCAATCATGGACAACAGCTTTTGATGACAAAGAGCAAATAGACAGGGAATCCATTCAGGTTCACAGTATAGATAAAAGGACATTTTTGTATTTCCAAATGATACTCAAGGCTCAGGTGTTGCAGACAATACAAAAATAATGCAATATTGCTTCTCTCCAATGCACTTTTACTTGGGGAGTTAGTTCACCTATATTGATTCACTGATGGTGCTTATTCTCTATCAGCCTCACACACCCCCTTTTGGATGAGGTCAGTGCACAATATAAAAATACTACTGAACCTAGGAGGAAAAAAAGTGAGGGCATTTGTGAGACTGGAGTGGAAATTGCCTCCTTGCTCCATTTAGTTCTTTAAGAGCAGGATCCTTTCATGCATTGTTTCCATTGTCCGTCATTTTTGATGACTTTGTTGCAAAGCAAATAAAGAGAACACACTTGTTACCTTGAAGTTCTAATCAGGTATTCTGCATATGGGCTGGGGAAGAGGAGAGAGCAGAAGGAAGGAGAGAAAGGAATAGATATGCCTGGTCTTCCTGTGTAACAGACAGCTCCTTTCCAACAGTGCTATTTACATACAATTTTTAATGGCTTTTTTGGAAATTCACCTGAAGCATAAATTACAATGCTGGCTTACCACGTTGAGCCCTCCATGGATAAATTATTTGGATCATTCCTTTAAAAACGGGGTTTGCTTGCTTGCCTTATAAAGTGGAATGGAAAGTGTCCAATAGCTCTTAAGTTGAACATCAGAACTGGACACCCACTTACAGCTGGATCAACAGGATGAAACACAATGTGCTCCCGAGTCAATCACTGAGAGCAGAGCGGGGAGAGAGATTGCTAAATAAGGGCAAATCAAAAAAGAAGAGAGTCTTGATGTATTTTTTAGTAATATATTCATTTTTCAGGTTCTACATTGATAAAGGTCACTGGTGACAGTGACTCGTTAGTGACTGATCAAAGGCCATCAAAGTCAGCAGAAGTCCCCAAGGAGCCCCACTGGATCCCTGCTGTCACATGTGAGTCACTTATTTCATTTCACAGATTTCCTCAGGCTGCAAACCTGCTCAGGCTGAGGGGAGTGAACACCAGACCCACCAGCATCCTTAGGCCAGGACTGGGGTGCAGGACAAGGCATCTTTCGGGACTGGGAAGCAAGAGAAGACCAGGATCAGAAAACAGATCAGGTTGGTAGAAAGATTCATATGCCTTAGGGGCACAAGAGTGGGTTAAAAATGAGACAAATATGTGCTCACAGTGAAAATAAATATTTCTTTTTTAACTACAAGAAGACAAAAGTGCCCCCAAAGCCCAGGGGAGCTGAACCCATGTGATTTTACAGGGGCCTCTCTCTGTATCACATTGCCCTCCTGCCTGTGAGGAGCATTTTGCTCCTGCTCCTTTGGCCTCCAGTGGGAAAGAGCAAAACCAGACCAGAAATTCACCTTGGCATGAAATAAGCCTGATCCTAACTGGGAATTCTGGCCAAGTACCTCCATACAGATAATAGACTCAAAGAATGGCACTGTTGTTCCTTCAGCATTCCCTGACTCTTTCTCCTCTAAATGCCAGCATTTTATAGGTTCTTTTCCATTTTTTATTCTTCATAAAACCACTTTCAGTCCAGCATAATTTTCCAGGGATACTGCACACTTGTCAGATCACCTGATTAAGAGCCCCGTACTCATTACTATAAAACCCACACATGCTCACTGAATCATTAAAAAGCAGATTGGTCAGTAATAATAATCATTTTTTTGCTAATAAATACAGCTCAGCATGCCTAATTCTGTGTCCTACTCAAATACCAACAATGAAGAATTTAGCTTTTAGAAAGTACATTACTGAATGTACTATTAGTGCATTGGTCTTAGTAAGGAACATTACTACTGTCTTTAAAGGGCAGCCAGTTCATGTATTAATTATGTCGCTCAACGAGTGCATTGATTTCTTGAAAATCTCTTCATGCATAAAAGCAATTTGAATATTGTATATGGTTCAACCCTCTCAATCAACCTGAGAACCAAGAAAGACCAGAGGGGTACTTGAGTTCAAGAGCTGCCATCAGGGATGGAGGCACCAGTGGATGAGTTCAGGGTGTTTTTCATCACTGTGTGTCCATGGCCAAGCACCTGCAGGGACATGTGGCAACCCTGGCCACCTCTTTGCTGGCCAGGAGGAAGGAGCCACCATGGAGAAAGTGTGGTCACAGAGGGTTATTGCCTGACAGCAGGATATATTGGGAGAACTTCATGGAAAAGACAGTGGGGAAAGATTTAGAGGGAGAGGTTGGATGTCACCGTGGGGTTCAGCAGCAGCAGGAGCCACGTGTGGCTGATGCTCTCAGCAGGGAAGGCTGCTCTGCTTGCACCAGTGTTTGTTAGGAAACCAGTTTATGTTCTCGTTTCAGGGCCCTGGACACTGAACTGACCACAGCAGGGAAGTTCAGGACGCTGGGGGATTACATCTCCCAGAGCAGCACACAGTACCCTGCTCACAGCCATGGGGCTGCTGCTGCCACAGCAGCAAAGGGTGCCAGTGACACCCTTTCTCATGTCTGTGGTCCAGAAAGCTCCTCATGGGGAGGAAGAACCCAGAGAGCCCTTCAGCTGCTCACCAAAGTCCCCACTTAGGTGCATGTCCTGTGGGGGTCTGCCCATCTCTGGGTCTGAAAGTCCTCAGGACACCTTCAGTTCTTAGAGGAGGACCTGGTGGCCCCAGGAGTGTCCTTTGCTGTGTGAAGAGTTACCCTCAGCATCGCTGTGGGACCAGGACCTCAAGGCTGAGCCCAGTCCCCAACACCTGCCTGAGCTGGGTGTGCTCCCAAGTTATCCCTGTGCTGTAAGCTGAGACCAAATGAAGGACAATAAACTGCACTTCTGGCCTATTGCACTCCTGGCACTGGGCAGCAGTCAGGAGGGGCCAAGAGCTATCAATATAACCAAATAAATCAATATTTGCAGCCAGGCAGGGCCTGCTGATGTCTCACCTTCAACCCTTGATCCCACTGTTTTAAAAACATGGGTGTGCTGTGATTAATTTCAACAGTTCATGATGAGCCATTTGGAAAAAATCTGTATTTTTTCTAGGTCTCAAAATAGCAGAAACCGAAACACATGCTGAATCCATTAGTTGCAGAATTTGATCAAGGAGCAAAAAGATTTGCAAAAATTCTCCCATCAGGAACCAACACAGCACAAGTCTTTATAGTTCTGATGGTGAGTAATTTTAACAGACTTTCATAAACAAGTTACATCAGGGAGTTAATTTCCAATTACATTAATAATATTGGGCAGGAATATGTTAGAATATATGCATTGTATAACAAGCCTCATGTTAGAATTCCATCCATATTTAGTCTGTTGCCAGCTTTTGGTTGTACCCTAAATAAAATCTAGACCTGATTTTTTGCTTGAATAAGAACTTTTGGACAATAATTCTTCCTTCTACTATTTTCAACCTCTGTGTCTTTTTAGAAGGCAATTTTATTCTCCAGGCACAATCCTCCTGCCCTTATGCATAGAAAGCTCTGAACCCCATAAAAATCACTCCAAGGAAGGAGCTGTGTCATTCTCTCCTGCTTTTCCAATAAACTTCTATTTATACAACAATATATATAAAGAAATGCATCTATAGTAATTTCTGATGGCACTCAACAAGGGTCAAGAGATTTTCACATTGTGGAAACAAAGAACTTCACTGTGCTAGAGGTTCAGCTGGAAGTACCTGGAGTTCAGGAGTGCTATCAACAATTATTCTGTAGAACAAGCGTGCTCAGTGAAAACCCTTTGAAGAAGAAAAAGGTCAGGAAATCTGTCATTTTACAAGGACGATCTTAGGAGAATATAAAGGAGTTCTCCAAAATGGGAGCTAACATCTATTGAGACAAACAATAGGAGTACCGTTCTTGAAATGCTACCAACTTCTTAGAATTGCTCATTATTGCCATGATGCAGATTATTTCTGCAAAAGAGGAGTCCTCCTTTTGATCTGAAAGATTTGCTCCCTCCTCACTATAATGAACCTTTGACTCACAGGCTAAAGAAATGAAAGGGAGAAGAAAGCAGAACGTGTGGACACACAGGGAAGGGTGGACTAAAGCCTGGGCTTGGTGTGAGACGCCCCAGAGACACAGAAATAGCAATGTGGAATTGTATATGGGCTTGGAAACTCAGTAAAAACCAGAAAAGGAACAAAAAATCCAGATTCTTCCTGCTGAAACCATTGTTGAAAGCAGATGCTTTGATGAGAAATTTAACATTTGAAACAGTGATTTGTTTGTCCCAGCCCAATTCATTAGTTCTGAGCAAGTGCTGTGGCTAAGAATATAAATTTCCAGAGTGTTCTTGGTGGGTGAGAGGTGCTGCCTAATGGCAGGAAGTCATTTGCAGGAAGCCATGTGATTTAAAATGCCAGCAGAAATAAAGGAATTATCAAGGCGTGGCCTTGATGAACGAGCCCATTTAAACCCCTGGGGTGAGACGCTGAGGACTGCTCTTCCAAAACAGCCTGCACGGCATCATTAAGCAGTGCAGTAATAGCCTGGGCTTGGTTCCTGCAGTGGAGGGATGAAGCTGTGCTGGGAATGCTGGGAAGAGCTGCTCAACTGCAGAGAGCTGAGCAGAAAGGCTACCCAGGACAAGGGACACAGCTTTTCGAGGTGCTGAAAGGCTGCAGGTGGAACCCAGTGTGCTCCAAACACCCCTCCCTCATTGAGGGCAGGATGAAAGTTAATGAAGATACTTAACATGTGTCAAAGGAATCTGGTTTCCCAAAGTATTCCTTCCATGGCTGGTAGTCCAAACTTGCATGTCCAAAGCTGGGGATCGTGGTCTGTGACTGTTCTGGACCTCCAAAACCAAAACCACCTGCACTGCAGTGACACAGCTGCCCAGGTAAGAAGAGGAGCAAGCAGATAAGGTTTTGGAGAGCCTAGAATTGAATGTAAAGAAGTATATCTAATATTGTGAGAGCAGAATCTAAAGGAAAGGGCAGGGGAACCACAGCAAGAGGTGTTAGTCAAATTGCTGCTCTCCTGTGTCTGGTCCCAGAGGTGTCCTGTGACTCCCTCTGCTCTCTCACTGGGTGGCTGAAACCTTTTAACAAAAGCCTGATAAAAAACCAATAGTAAATATTGTGCTTCTGCTTTGTGCTCTGGACTAATCTGAGCTCCCACAGACAAAGCTCACAAGGCAATTGGCCAAGGCCTTGTGAAAAACTCTCCATCCACCCCCACTAGAGACAGTGGAGAACTCCTGATGGTCTTCAACCACCCCCTCCATTTTGTCTCCTAATACATGAGACCCACTGAATACTTTTTAAGAGATACCTCTTCTGATAGGTCTGTCCCTTCTTGAACAATTGCGATGCAATAAACTATTTTATCAGTTTTGCTTACATACTGTATTTCTGCAAACAAAACAATAAATGGCTGTAAACCCAATAAAATGTACTGGGCTAGTGGTTTATTGCCAACAAGCCAATACCATACACTGCAGCATATTTTTCAGCTCAATGCACCAGGATTCTTATTGTCCAGGTGAACGTTCCTGGCTGTAAATTGCAGCTCTATAGCTCTTTTCCAGGGCTCTCTAAAACTTCCTTGGGTTGATGTGCCTTAAAACACTCCTAGTCCTTGGACAAATTTATGGGCAGGATAAAGCTTGGTAGTTTTATGCCAAGGCGTTTTTAACTTTGCCAGCCAGCCTGGCAGCACTTGGAGATGCTGCACAGGGAGCAGGGATTGCACAGTTCAGCTGGAGAAACCCCTCAGCACCCCTTGCAGGCCCTGCCCTGGGCTGCCTGCAGCGAGCTTTGAGCACCAAAGACTGAGGGGTGGAACCAGACAGTCCTGGAATGGTTTGGCTTGGAAGGGACCCTAAATCTCATCCAGTTCCACCCCCTGCCATGGGCTTCCACTAGCCCAGGTTGTTCCAAGCCTCGTCCAGTCTGGGCTTGGACACTCCCAGGGATGGGGGCACGTCCCCTACACCAGCCAGCGTGTCAAACCCAATTTCTTCCCAAGGAGGGAGAGTCACCAAGGCTGGTGGTCAAGGACCTGAGACTCAGCTGTGTTTGATTCTGCTGGTGGGAGAGCCCAAAGTTCAAGCCAAAGGATGAGCACACAACTGAAATCATGATTTCTTAAGGTGTCTTTCTTTTTGTGTGAACTCAGTGTGTGCATCCGTGAAAGGGGTAAAATAACAATATGCACACATTCAACAACAGTGCATCCACTAAGTCCAAAAGTTCACTTTTGAGACTGCTGCATCAGCCAAGGTGTTGATTTTTGATGCATTTACATGCTATTAATGCAGATGTTACTTGTGCTGAAGCAATCTCCAGTCCTCTGCAGCACAGGTGAAGTGGCAGCAGGTTACTGGGATACATTTCCGTAGTGACTGTGGGAATAATTTCATGCCCAGGAGGAAGCAGCTTTCTTAATACACCTTCAGTCTTGTCAGCAGCACTTCGAGCCTGTGAGATGTGCCTGTCACTCTCTGACAGGCACAGGAGGGCAAGAAGAAGTTTAAAACAATCCTTTCCTAAACTCTGTGTCTCATTTTGTCATGTGATGACACAGACTGGCTCCTTTCTCTTGGCTGTTTGCTACAACAGCTCATCATCCCCAAATAAGGACTTCTACATGTTGTTTTCTGACAACTGTCACTCAAAATCACCAGTGACTGAAACCAATATTGAGCACAGAAGGCGACATTACTTCCATGCTGGAGATGACCTCTGAGTGCACACACTGATGGGATTTCAGTCAATATTATAATTTATGCAGCAGACATACTTTTCCCTTTGCCACAAATCGCTTCCCCATGGATAATTGCTGCTTTGCTTAGCACATGGCCAACCCAACATGTGAGATCCTTGGTCTCTAGTCCCAGCTCCCACAGTGTGTTATAAATTTACAAGTGGACTCTAGAAAATGGGTCTCATATTTACAGGAAGAAAGTTCTATTAAAAGAAAATACTTTTAGTATTAGCTTCAGGCAATAATTCTCATGATCTTTTCTGATTCTCACCTTTCATTTCAGCTTTGTGTTCAAAACAGCTTAAGATCAAATACACTTGATCCTATTATAGAGAAATCCATCCTAGGCTTGCAAGTGATCTCAGCAGAGTGTGATTAGGAGGACATAAATATGATAATGAAGCTGTTACATCACATTTTGCTAGTTTGATACTGTAAGAGCTTCCTCTATTCACCTATTTATAGGCTCTGATGCACACGCTGATGTCAGAAGATGTCTTTATTCCTTCCCTTGGCCGATATAGCAGGAATAGCTGCTCTGCCTCTGCTTGTTCCCAGCAGCCCTGCTATGGTAACCCCCCTATTGCCACTCCAGAGAGCATGTCCTGAGAGCAGCAAGGTTTCTGAGGTAAACCCATTTCAGAGCTAAAGATCCTCCCCAGTCTCCACCACTGCCTTTTTCTGTGAAGTCCATCTGACTCCCCTTTGCCAAACCCTGCAGTTTCAGTCGTGGACACTCAGACGGGGCAACTGAGGACCCTTCAGTGTGACATCAGGACCTGAGCTTTGGTCAAGTGGCCAGCAGAGAATCAGCTCAGGCCTTGGGATACTTGTGACATTTACTGTCACTGGAAAAGCCCTGCTCGACTGCTGCCTGTGACACTGATGGAAAGGCAGCCCTGCAGAGGGAAGATCCTCCCTGCCTGGCTCTTTGCAAAACTTCAAGTAAAGTGCACACAGATCTGCAGAGAAGGAGAGAAATCCTCAAGGGCAGAAATGTCACTGAAGTGAGCTTAAATCACATGAGTAATAACTCCACTGGGAGAACAGCAGACATCAGTCATCAGTGTGCTTGCTTAATATCCCCTGTTTTGGAATATTTCTGCTGTCAGTAATTTTGCTCATCTGCTGGGCAGCCAAGAGGAGGAACAGAATTGCTCTTAGCAGAGTAAAGCTACGGACCATTGCAAACAGTCTCTAACAAGAGCACTTGCCAAGCACCTGAGGCTGATGATTCATCATTTTCCCCCCACTTTTTATAGATACCTGGTTAAAGGTGCCAGATTAACAGTCCTGGCAACTCAATTCCTCCATCCCCCTCAGAGGCAGGGCATGCAGAAGGCAGATCTGCACAGAAGCCTTCAGCTTGACACCCTCCCTGCTGAGGGGGATGCTCCATGCTCAGTCTCCTGGGGTGATGGACCTTTCCCCCACAGGCTGGTGCTGCTGGAGGAGCCCTACCTGGGTGCAACAAAGAGTGCTAAACTTTTATTGCACCCTTTCATGAAACAGGCAGCAAAGTGTGCTGTAAAGGGAGGTAGTGCCATGAATGCCTTTCTCAAGCCCAGGAAACTGAGGCTGAGAGCAATAACACAACTTGCTCAGGGTTAGAAGTTGCAAAGCCAGAAATAAAGCCCAACTCTCATGAGCTCTGTTGACGGGGCTGACTGTTTAGGTTAGTGCTTGATCAAAGACGGGAAGGTTTTCCCCTGTTACCTGCATTTAATCCTTTTCCCCTCAGTCTCCTGAGATGTTGCCCCTAAAATCATCTTGGCTCGTTGCTCTTTGCACAGCCAGTTCCTCTCAGAGTCCTTCCAGTGTTACCTGCTTCAAACCTCCATTCATGAGTGTATTCTTGTCTTTAAACAGGAAACTGTTCATAACCCAGCCTTCAGCAGAGTGAATATCCATGCCATCCTGGGGTGACTTCAGTGCCAAACTGATCCATCAGCTTTTCCTTCCCAAACCCCTGGGATTTCTCCCACTTCACCTCTTACATGGGAAGAGAAATTTCTATAAAATCTCAGAATATCTGCTAGATCTTCCTTTAAAATTTGCCCTAATATCTCTGCTGTGATAGTTGGAAAGTCTAGTCCTGATTTGAAGTTCACAAGTGACAAACTCTGCTTTAGACCTACCTAAAAAGCACCACCAAAAGAAACTCGACACTAAACCAAACTTGTATTTTCCTCTACATTTACTTCCACCTAAAATGAAACCAAATAAACCCAGGCCAAGCCCATGCTACTCAAACACTGACCAAACCAAGCAGTTCCTAAGCAGATTTCTGAGTGAAATAGCTCCAAAACTTAGACTGCTTTCTCTAAGTCTTGGAAATAACTGCAGCAACCAGTTTGGATAAAAATGGAGAACACAAACCTGACATTTAACCTCAATATGTAGCTGAGCACAAGACACAACCGTGGCCCAAAGGGCACTGCCTGTGCTCGCTCAGGAACGTCCCCCTGAGCCCCAGAATCCTGCCCTTGGAAGCTCATCAGCTTCAGGCTGCCCGACTGCAACACCCTGATAAATACCTGTTACAACAGGAGGAAAACATCCACCACACTCCTGAATTAATATTGATTTCATGTCAATTGCTTTATATTCCCACTTACACAGACGGCAGGTCATTGTTGAGAGGATCCTCAGAAAGCAAAATGAAAATGAACTGTCATCCAGCAGCAGTGAAAACAAAAGTTTCCCTAATAAGCAATAATGATTTAGAAGACTGCAGCATCTCTAGGTGCTCCACAGTGTGGTAGGAACATAACTCTGCTTGTCTTTCTCCCAGCAGCTCATAAATCTATCAGGGGCTACACTTAACTTGAAGATCAAACAATCAGCAGATACTGGTAAACACTGAGGCTTCTTCAAAGTTCATGATAAAAACAGCCAAGAGTGGCTTTTTTTTTCCAAGCACGACCTGATGTTTGAAGCAGAACGACAGATCTTCAGATTAGGCAGCTCTCATAATCTTTTAGCCCTATTTTCCCCATATCCTGTTATTAGCTGACAATTGCTCTCAGAGCACTTCATCTTCCCTCACACACACCTGCATAAACCACATCAAAGCCAGGTGTAACCCAGGAGAGCAGCAAACCCAGGAGTGCATTCAGCAGTGTCTTTGTGCAGCCACAGTAGCTGGCTGTGTCTGCTGGAGGTGCTCCACAGTCTCACAGCACTGTACTCCTAGGTCTGTTTATTTTATGGATGCAATTCTCATTATATTTGTGTTCTCTGTCCTCTCTTTGGGCCCTCTGTTCTTCTCATCCTGTATTCCACTTCTATTTTTCATAGAAGTGCTCTTCTATTTTCTCTTAGCTCTCTCTCTGTATTGCCTTTACACACAGAGTGGGACTGCTTGTCTCACTGCAGCTCAGATGGGATCTCTCTGCTGTGGTTATGAGGAAGCCAAAGTGATCTCATTTATTCCAAAATCCCTCAAACAGATTCAACTGCATTTAGCTTTCTGGTTCTTTCCTTTACACCTGAATTCCTTATTTTCTCCCTCACCATGTTCCTAAGCTAACAGAACAACAGGAATGCACTTGCAGCATTTGAGTTCTACCCTGAGAGCTTCCTGAGGAGCGACTTCCAGCAAACCCCTGTCTCTCTGAAACCAAAATGGGCACTCACCTGTCAAAGTCTCTTTGGCTACTCGAGCTCAGCTGCTGCTTTCTAAGCACCAGTCCCTACCATTAGAAATACGAGTCTGCCTTCATGGGGAACACGCAGCAGAACATGAGTGAATGTCTGGCTAAATGAGGCACAGCGTTTGGAAGTGGTTAACCTGTCCAACTCTGATAAAATGATTGATATTAAAATTCTGAGCACTACTGTTTGAGAAACCATCCTGTGTATACAGCGGATAAAAGCACCTGAGGTCTCTCAGTCAAGCCTTTTGAGTGCTAAGTCCCTCGATTTTTCCAAATCTGGATTTAGAAGTCCAATTCAGCTTCCAATGCAGCTGAAAGGCCAGACCCCTGCCTGGTGCAGGGATGCCTTAGTCCTGGATTGGAGCAGGAGGAAAGAGCTGGCTGTGATGTTTGCAACCTTCTCCTTGGCCCTCATTAATGTTTAATTACTATTTCACACTACATGAAAGCAGATTCTCTTTGTGCCTGGCATTAAAAGCTGATCAATAATAGTCTTTGATTCCTATGTCTGAGAGAGGGACAGAAGGAGAGAGCAAGAGTGAGACTGGAGGTAGGATGTACATGAACTTCAACAGAGCTGGTGAAACAGCAAGGCTGGTGAATAATCAGTTGGACAAGGAACTGGCTAACAAATGACGTCTGGGCTGTGGTGGCACCTGGTCACAGCTCAGCTGGGGCTGTGGGAGGAGGAACTGTGAGTTGATGTGAATTTTTGCATGATCTGAAAATACAGCAGGCAGTGAGGCAGGAAAATGGGCCACTGACTCACAGAGCTACAGCCCCCAGAAGGGGCTGGGAGACACCATCCTCCTGCTGCTGCTGCTGCTGCTGCTGCAGGGAGGGCTGAGCAAACAGCTGGCTGGCCGTGGTCTGCAGAGGTGCAGGTAGTGCCCAGAGAGCGAGAAAGAGACTCCTGCATTGTGGGGGTGGAGAGGGGCGGGACAGAGGGAGAAGCCTCGGTCAGAGTGAATGAGCTGTCCAAGGAAGCAAAGGCAGAGAGCTGGAGCAGGTAAGGAATGCTCCACAATGCAGCAGGCAGGCAGGCAGGCAGGCAGAGCATCTTTGCAGGCCAGGTCGAGGAGGTTCACCAGGTCAGAGTGGTGCCTCAGTGCCCTTTCTGCTCTGGAATAGCCGTGGTCAGTTCCCAGGAGCCAGCTCCCAGATGCTCATTAAAGACAACGGGCACAGGAATATTAACAGCTGTCTAAGCTGATGGCTCTACCCTACTGACAGCAGACTGGCAACACCTGACAGATGATTAGAGCTCAACTGTCTTGCAAAATGCAAATATGCACATGCAGAAGTGGAAAATTACCATAAAATCTTTAGGACTGCAGGAAACTTCAAAGCTAATTTGCACGTTCAACTAAAACTTCCACGTCCCTGTTAGCAATGTCACGCTGCTCCGTTAGTTATCCTTCTAATTAGAGCAGCATGGACGGGGCACAGGAGACAGAACAGCTCAGATAACAGAGTTATACAGGTTAGAAAGCTGGGCTCTAATTGAGCCAGGACAATTTGGATTTCGACTCCCCCTTTATTAGGCATGTGTTTCCCATCACAAGAGAAGACTTACCTAACTCTCTATCAGGTTACTTTCTGGGTACTTAACAGTCAGAGCCAGAGTGGGTCTGATCATTTCTGCTGTGTGACTACAACTGCAGCTGCACTGTTCTCACTGTCAGATACTAAAGTTCAAGTGTAGAACACTCTACTCTCCATGTAGACATTAACAAAGGCTACATATGCATTAGCAGAACTGAAATCGGTGGAAATAGGTTACAGTGTTTTAGCTGCTTTCTTCACACGTCTCTTTAATGTACAGAACCACTTCATTGTCAAGGTAAGATCCATGAGTCAGTTCAGCATAATTTAAAGCTGGGGCAAATCCAGCCTTTCCTTTGCACAGGAAGGAAATACTCTTTTTTCTTTCCTTTTTTTTTTTTTTTTTTTTTTTAATTTATTTCCCCCAGGAAAGGGATGAAGAAAATATGTGAAGAAAGAGAGTGTTTGGAGAGAAATTGAGGTCCAGTTCTTTGCATGCTGGGTATCAGCAGCCAGACCTGAGAGTCACTGTAACACTTAGTGACTGCAAGTAAAACTCAGTGCAGTTCAGTGCACTACTCAGCCCTCTGCACTTCAGGAAGAGCTGGTATATCCACAGAATGTGTGTCTTAAGGAAATGCTTCAGCAAATTTGCTCTTCAAAAACATGGAAATTCAGGATTACTTCCTAAGGTTATGGAAATTATGGCTTAGTTGGCTGGAACTGCTCTAGCTCATACAAGCTGAGATCAAGCCCCAAATCTCCTGGCTCGTATGACGGAGTCCCTCAAGCACATAATACTGGCAAAGAGTGGCTTTATTAATGACCACACAGAAAAGCCATTTAGAAAAGATTCTCACTGCTCTTCAAAGCCCAGACTCTCTCAGGGCAAAGCTGTTGAAACCACTTTCTGAATCATTAGTTTAGGCCACCATCAATTGCCAGCACTCCTCTTCCCACTTTGCCTCCAGGAAAACCATCGGCCATCTAAACAGCAATTCCAGTTGCTTCCCTGCCAGGGGCAGTGGCAGTCCTGGGCAATCCCAGTTCTGGGTCAGTCCCAGTAAAGGCTGTACTGGTGGGGTTATTTTCAATATCTACACCAGGGGGTTGATGCCCCCTGTATCCCCTTTGTGCTGTCCCAGAGGGTGGGAGCTCCGAGCACCTCTGACCACAGACACCTCTCCCAGAAGCACTCCCTCTGCTAGAAGGCTCACAGCTGACCATTAATAGTAACAAAGGCTCCATATTTGCATTTGCAATTCCACATTTAGCTCAGTAATTTCAGCTCATCACATAATCCCTCCTGCTCATTATGTCTGCTGTGTGAAAGGAAAAAAATTAGCACAAAATTGCTGCTTTATAACAATCTGGGAGCAGCTCCCCTGACAAGCTGCAGTTGTGGGGAGCACTCTTGGAGCTTTATATTCAAACTAGGAAGTGTTAAATATTATACAAGTTGTTTGCTTGCAGTTCATGTCAAAGCAGGAGGGCCTGGGCTAACCCTTGGAGAGAAGAGGGAGAATAAATAGATCATCAGCTGCTGCAGAAAATGTCCTGCCAGTGATCATGGATTTATGAATTCATACGGAGGCACATCTCCACACAGAGCTGAATTGTCTAGTCATTTTAAAGATAAATATTGCAGATGGGTGAATAATTCACTTGTACAAATGTTCACTGAAAACAAATTAACTGGCTTGTGTGTACAGGTAATGTGAAATGGTAATAGTTATTTCACTGAATGTTTGAGAAGGCAGTTTCTCGAATTCAGCCAGCCTGCCTCAGTAAGTACCTAAGCTCCCAAAATCTTCAAAAAGCAGCTTTAGAGTCTTGTCCAACGTTCACTTCCAGGTTCCAAAGGGGATGTTAATTAGATTATCACAGTGTGCACACAGAACACTGCAGCTAGGACAGCTGGCAGGGATCTTTCCAGAAGTAAACACAGTGCTGTATTTCACACAGGAATGGCAGCACCAGCACCTCTTTAACGTGAGATTGGAAGGGAGGGGATTTTAAAACCCAGACATGAGGGGTGATTTCAGCTCACCCAGGAGTTGCTCCCACCGTGCCCCACCACCAAGAGGAAGATGCTGTGCTGGCTCTGGGGGCGTTTATCACCAGCCAGATTAAGTCTATAAAAAGGGGATTATGGGCAGTCCATTTGCAGCACAACAGAGACATAAAACAATAATAAGTTACTGAGATAATGAGGCAGCAGGACATAAAAACTCCTGCACACAAAGAGAGCCTGTGCTCTCCAAACCAATGATTCCTTGGACACACACCTTCCCTGCCAGCCTCTTCACAACCACCCGTGCCATTTCCTCCACCTCACTTAGGAGTATTCCCAGAGCCTGGAAGTTAAAAATGCAGTCATCTGCTAAGCTGTCAGGCTGTTTTCCCTCTAAAATCCTATAAAATCCTATTGCCTTCCCCATGGCAGTCCCAGCCCCTGCTCAGGATGGGGACCGAACACAGCTCCCCAAACACAACCTCGGCACAGCTTTGAGCCTGTTGATTTTACCAAGGGGACACAGATGTACATAAATCTACAAATAATTATTTGTTCCTCTTAATTCAGCTTGAAAAAGCAGCAAAACACATCAAGGAAGGAGAGCCTTACCCAACAAATGCTCATTCCTAGAATTTGAACCTACTATAAATAATCCTTCAGGAAAATGTTGCTTGATCAGTTTGATCAAAAGAAAATGGGCCGTAACACTGAAAAATCCTGCTCCAGAATGGAGTCCCATCCATCTGCTTCCAAACAACACCCACAGTCATTAGCTGGGCTCTACTGGAAAGGTCCCATTTTATTTTTCCAGCTTCCCTTTCTATTTCTTTCCTCTGGCTCTTTGAATTTGCCTTTGCCCTGATCTGAGGAGGAAAGCCCTCAATCACAAGTAGCCTTTGCTAAAGGAATATTTCCAAGGCAGACCTGTGTAAATATAGAGTATCTCAATTACCCTCCAAGAGCTGTAACATTTTGGGTTTGAAATGTTGCCCTCTGATGCCCTCCACCATCCCATCCATCACAGTGACCATTCAAAGGCCCACAACACCCTAATAACAGGAAAGGCATTTCGGGAGCACAGCCTGTGATATACAGCAAATGCTGAATGGAAATATTTTATTTCCCTGGCAGCCAGTATATGAGACACAGCTACAGGGATTTAAATATGATACTCAGGCTCATTAGTAAAGCAAGCACAGATAACAAGGATTTACTGAATGTTACTGTCTGACTTGGCCAGCTTTCCCAGAGGGATCATTAAGATGGTAAGAAAGTTTTTTGTCTGTATTTTTGGGGGAATTAAGTCTGCTCTCAGGAGTTCCTGCATATTCAGCGAAAAAACAACTTCCAGATATTTGAGTTTTGCTTGGCCAAAACTCAGACAAGTTGCACTTTTGTGTGAAGGACTCTCCAAAAAATTGGCCTGTGAGTACCTGGGTTATTTGTACATGAACATAAACCCTACAGGTGGCATCACCTGGATTTTGACAACTAACCAGTGAAGTCTGAGGTTAGCTTGGGCTAAAATTTCCTTTTTTTCTTCCCAGCACATAAGCACAGATTTTCCCTATCACCATAACTCCAAATTCCCTGAGCTTTGCAAGGTCCTTTTGACCCCTATTTTTATCTTGAACCTTCTTACCTTACATTAGTATAATGTTCAAATGACAAGGCCCACAGAAGTCACTTCTGATAGTTCATTAGTGGGTCTGCAACAAATAAAAGATCCAAATTCTTTTTCCCCTCAAGTACTGAGCAGGTGGTGATGGGTTTTATGTGCTTGAACTGCAATGTGCTCCTCATTGCCTTTAATCTGCCTTTGCAGATCAGTTCAGAAAAGGTTGATGTTAGAGAAGTGTTTACTTCAGCTTAATTCATTAATGTTTATGAAGTGCTGTCAAAATACAAAGTGTTGTATGTTTAGCGGGGGTGACTTTAATATTATTGTGGCTTCAACTAATACATAAATAATCATGGGACAAAGTGCTGTCCAATAACTGTCATTGTGGCTTTATTGCATCTACTTAGAGCTCATTTTTGTCCTTTGATTATATTACAGAACTTTGTTTGCCTGTGCACAAGTAAAACATGATCCACCCTGGCTCTATATATCTTCTTCAGCCTGCCTAACGTTAACAGGTTTTCAAGGTTTTTAAGGTCAACATCAAGTCCTTTTGAATGCAGGAGTTTAATTCATGGCAGAGACAGCCAGGTTTGCATGGAGAGCTAGGAGCTTTTATTAAACCAGTGAATACACTTGGAGAACAAAAAGCCTTTTGGGCACACAAGCTCTTCTTTAAGTCAGAAACTTTGCATTGTGCAGAGCCACAGTGCACAGCCACTGGGGAAACCTTGTCCAGAAACCATTGCCTTCTGAAAAGCACCCATTTCCCCCCAGAATTCCATTCAAAAGAGAGCAGATTTCTTTATTGCTGTTAGGTCAGCGAGGGCACATCTTGGTGGTGCCATGGAAGGCTGTGCAGGGTGTTGGAACAGCAGTGAGTGACCCAGGGTGGCACGGACAGCTCGACACCACACAAACACCAGCCTGCACCTGAGTGACACACCCGTGCCAGGGCACTGGTGGAACCAGCCTCACTTTTGAAGTGCTCTGTGTGCTCACAGCCCTAGAACAAGCTCATCCCTTTAGGTCAGACCTGTCCTAAATTGGGTGGTGGGTGACGGTGGGGCAGTGTCAGCAAGCTTTGCCCTGGCTCAGTGGCACAGCCTGGTGTGGGATAGAGCACAGTGGCTGGCCAGGACCCCCAGCCTCTGCTGTGCTCCTCTCTAGGGGACAAAAACCTGCCACCCCCCCATAACACACATCCTCTTTGGGGGGTTTCTTCCACCTAATCACTTGTTCCTTGGTTCCAGGGATCATCAGTAATTTGCACTCCTTTCAAGTTCCATTTCAAACTAAATGGATCTTCTATTGCAGTCACTTGGGGAAAAATCAGTTTTCTGCCTAACCAAGACTTCACATCAATCAGGTTAATGGGAGCGTTAGAACATTTCCTAATTATAACTACAAACATTTGTGGGCTTCCCGGTGATGAGAGCTCAGCCCTGCCAGGTTGTTAAATCACTCGGGGCTGGCTGGTGAGCACAGCACAGACCCCGGGGTGGCAGCAGCCCCTCTGCCCACCCTGCCCTGGGGGCACCCTCAGCAGTCACTGCTGGGTGATGTGTGGATGGAACGGGGGTGGGCACAGAGGTGGTGCCCCAGGTCAGGCTCCCGGGGGTGTCACTCCCATTTAAAGCTCTTTCCTTGTTCCATTTAATATCCTGACACGAGTTCCAGGGCAGCCCCTTGGCAGGCTTTTCCAGCCCCGGGCTATGGCATGAGCTTACAGGGAGAGCAGGGGAGAGAGGTCAGGCTGGAAGAGAAGAGCACTTGCTGGCTTCAAGGCCAGCAAGGAAACAGCACAGAGCCCTAAGTCTCAGGTCTATAAATTTTAAAAAAAAGTTAAAAAAATTATATCAAAGGCACTTGAAAAGTGATATGATTGATCTGATTCATTCAGCTCCGACCAAACACTCAAGTGTATGAAAAAAACCCTGTAACATGCTCATAAACCTGCACTCCTGGTAAAAGCAGAGACAAATCTATCCCAGCACTCTCCCAGTATGCACATAGGAAGGTCTTCTGTGGGAACAAATACAATTATTTCACTCCCCAGATTTATTTCAGAATTTGCTTAGCCTAATAGAGCAGTGGCACTGCTGTGGTTACAGACATCCCTGCTCTGCCCTGTGTGTGCTGGTGTGTCCAGCTCACAAATTCAGCTGTCACTTATTTCCAGTGCTTAGCAATAATTCTCAAACACAAAATGCATAATCATATGCCTTTACATATGCCTTTAAGGTACACATTCTCACATCTTTCTGTAGGATTCACCCACTTCTCTCTCATTAATTCAAACTGAGCGAAGTGATTAAAATTAATGTACCAGTTACAAACTGCCCCATCTCCATTAATCTCATAATAGTCAAGAGAATCTTGAAAAATACCTCTAACTGCAGATCTTGAGTGGGTTTTTTTAAAGTGCTATTAATAGTATATACTTATCAAAAAGTACCTCGCTGGCACATCCACCTGCACCTTCTGAGTCTCCCAGCTCCAGTAACAGCCCCGAGAGGGGACTGGGCACATCCCCCGAGGGGATGGCACCACCTGTGCTTCTGTGCCCAGCTCGCAGGATGGAGGGATTTCAGGAGCAGCTCAGCCCTGACCTCGCTGGGCTTCCACAGGAGTCAATCCATTTTCATTACAGAGCCCAGCCATGACAATGCTGAGCCCTCTGAAACAGCTGCTCCAGCTGTTTGGAGAAGCCAGAGCAGGCTTTAGCTCAAGTGCTTAGACAGATAATGGACATTTCTCTGCCAAACCTGACTCCTGAATGTCTAATAAATATTCCAGTGGGGGTCTAATCCCTGGCTGCCTGCTCTGTCCTGCTGCAGGCAAGCACAGCGTGGGGAGGATGGAACCTCTCTGGCTGTTTTGTGTTTGTTGGGGTTTGGGCATTTGGCTTTGGGGGGGGGGGAGTTTTGTGGGTTTTGTTTTCTTTAACTGAGATGTAATTACCCAAGACAAAATCTGCAACACTTTTTCACAGAGTCTGTGAATGTGTTCCTGAGAAAAGTAATAGACCAGAAAACAAAGGACAGGTTCTCAAAATGTTTCCAAATAGGAGAGGAAAAAGTCAGTATCCAAAGGGCTCCATCCATCTCCATATTTTCTTCAGCTTCTCCCCAAACCAAACCATTTGTTTCCCACATTTACCCACAGAGATACTTGCACTGAAAGTAGGACCTTTAATTCCCAAGATACCCTCTATTGCCTGCTCCTCAATTAAAAATCAGTCTGGCTTGCCTCAGAAACTGCTCAGTTGTATCATGGAGAACGATGATTTCAGGAGCAGATGGGAAATAAGCAGGAAGAGCAGATAAACTCCTTAAGAAACAAGGATTCTGTTTTCATGCAAATTCTGTTTAATAAGAAAAGTTGAAATCTAAACAGAAAACACTGTATGTGAAGAGCTGCTCAAAACATAATTGCTTCTAAACAGAATCCTTCTCAATCTTTCCCAGCAACTATAAACATTTCCTTAAATATTCTTTCCCCTCCCCTCCCTTGCAGTATTTGCCACTCACTTTAATAAAGTGCTGCGTAACCATCTGAGTTTGGGAAGCATTTGAACAACAAACAGAAGTTACTGGGAGAAGAAAAAAAGTTTTTCATTGCTGGCAGGTGTTTCTAAGAGCTTTTGCAAAGTTTAATTTGGTAGTTTTTCAAGCTGACGCACATTCACGTGAAATAGAGATACCTCAGATGCTGCTCTGAGTCTTTTATAGGTAGGAATGGGCACATCCAAGGGGAAATGCACACCCACAAAATCACATTTTGCTTCTCAGATGTGAAAAGCTTCTGATTTTTTGAAAGGAAATTGCATTGGTATTATCTTTAAACAACTGAGTCCTCCCCATTTTTTGTTTTCTCGGACATACCAAGCTAAGAGATGGAGACATTAATTGGGACGGTGCTGGAAATCATCATACACCTTTTGGTCTTCTGAAACTAAGAACTAAATTACTGTAATTGGCAGTTTATTAACAGGAAAATTATGCTAAACAACTTCATGTTGCTGTCAGGAATTATATTTGGTAAGCTGTGAAGATGGGGCCCTTGGTGTAACATTTGCATTTTCTCATTTAGGAAGAACAATGATAATAGATGAGTGAAGCATGTACAAATTATACACCAAAGAACATTTGCATGGCTGTAAAAAGGCTACTTTGATACTACAGTGATTAAGCCTGTTATTCATTAAGATACAGTATAGAATAAGGGGAAATGGGGAAGTAGGGAATGCATTAACTTTAAAAACATATATAGAGTGAGCCTCAGTCCAAAATAGGTGAATTTCAAGCAGAAATAAAATTATAATAACAGCTGATTATATTGTATTTTTGTGCAATATTAGTATCAGGGGTCTTTTTCCTGTATTGGATGAGGTCTAAAGATGCAATGATGGCAACCTCTGTTGTCACCTACACCTTTCTTTTGGCTGCCACCTCCCCAGACCCTTTGGCTGTTCATGCACTGTTTCCCCTGTGCATCATGGCACAGGCACGAGCCAAGCAGCCTGCCTCCAGAAACCTGCATCCCTCAGTCCAGAAACCCTTTTTTGGATGCTTTTCCCTTGTCAGAAATTTCCACTACCTGTCCTGATGTCTTTGCAGTTGACATTCTTCAAAGAAGGATGACTTTAAGTATCACCAATTCCTATAAGTGAGGGAGGATAATAGCAAAGCAGGAGGAAACTGGGTCATTTTAATGCCCTGATGAAAACCAACAGGGACAGTGCACTAAGTGACATGGGCTGCCTCTGTGAAACCAGGACACAGTGCCCTGCTCTCCATTTGTGCAGAGCTGTCTTCTCTTCCAGGAAATTCTGAAGCACAGAGAGTTCAAATAAGTTATTCAGGAACTCCAAAATCTGACTGGCCCGAGGAGAAATTTGTTGGCTTAAAGGAGATGACATTAGGATTTGATCAGTGCCTTGCACAGTGGCAGTTTCAGTTCTCATCCTGTACCACCCACAGCCTGCAGGCAAGACCTTACACAACTGCCCTTCCCAACCATCCTTACTTACTCACAAAGATGAGCCATGAGAAATTTGTGTAAGGACATGGGGCTTGTAAGGCTGGAACAGGGAAAGGCACAGATCAGAAGGAGCAGCAGGAAGATTGTTTCCATGGCTGTCACAGGGTTCTAGTCCCAGATGTTTGACTAACCTACTTTTGAAGCCTTTTCAAAGATACTTCATGGAGAAGGGGATGTCTTGTTTTAGCATTTCCCTACCCTCAGCACAGGAAAGCTGTTCCCTGATGTCTAACCTGGCCCTATTCAGTAGGATCCTGTGGCCCCTTGACACGAGGGAAGACAGATTATACCCATCATTTCTGTAGCAGCCTTTTACATCCTTGGAGACACTTACAACTTCTATCCCGGCTGTCTGTGCCTTGTTTGAAGCAATGCCAGTTCAAACCTACTCATCAGTTCAGTGGAACTGGCCACAGGTGTCAATGGGAGCAAGAAAAACTCTTAAATGCTGCTTCTCAGAAAAATGGGGTTGTGGCTCAGCAGGGGATATTTGGTGCATTTGTGCAACAGGAGCAGCATCCCCACAATGTAAGGAGCAGCTGTAAGCTGGAGGAAGGATTGTTAGAAGGTGTTTCATTAATCTGGGGTGGGTTTGGTGCTGGTGGGATGCAGAAGCTGCACTCAGAGGATACTCAGCAGAGCATCCCTATAGTTCACAGAGTGAATTATTTACAATGAACAAGGCAGAGCACAAATCTGGCCTCATTCTTCCCTTGTGGAATATCCTCCCCCACACTCAGCTTGGTAGCCCTGAGTGAGGGGCTGCCTCAGCCCCTCCTGCTGGGTCCAGGAGGGCTGGCTGGGCCGACTCCAGCACAGCACATGCATTATGGATCACGTCTCCTTCACCACACCAGTGAGTCCCTGTTCATTACCTCTGTGTGCAACAACTTGCACATAACAATGGAGAGCTCACTTTCCCTACATAATTAGCTCAGAATCCGATACCAACATCTTAATTAGGCCTGACCCCTGGAGTATTTGACCTAACATCATCCGCCAGCTCCAAAATATGGTTAGATCCACGTTGTAAGTAGGTACCCTCCTAGCAGCTGTCCTTTCTGTCTGAGTGGTTTCCATGTCATTCTGCCCACTCAGACAAGTGCAGCAGTCCCTGGGATGCTGCTGCAGCCCCCCATCCCTGGCTGCCCCCCACACTGCTGTGCTTACACTCACTTAAGATAACCTACTTAGTTAAACTAGGCTGACTGCAACAGCATGCAACCCACCCCGAGCTCACCACCTAATTATATTCCCGGCAGATTTCCTGGGAAAGATTTCCCTGAGCTCCCTGCAGTCACTGCCAGCCAAGCTGAGCAACCCCTCAGCCCACTGGGATCCATCTGCAAGGGCTTCAGTCGCACCTTTATCTGCAGCAAAGGCACCCAAAGAAGCAGCTGGGGAGCAGCTGAGATCACAGGCTGAGTGGGGACCACATCAAACATCCCCCATTTATAGACATGAAACACTTCATCGGGGAGCAGCAGCTCGGGTGTGGAGCGGGGCTGTATCGCTGAGCAGCAGGCAGAGCCTGGTCCCTGGAGCACAGCACAATTTTCCTCCAAGGAAAGCAGCCCATACATTATGCAAGGAATCTACTGTTGGTTTTGAAATACTGCATGATAGGAAGAATGAAACACGTGTCAGATGTAAGCCACGACACTTAAAGTGCTGCTGAAGGAATGCAGATAGTGCTGTGAGAAGGCTGATGTAAAGGAGTGGTCTCACATCTGTATTTCCTTTCTCTTTTTTATTCAAAGCTTTTGAATGCACTTTGTTTCATTTTAAAGACTCGAATCCAACCTATAACTGTATAATGTAGCGCCCTCATTTTTTGGAGCTAAGGCACCACAAGCCAAGATCAGCACCCAAAAACTCCCTAGATTGCTTTGGCAAAATTAGCATCACCCAGAGAGCAGGCACACAGCCGGACTTGCTGGAACCTCCTGGTTCCCCTGTGCTCTGGGGAGGCAGAAGAAGAAACCCATTCCCACCTTATTGCTGGTGTCCCTTTTCTTCCCCTTCTCTATTAGATCACAGCAATCTGGAATCAGGTCCCAGCCCTCGTGGGGCTCATTCCCTCCCCAGCCCTTTGAGGCTGTGGGAGTCCTGCCACCAGTCTCACCAGGTATTTACCTGCCATTTCACTCCCAAGGAAGTTGCCCTTTTTCCTTAATACACTGAATTAACTGCAATTCATTTTTTATCTGATGTCCTCTCTCTTGACCCCATAACGTAATGCTTTGTAGGAAAGGGTGTAGTGTATGAGAGGGTTTCAGTAACAGTTCAATTCCTTTAGCTGGGAAGAGCATTTCTACACTTGGAAGAGTGCACAAACAAAGGGAAGCTACAAAGACCTTTTCAGAAGCTGAAAAATATCTCTAGTTCCAAGTGCTACAGCCAAAGTAATGGACACATCCCCCATTTAACATGCCAAAAATTAAAAAGGAAAAAAGGTGTGTTGATTACATTCTTGAAAAGGCTGTTTGAAAGTCTTTCATTTGCCTAAGTCTCTGATTTTCCATTAAAAATTAACATTTTTGCCATCACAAATCTCCACGTCAAAGCCTGAGGTGCACACAGAACAAAAACACATCCCTGTGCTTGCACATACAAGTACAATTTCAATCATTATGGCATTATTTTTTTAAAAAATACCCTTTCTGCATTAAGAAATCTGTGATAAATCACATTCTAATTAACTTTATGTTGAACCTTGAAGATACAAAGCCTAGGAGCCTTGACCATAGCACATTTGAAAGCAGCACAACACTCATCTGCTCTGAAGACCTGACCTTGCCCCTGGTGTGATATGGGATTGACCCCAACTGCACACAAGGGCTCTGCCCAGCCCCATTCCACCCCAGTTTAGCCCAGTCCCACCCTGAACTCCACCAGCCAGAGAACACAGTAACCCCCAGGGCTGGTCCATGGAAACCACTACAGCCTGTCACAGCAAAAGGCAAAGCTCCTGTTGGCCTAAGGAAGAGGAGGATTAGGAGCTGGGGTTTTTCACTTCATTCTGGTGGGTGCAGACCTGTCCTGTTACAGTTCCACTGGCTGTGCATGTCCCAGCCCTGGGCCTGGGCTGTGTAAGGAGTCTGTGTCAGTACGAGCAGCTGACACGCCTGACCCAACCCACACTGCCTCAGGGTTTCACACACACAAAACATCCTCTGCCTTCCCAGAGCAAAAGAAGTTGGTTTACTGAGAAAACCTTCAAATCCAGCCAGCCACACACCTCCACTGATTCCCAGCTTGGATTTACACAGACTTGGAAAACAAGAGGAAAACGCTTCTGCAGTATTTCAGCCCTCTCACCAGAGCGGAGCTCGGACCCAGCTAGCCACGACATCTGGGGCTTGATTTGTGACACTGATCATGCAGCTTTATGGAAATGTGAAATTTTAAAAACACTCCAAAACTATAAAGAATTTAACCACGTCCTTAATTTTACGCAGTGTCAGTGCAGGAGATTTAAAAAGCAATAAACAAACTTGTTACTGCAATAGAATCGAAGAGGAATCATAAAGTCACTAAAGTTACAGAGCTAAAATATGGTGTGGAGAATGGACAATGGCAACATTTATTCAATAAAACTCATTTATATGTAAAAGATTGAATAAAAATATATACCAGTATGCAGGCACAACAAATTATATAAGAGAAAAAAATGTTTTATGGGCAAGATGGTTTTTATTATGCATGCAAACATCATAGCTCTATGGGCAAAGGTGTTAACCATCTGCAATCAAGCTGTAAAGTGCCAGGGAGGTGATGGGAATTGTGGCACCAGCCATCCAAAGGGTGACATCTTAATAGTCTTCTGTAATAAGCCAACTGCAAGAGCTATTCCTATTCACTATTTGTCTCTTTCCCCTGAGATATAAACCCAGTCCTCTATCTGCTTATGAAATCTAAATATCCAAAGGCCTTTTCTTTAAGAATGATGGGGTATTAATTCTGATGGCTGGGTCAAATTTCAGCCTGGGTAATTGCTTTCTGCTAAGACACAGTGAAACTTATAGTTTTCATTTAAAGATGCTCCTCTGCAGCCTGTGCTGCACTCAGTATACACTCCAACAGTCTCTGCGCTGGGAACCACTCTTTGACCATGTTACTTGTGTCCAGCTACTAAAATTACAAAGACCTCATTGAACAGGAAAGGTCACCTTCACTTCCTCTGCCACAAACGTGGCCCTAATATTTGTTCCATCTAAAGATCTTTTGTGGTTATTACACTGGCTCAGACCAACAGGTAGAAAGATGCTGCAGGTTTTTGTGCTCAAATGTGCTCCCAGTGTTGACTCGGGGACATGGCTCAGGGTAAGGGCACTGCCACAAACGTCTGGGGAGCACCCAGCCGGGTTTGCAACTGTGTTAACTAATCATCCTATGGCAATCAATCAATTAACTGAAGGTGAAAAACTAGTGAAGACAAGTTTGCAGATAAGAGTAAACAATCTGGGCTGGGATTGTGGAGGAGAAAGTGAAATTCCATTTCCAGGGCTGTCAGAGGGATTTAAACGATCACTCAGGAGAAAGGTTTTCTTTTTTCCCTTTGCTTTTTCTTTATTTTCTCCAGGCTGAGGGTTTCCATAGATCTTCTCATTGATCTGAAGTGGCCAAAGGCAGAAAAAGCCAATTTGGGCTGCATTAGCTTGTCTCCCTTCCACTCTGGCTTAACACAAAGAGAAATGCCACCCACCCCCCGGAGCGACTCTGTGCCAAAGGCTTTTCTTGGCAAGCAGCATTCAAGGCACTCCCTTCAGCTCTGAGAGTCAAACGCTCCCCAGAGCAGTGCAGGGAGAGCTCCTGAGCTGGTCCCAGCCCAGCCTGTGCAGGCAGAGGCTCCAGGGGATGCCCAGGTGCAAACTCTGGAGCAGCTCACCCATGTCTAAGTGGGCTGGAGCTCTGGATGGTCTCTCCCCCTACCTTTATTTTTCTGGAAAGGCATTTATTTCCCCTTCTGCTGTTACCTGAGAGCTTAGAAGGAAAAATGCCCACTATCTGAGGCACCCTGGGGTGAGCCAGCAGCTCTGAGCATGGACAGGGATCCTGCAGGGAAGTGTTTAGTCCTGTGCTTGTAAAGTCTCCAGTAGCCACCGCCGAGAGAGCTGCACTTGTCCAATTCCATTTAGAAAAGGCCTCAAAATCAGGACATTTTTATTTTTTTTTTAAACAGAGAAACTCTCCTTTTCCCCTCCAGCCCCCCCCCCCATCACTCAAACGAGTAAAGAGCCCCTTTTCCAAGCCCGTGGAGCTGAATTTGCCTTTATTGGAGGAGTTCAAACTCTCTGTGGTTGAGGAGCCCTCCCCTGCTGCCTTTGAGCACCCACCAAATCCCAGGAGCAAGGAATGTTTCTGTGGGAGAGGACCCCAAACCCACCGTGGTGAAAGGTGGTCCTCAGTCCCCACTGCAAAGGGGTTTGGGGCCGGTTTCTTCTGCGCCCTAAAGTCGGCAGGGGCTGGAACAAGAAGTGCCATTTATAAATCTCTGCCTGTTTGCCCCCTGCCCAGAGGTTATCTGGTCTGCCTTTCCCCAGCTCTGCATACAACTATCACAGAGTACATCAGTGCAGCCATACAGTGTCATTTTTGTAATTAAAGCCCCTGACATTGACTTTCCTGTTTAACCTGCTGCATTGGAACCGCTCTCTGTTCTTCCTTTAATGTAGCTGCTGATCTTTCAAAGATCTTGGTTGCGTCTCAAAAGCCAGCTGGAGGTGGACTCTTCAAATAGAGTCAAAGAAAAATCGACATGGGGAAAGTTAACTAAACTTTAACTCAAAGAAAAGTTTCCTCTTCAGTTTGGAGCAAATATTGAGACCTGCTTTATTACAAAGCCACTCTGCCATATTGCCAAGGGCTTATGTCTGGCTTAACACATACACAGTTAATCTCTTGGCCAAAAGAGTGGAAACCTGGGAAAAAGAGAAAAATGGCCATCATAAATGTCATACTAAATGGGAAGATCACAAGTTGTGAAGTAGGAGGTTGGATTTTTCCTGTATCTGTATTTAATCACAGCAACTGTGTTCATTCTGTAGACTGCAACACAATGGGGCCATCCGTGTTCAAACAGGAGCGGCGATAAAAATACCAGACAACCAGATCAAGAGACACTTCAGTGGGAAAGTAAATTCAGGTGGAGTGAAATCTATAGCACACTCTGCCTGCTGAGCATTGCCACGTACAGACATCGACGTTCAGGCTCGGGCATACAGCAATGCCACTGCACAAATGATCCCGGCACTTCTGACTGCATTAGGATAAAAACAGGTGCTTTTGCTGGCAGTGTGTTTGCAGAGGTGGAAGAGCTGAGCAGAGGTAAATACTCAGGGCAGGAATTTCCTAGGGAGTTTGGCATCCTGGGAGACCGTGGGGTGCTGCTGTGTGGAATGGTTTTAGGCAATTTCTGAGAGGGTCTGTCCTCTAAGGGCAGGTCTGTGCTGGCAGAGAGGGCAGGGCTGTCCTGGAGTCAAATTCAATCTCTACATTCCTGCCGATGGAAGAGACCAGAGACAGGACTACCCAAAAATCATCTCTGCAAACTGAAGAGGCACCTGATAGTTATATGCTAAGAAAATCCTTCATCTTGGTCTTGTTGACATAAATTACACATCTTGGGGCTGCCCATATTTATGTAGCTTTAGACAAACAACAGGCTGGTTTTCGTAGCTCTATTTGCTTTCAAATTTCAGGCAATGAATAAACCCTTGGGCATTAATTCTGGATACTGAGACTGCCTTATGAGATTATCTGCAGCTCAATAGTCAGGGGACAAGGGAAATAAAAGGATTCACATTACGAATTTTATAATGACTTACTACTCACTTATCTGAAAAATAGTCGGAGTCATAATTAGCCAGCCTTTTTGGTGCTTTAAGGTGCAGAGATTTCTATCTGCTGCACACCTTAAAATTTGCATTTTAATGGGCTAAAGATGTATATCAGTAATAGCACCCACGGATGCTCTCTTATCACTAGTATTAATACAATATATAGCTTAGGAGACTCACATACCCAAGTACAGCAGGTTTGATCAATAAAGAACACACAGTGACCAAAGCAAGTCACATCTAAATGTCACTGTCCTGACATGCCTCTAAATAACAAACCCCAGGCTGCAGTTTGAGGCCAAAACCATATTAGTGCCCTGCCTGTGCCGATGGCTCAGCTGGCTGTGGTAAGTGTGGGGGGCACTGTCACTTGTGCCATTGCACGAAGGAAAGGTCAAAGCAAAATGCAGCTGCCTGTGGGTGGAGAGCAGATTGCTCCTGAACAAGTCTCAAAGTCCTGAGCATCATATCATGGACTTTTAAATGTTTTTGTTCAAGAAACAAAAGGCTTGACTCCAGCTAAGGTAGCATATTATTCTGATTCCTGTTTGGTTTTAGTTCTAGACATGTAACAGAACTACTAACTCCTAGGGAGGCTTTTTCCTTCAGCCTTTAGGAGCAAAGCCAACCTTTCATGACCAAAAAGCAGTACCACTGCTCACTCCATTTGATTTGCACACCCACAGCAGCAAGGCAGGGAAAACAAAAGAAATCTGACAAAAGAAGCCACCGGTGAACAACCCAACCCCATCTGCAGAGCTCCCTTTGTGTGGATTCCTGGGAATCCCCACTCAGCACCCCCCAGCTCTTGGCCTGCACAGCACAGAAGAACAGCAGCACCACTGTTTGCCATGGATTAACTACCAGCATTTCCATACTCATCATTAATCCCTGGCATTATATGATATTATTGTAAGTTAATTCCACACATAGATATTCAGCTGGTTCTGCTGTGAATTTAATCTCACCAGGACAGCCACAAATCCTGGGGAATACCTAAAGTGAGAACAGATCAGCAACTGCAGCGGGCTGGAGAACCCTGAGAAAGTATTTTATCTCCTTCTCTTTTGGTCCAACAGAGACAAGAAAGAAAAACATGACGATTGCCAACTCTAAGTAGCATCAGCATTTCTTCTGGATCCAAGTTTCTACAGGAGTTCCATGGAAGTGATTCTCCAGCTCGAGAGGCCAGTTACCTTCCTCAGACAGGGAAATTTATTGCCACTCATGACATTATGAGCAGCTAATTTCCCTAAGATGTAGGCAAACACCACTGTGTCAGAAACACACCCATTTATACCCTGATGCCAGTTTACAAGAGAGCTGTCAAAGCAGCTCCTTCCAGGTGGACAGTGACACAAGGAAGAGAGTGAGAAGAGCTGCCCCAGAAAAGAGATGGAAAATGCTGCAATAGGTGATGGAGGCCTTCTGACACATGAAGGGCTCCAGCTGCAGATGATATATTCCTCTGACACAAAGAATTAGAGAAAATGACGTATTTTTCTCTTTAAACATCAAAAGAAATATTTCTCTTGGGAAGATTGGATTAAACAAGGATTAAGTGCACTGTTGAAACTGTCACTCTGTGGCTGGAGGGAACCAGGGGCTGAGCCACCTCCTTCTTGCCATGTTTTCCAAAGGCTGCTCTTCCTGAAATAACTTCCAGTTTTAGCTCTGCTTAATTGTGCATCAGAACAGTGGGGCTGGGAAGGGAAACCAAAGCTGATTTCTGTCTTTGTAAACCTGGGAAATCATGGTGACAAAACACTGAATAATGCAGAAAAGGGGTAAAATTAAAGGAAGACAGAAGAGAAAATGCAGAGCTATAGACATGAAATTTGAAGTATTCCTACTGAATGAAGACTGGAGAAAATCCAAGAAGCATCTCATTTTTAGGGAGGGTCTGTGGTAAGTGTGTGTGATTCAAGGGCACATAATCCAACAGCAGAAGGACTGGATAAATCTCCTCAAGTCTTTCACACATTCTGACCTTCCAGCAAGTGTAAATGGTGTTTGAAACACCCAGCACTTTGAGGGGTCTTTGCAATGGCTGCAAGTCCCTGTAAAAACAACCCAAATCACCCCAAAGAGAACTACAGAAACAGAGCCTGGCTCGGGGAGTTTGATTAAGACTGGCTGGCAAACAAAGATTCATTTCATAAATAGAAATGGATTTTAATTTGCATTCTAATCGAAACAAGACACTTTGAGAGAAGAGGGAGGAGCAGAGACAGAAAGGGGCAGTATGTGCTTCAAGGGCTGCCATCCCTAAAGCACCAAACCTGCCACTCCAACAAGGGCTTGCTCTTACAGTCATCACAGGACTCATATCAAATGGGCAATTTCTCTATCAGAAGATTGCTTTAAACACTTTAATCAGAGGACATACCACTTCTCCTCATCAACAATTAGTGGCTTCCAGAATATCCCCGAAAGGGAGCTCAGATGCCTCTCACTGACAACTCCAAGTGGAATGTTCCTTGGTGCCAGTCATTAGCACAGGATCTCCTGCCAATAAAACCTCCCCATTTAAAGCCCATGACGTTCTGCAGGAACCTTTCCTGTCTTGCTCAGCCCTGGAATGAGCTCCTTTTGGCAGCCCTGCTGAGCTCTACCAGTGGCAGAGGGAATGGCATCATTCCTGACAATGAAGGGCAGGTTTGGGGCTGTGCTGCTCAGGTACCCCCTTCAAGCTGAACTTCTTTAACCACTTGCTCATTTGAAATCATCAACGCAAAGCCCAGAGATGCTGAGGACACTTTTCTGGGGACAAGGGATCGCAGATTTCTCAGGGGAAACATCACACTCCAGAACATGTTTAGTTGGTGTTTTTTCTCTTAGTATAGATGCCTCCAAATTTTCATAGAAATACAGTGACTCTCTCTTCAGAAATTCATCTGCCTTTTCTTTTATATTCTGAGGTTTTCGTGTGTTTATGGAGCATCATAGGAGTTAAAAAGACCCTTTAGATCACCATGTCCAACCACATGACAGAGGCAATTGCAATTAGTCGATATTGGAGAAATCCATGTCCAGCATCACCGTCTGTATTCACTGCCTGACAGGCAAACCTGGCTATTCAGAATTAGTTTGTATCTATTCTATCTTCTTTGGTTTAGAACTTTGCCTGCTCAGTCCATGCATACCCCTCATCAGCTGGTGATGATATCCTGTTCCTGTTAATAAAATTCTTGCAATTATCAGCCAGAGATCCTGGTTATAAGGCTGGAGTATCCTGTGGCCTCATTTCACAGCAATCCCCAGCAATGAAAGGTGTTTCTCCCCCATGTTTACCTGGGGGGAAGCATAAGAGGGGACTATAAAGTGTCTCCTGATGTAGCAGGAGCAGGGAGACTGCACTGAAATTGAGGAAGGACATTTTCAAAGGCACAGATCTCAGTTAGGAGCGTAGCTGCAATCCGTGCCTTTGAACTCATCCCTTGGTGCTTGAAGTTGGGCTCCAAATGGAAATTCAGCTCCTGCCCAAGAGAACTGGGACCTGCCAGCTCCCACCACTGCTCCTGTCACCAGCCTGATTTACAGTCACAGGGAAACTCCTCCATCTACTCCTCTTGCCTGAAGAGATTGTATTTTAAAACACCATTTCAGGAACTTGTGAAGTCTCCAGTTTCTTTCAGGAGAAAATCCAAGCAAAATGTGCCTGTCCCCCTCCTTTTTGCTCTCCTGAACTGCTTTTCACCTCTCTTTTCATCTTGTGTCCCTGACATTTCTCAGGAATGATACTGTCTCACCTCTTACAGTCCTGGCCAGACCAGCACAGCCACCCCAGCTGGGATGCCAGGACAGGACCATCTGGACCACCTCGAGTTCCAAAATTCTGTGCCAGGTTGTAAAAACAGTACTTGCTAGAGGTCAAGGGTACAGTCTACATTAAAGAGGAGGAAAAAAAAGTACAATACCCATTTATGTGCTTGTACCAGAGAAGAAATAATTACAAAGAGAGGTATTTCAGCTAAACTGATCAGTTTACACAGAAAACAACTGCTCAGATGAGACAAACACGACAGGCTGCACCATGCTGATGCTAAAACATTACCACAGAAATAGGTAAAATGAGAGGATAGTGGGATTTGGTCTGAAATGGCACAAAAGAAGCAGGAAGATGGTCACAAGGACCAGACCCTGCACTTGAGTTAAACCTTCACCTGCCACAGTGAACAGCTCTGCTCTCTACGGGGCTGATCATGAATTTTAATGCCACTTCCTTCACTGGGATTAGTTTTTAGTTGCCTCATCTTTCTCTGTTAAAGATATACATTCTAAAACTAAAACGAAAAACCAAAGTAAAAACAAACAAACAAACAAACAAACAAACAAACAAAAACTAAAAGAAGTTTATTGCTGTCTGGGAAAACTCTAGACCACTTGGATTTAATTCTGCCATGCTCAAGCGAAGCTTTGACTTGTGTGTATCTTGCTGAGAAAATTAAATGTTTTCATCACCCAGCCATACTGATTGGTTAAGACTGGCAGCACTACTCATTAAACACACAGATGCTTTAAAGTTTGATTAGGGAACTGTAACAAACAGCCCAAGTTTCATTAGCATGTGGAAAATAAGGCAGCAGAGTTGAAAATGCACGAAGAGTTACTTAAGGACTAAGAGGAACGCTGACAAATCAGAGTCCTGTGGAAAAAAGGCAGGGAATGGGCCCTATGGCCAGCACAAAGCAGGATCCAGCTGCTCCTGCCCCCATCACAGCCACCCCAGAGAGGTGCAGCTCTGCAGTGCACAGCACCAGCCAGCCCAGGCAGAGCAAATGGGCTCTACTCCTTCCACAAAATTCAAGTCTTTACACACACCTGCCAAACAAGAAGTCCCTTCCAAAGAATAACATATTGTGTTTGTTTTCTCTACATATTGAAGTAAAATAAATAAATAAATTAAGAAAATTAAAGGAGAGGCAGAAAAACAAGCAATGCCATTGTTTTCCCATATGGGATATCAGTCAAATACTCTTTTTCTTTGCATATGGTAAAATTAAAAACAAATAGCAGCAAGTGACAACTTTTCTGTCTTTTTGCCCTCAGATCTGGGCACAAAGAGCTGGACACTTTCTATCAGGAGACAATAACACTGGTTGGATTTATTCTCTTAATACCAGCCCCAGCAAAGGGAAACATCCATCCTACTTTAGCAAGCAGGGAACAGCCTGACAACTCCTGAGGTGTGTGGCTGAGCTAAAAATTTAATCTACAGATCCTAATCCAAGATCTCCTCTGTTGAATCACCCTCTCATAGACTCCAGGCACTGCCTTTGGCTCTGCAGGATTTAATCCACACCAAAGCCATCCCGTGTGTTTCAGTGTTCCCTGGCTACTCCCAAATATCTACAATGCTTGAAAAATAGGGAATTTTGAGATTCCTATGTGAAGAACTAACATAAATACACATCCAAACTCCAGTATAGACTAGACAGATAGAAGGAACTTTAATACTTAGAGCTGTGATTTTCTGTTTGAGACCTCAATTACAGCCATCCTTCCTGCTTTTATAATGCATGTCCTTTACCACAAGAACATTCCATAAAACTCATGAAGATCCAGCTGTTAGATCCTTTGGTCCCTTGTTCCATCAAGCAACACCTGTGAACCCTCAGGTCAATTTACTCATTTATTGCTAAAACATTAACATTTCAGCGTTAGGGAATTAAATAGGAAGGAAAAAAATAGAAAAAGAGGCATAGTCTTTATAAACTTTGACAGAAAAAGTGGCAGTGAGATTCCCCCCCTGGGGTCTAGACCCTTATTAGGGCTGGCTGAAAAGCATCACTGCCCCCTGGAAATAACCCCAGTCCAGGCAGGTTTCTGGATCCTTCTTACATGCCTATATTTCCTACAGGTGGGGGTTATACCCAGGCATGTGACACGGGGTCACGATGAGTGGGGGTCATTTCTACCTGTAATATTTCTCTTACTGTGCAAGAGGGAGAGAAAGGAAAGCATCAAGTACAAGGAGGAGCTAAAAATCCTCTCTGGTTTTCCCAGTGTCCATTTATACATGTTTCTGAAACACACATCCATCACTATCCTTGGTCCACCCAGATGATGATTTGGAACGATGGAGCCAGGGAGAAAGAAAGAGGAGCTAAACTGAAGCGTGTCTGGATGTGTGATGGTGCTTTACAGGTGGAACTACAGGATGCTTTGGGTTGGAAAGGACCTCAAAGATCATCTTGTTCCACCCCCTGCCATGGGCAGGGACACCTTCCCCTATGCCAGGTTGCTCCAAACCCTGTCCAAAATGCCTTGGACACTCCCAGGGCTGGGGCAGCCACAGCTTCTCTGGGCACCCTGTGCCAGGGCCCTCTAAGGGCAAAGATTTCTTCCCACCAGCCCATCAGCCCCTGCCCCCTGCCCATGTGGGGCCATTCACTCCTCCATGAGCAGTGCTGTGATGGGCTGTGCCTGGAGCAACTCTTTAAATAGATGAAGCAGCTGAAGGACAAATTCTGCACCTCCCAGCCAGCGCCAGAGCACCTGAGGGGGTAACCCAAAAGGTGCATTAATCCAACAGCTCTGGGGAGTACAGAACAAACTCGGCAATTTGGGTTAATGGCCACTGGTCCTCCAGGGAAATAAGCCCATTGCACTTCATCTGAAGTCTGTTCCAGATTTCACTTCAAAGTATTTATGTCCTAGGATGTCCTACTGGCATAAAGCAACTCTCTCCTCCACCAGTTTTATGAGGGTCTTTAAGTACACATAATTTTCAATGTAATTGCACAGGAAGAGGTGCATATTAAATATTACATTTACTGATGTGTCCTAAGGTACGTGAGTAACTGCTTCATTTTACCTGTCCTAAAAAGAACAGAATTTCAATATAAAGAGCTGTGCAATCCAAGTTCACATTCCACAGGGATTTTTGTGGGCTCAAATCCAAAATAAACTAATGAACAAATGAAGTCAAGAAAATTCTAAAAACACACTCTGTGCTACTTTGGTCAAACCAGGAGAAATCCAGTGACCTGGGAATTAAATTGACGCAATTTGGTACTTCTTCAGGACATCCACTCTGCTGGAAGTTAACTGCTTCAGTGCTCAGGGGACTTTTCAACTCCAGCCTCCAGTGGAAATAACAGTTCAGCTTCTAAATCATATTCAAAACATAAATGGTACAATATAAATATAAAATTTCTAACACTTAGTTCAGAATGGGTCCTGAGCAGGGTGGAGATGACACTGCTGGGGCCAAGGGGAGAAGATTCCTGGGGTCTGCTCTGAATTGCCTGGCTGACCTGGAGTGACTTTGGAGCAGGTTGCACAGGTCCCCCTCCACAAACACCTGCTGAATTCACCTGAGCAAGGGACACAAGTGTCACTTGTTCAAGTGCCTACACACCAACTGCTTCGGTTTAGGCACCAAAGCTCAAAGCCCCTTTGATGAGCATTTTGTCAGGTTCAATACCCATCAGTCAGCTACAGCAGTGCTCTCCTCCACAGCTGTAATTAGTGTCTTACTAAGAGCAATAAAGAAATTTTATAATAGACAGATCTGTAATATTTATTCACTACCTAAAATATTTACAGCTGAGACTCTCCATCCTCATTCCATTACCTCCCCTGGCAAGTCCCGTGCAGTCTCAGCTCTCACCATGCTCCAGGACCCTGTTGGCACACAGGAGGCTGGGGGCAGAAGTACTAAATTTCTGCAGAGTCAGGGGGTTGCAATAAGAGATGTCCAACATGTAGTATGGAGCTTTCTGCACAGAGCCAGCTGTCCAGGATCCATGGCCAAAGCCTCAACCTACCTGAGCCCAACCCAGCTGCACATTACAGAGCAAGACAGAGAGCCCAGCTCACACTGGCAGCAAGGGCAAGGCACAGCTGGCTCCCTCCCCAGAGCTGCCACAGCCTTGCCAGGAGCTGCCTGTGCCTGCTGAAGTCCTTCATGGCACCAAGACATACCACAGCACTCCTGCGTGGCAGAGGTGAGTCCTCACAGCATCCCCTGCCCCAGCTGTACCCCCAGCCCCTGCTTTCCCACATCTCTGCCTGCAAACCCATTAGTTTTGTTCACTGTTCCCTGGTATTTGGCAGCTCTCAGGGCTTATTTGAGTCATGCAGCCTCTCACTGTATAAAAATCCCCCAGAATCACCTTAACTCCTCTGCCTCCAGAAGCTGCTCCCTCTGCTCCCCTTCCCAAGCTTCCCACATTGGCATAGAGCAGTTCTCTAGCAAAATACTCCAACCTGAGACAACTAACTTTCTTTTGCCTCATTTAACAACTTCTACAAATGATTTCAGTTCCAATATGAGCCCCTGAGATCCCTTGCACTCTCCCACCTTTGCAACTGCCCTTTCATCGAGGAGACTGATCTTCCCACTGCTCATCTCCCTGGTGACCTCCTGGCAGCAGCTCACCCAAGCCCCTCCACTCAGAGCACCCACCAAGCCACACCACCAGCAGCCTAAAGGACTCTGGTATCAGTGAAAAAGAAGTCTGAAAAGCATAAATCCAATTAAGCATTAAAAAAAAAAGAACATTCATTACAACTTCCCTGGCTGTTTTGAGCAGCCCTTGGGATGGGAAGGACTTCAGGGGATTGAATGCATTTGCTGGGTCCAGTAGGATTCCCCAGCCCTCATACAGGGAACACGCACACAGCAATTTCAAAGTTCAGAAGAGCTGGTTGATGTTGAACCCCTGCTCTATGTATTTATTTAGCAAAAAATAAAACAAAATAAAGGAAGATATCAAAATAGCTACCAGAAACATTAACTTCAGGTGAAACTATGTGTTTTACAACTTTTGGAAGTTACCTTGCACCAATCCTCAGTCCTACTGGTTAAGAAACCCTTTGAGTAAGAGGTTTAAAGAAACCCCAACTCCTGTGTTTGCATTGGATTTCTTTGCCATTGTTTGCAGGTGGTTACTGTGAAAATTTGGGAGAGGACTCGAGATTTCACTAAAGGAGACTGGGAGAGTCTTTGAGAATCATTGTTTTATTAACACATGGGAATAAATAATTTAAACCCATGAGCTTAATGCCTGTGTTACTGTATCAGGGAAATATGAGCCGCAGCATGCAGCAGTGCCTGAATTATTCAGGCATCTGAAATGCATCTCATGACTTTGATACATTCCACAAAAAATACTGTGGATTTTTATCTGGAGGTAGGGGTTAGAGATACAAACAAATTGCTGGCAGATTCTGTTGGTAAACATCCTAGATAAAAACCTTAGATGAGATCTTCCTGTTTAACCTTGCCTATCTTCTCACCCAATAGAGGAGATTATCTAGTACTAGGAAATCTCAGAGGTCTGCTTGATTCAGGCTATAAAAAGGAAATTTAAAAAATGAAATTAAGCATTCCTGAGCTTATTCAGACTTGTGGCCTTTGGGAAGTGCCAGTACAGAGTGTGTGACCCAGCTGCACACCCTTCAGCCCCCCTTTGCCTAGTGAACTTCCCCACTGTAAGGGAGACAAAGACAACAAAAACCTGTATGTTTTATAGCCTTAAACACTCATCAATTTGTTCCTTTTAATTACTTTCTCTCAGCACTCCAATGGGTCAAGGACACCAGCGTGCTGCAGCATCTGGGATTCATGCTGTGTTTTCTGAAGAGAAAGAGCAAATGGAAGGAGGTGTTGACATTGCATAAGAAACATGGTATTTCTCAGCAGACCTAATGGGTTATTACACAGGAACAAATGAAAGGTAAACTTTGCTGTGTGAGAGCCTTCTGTCAGCAGCGAGGCACAGAGAAGAGAAATGCTCAGGTTTAATTTAAAAAAAAATACTGTCTCCATACAATTTATAAAATCAAATAATAGCCCAAATTGACTGAGGATGTAACTTGATATAATTTCACCAGAGTCATGCAGATTTGTAGCAGAAGTGAATTTTCTCAAACACATTTGCTGTTAATGAAACACTGCCCGTGGAATTCTTCCCTGAGCCCTGGGAAGGGCTGGGCAGGCTCGGTGGCACCTCGGGGACACTGCCCAGTTCAGCCCTGGGTGATGGCACTGCCCTCCCTCCAGGACAGGGCACAGGGGGCACAGCTCGAGGTGCAGGAGTAATTCCTATTTTACACTTTTGGAAAGCTGTGTATCTTCAAATATTGCCATCCTTTGGCAAACAGAGCCACGAACCCGTGGGCACGGGTAGCAGCTGTTGTTATAGGGCTGGTTTGGGAAGGAGGGGGTTTTGGTTTAATGCAAAAAGCTGTGATGAAACAGCCCCTCAATCCCTGCCGTGGGTTCTGAGTGTTGTAATTTATTACCCACAAATACGGGACCATTAAATGACCACAGAGACAGCCAATCAAACCCAAAAAACACCTGCAGATTTCAGCCTTCCCCGTTCCCTCCTGCCAATCCCACCTTTTTTTGGAGGGGATGTCCCCTTTAATGTTTTCCTCAAGAACCTTCCCCTGACCAGAAGCCACAGAGCAACTTAGCAATGGAAAACTACCCTGTACAGCAATGAGTGGTTTAGGTCACTTAAAGAATCACTGTCACAGGTATGAGCAAAAGTAGGTTTTGTATAAAATTGTCACCCATTCCCTGCCCAGGGCCCTTCCCTGATACAAATAGAGGACTTTCTACCACTGACACCTGGGAAGTCGTTCTGTTTTCTGCTCTAGAAGAATGCCAGTGGGACAACAGGGATGGGGAGGAGGAGTTGGGTTTTCCCTCTCTTGGCAGCTGCATTTGAGGATGGAGGGCTCTGCCCCACTCCCCCCTGCCCAGGGCACAGGCTAAACTGAACATGTGGGTAGGGCAGAGGGGAAATGCCAATAAATCTAGTCCAAGCTCATGTTGAGGTTTCTGTGTATTTTTTTTTGGATGTGCAAATTACTCTCCCCTTCTTCCTTCTTATTTCCATTTGGAACAGAGGAGAAACAATAAAAATATCCCCATTTTACCTGTGCTGTTTCACGTCTGGAAGCACACATAACCCTGGGGAGGAAGTGTTTGTCCTTGTCACATCTTCAGTCTATTCACCTGAGACAACACCTGGCAAGCCTGGGAGCTCCTGAGTGACACCCCAGGCCCTGTGAACATCCCTGACACGGGACCCCTTCCCCTCCTGCACGAGGAACCACATCCTCTTCAGCCTCTGCTCTATTTCCACACAACACCTCCAGTCATTAGCAAACTCCAAGAAAAGTGGCACTGATTTTGCAATTGCAAGCACACTTAACATTTTATCCTTGGTCTTTTTTATCCTGTCCCTTCCAATAGCCATTAAATTTATTAAGTGGCTTCTACAAGTGAGTCCTCTCACTTCCAAAAACGACCAGATTATCAGCACAGAATATATATCTAGGTTCAGTCCCTCTTTTCTTATCTTTTCTGACAAACCACTCTCCTTCACAGTTTTATCTATATAATTGATGAACTGCACATGACATAATTTACAGCCCTCTCTAGCAACCTTCCAAACTGCACACCACTCATTCCAGGATCACTCTCTCAACACTGCTGCTCCAGCCAGCCACTATAAACTGATTTCTTTTTTCTTTAGTCTATAGAAAACTACAATGGAATAACGAACAACAGAAGCTTAATTAAGATCTCAGACAAAACGTGCCAAATGCCAAAAACTAAAAAAAGGACAAAAGCTAAAGCTGGCAGAATTATCTGCATGTATTGTTTGTGCACACAAAGGCACAGCTCAGCCCTCTGTGCAGGTGAAGGGAATTCAGGACTAGTAGATAACTAATAATGAAGGGAAAAGATGCTGCTCTGGCTTTCTCTTCCCTTTAGGCATGGAAGGCATTGCATCTATTGCTCTCTTATTAAGAAACCAGGAGCTGTGTCTCAGGAAGAAAACTCTTGCGTGGCTTTTCAGCATCAATCCTTCCAGGAGGGGCAGAACACAGGAGCAGGCAGAAAGAAGCTCCTGCACACCACGAGCCATCCCTGTAGGAAGGGCAGGCATCAAAAGAGTGTCTTTGTATGGCCTGAGACACATTACAAGAGCTCAGTGAATTGAGGGAAAAGAGAGAGAAAGCCTCTCCCAACAATTCCAAGAGAAAGAAAAGGTCACAGCCACATGCAGAGAGAGGAAACACAGTGTCCTCCACGGTGGAAATGCTGGGGCCAGACCCTAACTCAGGTTGGTTTATGAATTCATTTTAATCCAGAGTCCCAGCCTGAGCTTCTGATGCTCAGACTAGCAGAGCTCGCTCCCACCCAGAGAAATGCCAACTCTGTGCAGCAGCACCGAGCACATGCAGCTTCCCCTTCCCTTCAGGTTATTTTATTAGGACTGGGTTTGTGCTGTGGTGGGCAGGACCCTGGGAGGAGGAGGAAATAAATTCTTCTAATGGTTTTGTCTCCTGTAGGTGGGCAGCACGATGACCTGCAGACAGGAAGGCACCTGAGTGGAACAGCAGAGGAGCCCCTGTCGCTGCCTAAAGCCCTCAGAGACAGGAACTCAGAGCAGCCCTGGGGAGAAAACCTGCTCTGGTAGAGGAGGCCCTTGCTCTGCTTCTGAAACCCAGGAAATTCTGTATTTATTATAGAAATTTATTTTTCGAGGCGCTGCTGTGTCCTTCAACTTCATGTTATAGGATTTGCAAAACTCCTTGTTCCCTTCAGGCTACTCCCAACATCTTAAGGTATCACTGGGAAAAAACCCCACATAAATCAACGTTTACCCTCCTCTTCTACAGGTATTGCTTAGGAAGTGCACCCAGCAAAGGTGTGCTCAGCACAGCAGGGCCATTAGATTTCTTTCTGACTTCAACTGGAAAATGGGTTGTTCTTTGATAAAAAAAGTCCTTTTATTTTTAGAAGTGATGTATCAAATATGCATGAATGGGCACATGTCTTTTCCATTGAGTGATTCCAAGCAGAGGGTCTGGCTCAGATCCTGCCACCCTCCTTGTTAGACCTTGAAAACAGGCTTTGAAACGCAGGGACAAGTTCCACAGGAGGAGCTGGAGAAAGGTCAGGAGAAAACCCATTGTCACTAGGACAGTGTCATGCACTATAAATGGTCACAAAAGGTAATGATCAGAGAGACAAATCAATTTTCATGGACTTCCTTCTCCTCCTGCAGAAAAGTCCTAATTGAGGAGCGTTTTCCCTGACCACAACACGCAACCTCTGGTGAAGGAGCTCGTTATCTGGGTACCACACTGGGACAAGATTTGCTGCATATTAGTTTTTAATAGGCGATTGCTGACTATTTGCAAATAAGCACTTATCTGAAAACGTGAGGATGAAGTTGGCTGGCCATATTTTTCTGCTCTTAACTGAGAAGGGGAAACTGTGGTGGTTTCTTCCTTCTCCCCACCATCCAGGACCACCAACCCTGTGCCTGTTCCCTGCTCACCTCTTGCTCTGCAACATCACTCCAATGTGGGGCTTCTTCGTGCCCCTGACCCTCCCCAGTCCACCCTCATGAGCTCTGTCAGAGACTTCAAGCTGGGTGGGAGAGAGGGAATAGCTGGGAATTCTGCTCCATCCCACAATATTCCATCACTTGGTCCAGCACAGATTGGAGGAGAATCCCTCATGTCCTCTCCAGCTATCAGCTGGATGTTTCAGGAGATGAAGATTCTTCTGCTGTTTCACTTGGTGACATACATAGAGCAAGTGCATAAACATTGGCCTGACAGTTTAAAAGCAGGAATTTTGCTTCCTTGCCATTTTTTTAATAGACCTGCTTAACTACTTTATCATCTGATTTCCAAATTGCCCTTTCGAGCCTTGCAGCAAAATGTGCATAATTGTGATGGATTTTTTCTTTGCCTTCCCTTTGTCAACAAATGCATAATCAAGTCTAGTAAACTAAAAAATCCAAACCACCAGAAACAGGCTAACAAGTTCTTCCAGCTATTTATCTAATTTATATTGACACAAAAAGTCATTAATTCAATTTAAAAGAATAAGTAAGAGTCAGGAGCAAGGCATTTATGTTTGTATGTCCTTCTTGTTGAACATCAAAACAAGACCTCTGCAGGGCTGGTCACATGAAAAAGCCATTAATGGATTTGGTACCAAAGTGGCAAATTTCAGCTCTGTCATGATAAATGTGTTCAAGTTATTTTGAACAAGATAAAGCACCACAGACTAAAATGATATGATAAGAGTGGCTTTCCTGATGTTTAAATGTTTATGTCCCTGGATGCTTAGGACACTGATGTTTATCTGAGGAGCTTAAATATTACCCTGCACTCTTTAGCTCAGCTTTGAGCTCAGTTTAATGGTATGCCAACCTCAGCTCTGCATTTTATTAATGCACAGAGCAGCAGAGATCCTTCCTTCCTTCCTGTCAACACGTAGGAAATGGATGAGTGCACGAGGATTTCATCTACCCTGGCTTGAATGTTCCCACCTAGAGCCACAAAGGAAGCCTGCAGCAGTCAGAGAGCTCGACAGCCCTGAGGATCACACTGCTTTTCAAGCTGTGCTCCTGCTGGCTGGGATGCTGAGCACTGCCTGACTGCTCCATGCCCCAGTTTACCCATGTGGAAAATCTACATGATAAAATGAAGGTGTTTGGAAATTAATTGATACTGGTAGAGCCCTGAGAATCTTGAGTGAAAAGGGCTTCAAGAATATGTAATAGGATCATTAAGTGAAATGCCAGCAGAGATATTAAAAGCAGGATCAAATTTCTCAAGCTATGAGGAAAAGTCAAGGAGGGAGGGCAGAGGGAGGAAGACCCCAGAAGAGGATGAAAGTGGAGAAGAGGCAATGAAACAATCTGTCAGACATCAGGAGCAGGGACAGAACAAAGGTCTGAATTATTAAATCTAATTAGCAACTTAATAAAGAGACAAGTCTTTAAAAATGCAAAGCTTAGACTACATTATGAAAGAACTTGAGACACACTGGCCATGTAAGGAGACAACAAATTGTAAGGGAGCACTGGAGAGGCAGATTGCCTGGGATGGAGAGGGGGCACAGCCAGGGGGGCAGAGCCAGGGGCACCGTGCCAGCAGAAACAGCTTCAGTTCCCATTCACTCTCTCTTGGCACCTTTTGCCTCCTGAACAAAACAGGAGCATGTCCAAGCCCTCCCACTGGCTTTAGGCTGGTGTATATCCCAGCAGGCTGGTAGAGAGTAGTTCAAGATGCTTTCCATCTCCCTTGCTCTTAAATATCTGGAAGCAGATGCAGACAGCTTTCCTTAGGACTGTGTTTTCCTGGGAATTTCCTTTACATAGTTCCTTGGATTGTGATGTTAGGCTGTTTTGATTTGCACCCTTGATACAAACAAAACCAAGACCTCATACTGTATTTCTCTTGTGTCTATTTCAGCGTTCAAAAGGCAAAAGTAATAGGAAGATAGAAAAAAGGGAAGGAGGAAAGAAAAGGAGGCAAGGAAGGGAAGAAGGAAAGACAAAGTATACTGCAAAACCAATCCTAAACTGAGCTTTGGGGTTAGGCTGTGGGAGTAAAGAGATGGAATACAAAACCAAAGGCAGACTCACTGTGGCACTCTCAAATGAGAAGGCCAAAGCAAAGATGACATCTTGTGCTGCCTGGAAGGGCATCCCTGGGAGCCCTGTGTTTGTTGCCATGAGCACTGAGGGTCCCTGTGTGTGCACAGCCCTGGGCATGAGCTCTGTGCTCTGCCCTCGGGGCAGGGGCTGCTCAGTCACAGCTCTGGCTCAGCTCTCAGACATCGAGGGGACACGATGGATCCAGCCCCGAGAAATCATTTCCAGGGCCACAAGGAGGAGAGGCTGCCCAGCACCCCAGCCCTGTTGCCCCTCTTCCTTCCCTCTCCTCAGCCCCATCTCCACAGGCCTCTCCTGGCCACGTAACAGCTTGAAAATTGCCCTTACCAGAGTTATTGCAGCAAAACTGCAACTGCTAAATAGGATAAATAGCATATTTGTAAAGCAAGAAATCGATAGATCTTTGTTTTCCTTCAGTAACCTTCTTGATGTCTAGTAATTTTTAATGGCCTTTTGGTCAATATCTGTACAGAGAGAACATATTGCCTAAAATAACAGTAAGGGCGTGTGTCATTAAGGTTTTTCCAGTGGGCACTGACTGTCCTGACCCAGCTCCCTGCAGGTAGGAAGCATCACATACTGGTAATATTGTCACCTAAAGTAACATTAGCCAAACTGCTGGTAAATGTGTTCAGTTCTTGGGTTCACACTTCAAGAAGGATATGAAAGTATTCAGAGATTAGAGAATCACAGAATGATCTGGGTTGGACGGGACCTGAGGGATCATCTCATTCCACACCCCGCCATGGGCAGCGACACTTCCCAAAAAACCAGGTTGCTCCAAGCCCTGTCCAGAGACTACAAGAAGGACCCAGAGTCTACAAGAAGGACTAAAAATGTCCCCAGTGGCAGAAAATTAAAGCACACCTTCATTTAATGTGTAAGCCTAAGGGCAGCATACAGTGGCAGCAAACACTCACACGGGGAGGTTTGGTGTTAGGGAACAACTGACAGTGAGGAAAAGGTACAATGACAATTGAGTGTTGGAAGGTGGACAAACTCAACCTCAAAAGAAAACCCTACAGCTTCCTAGCACTGTTTAAAGTTTGCAGCCCAAGGCAGTCATTTCACTTCTTGCCACTTCGAGGTTTTCAGCTGCAGAGAAGAGTTTCCCTCTCCTCTCTCTGCACAACTTGAGGGTGTGCTGACTCTCTTCTGCTCAGCACCAGCAAACCCAGCTCTGGAGGGAGTTCTGCACCCAGCAGAATGGGGTTGTGGCATCGGTCTGGCAGCTCAGAGAATCCATGTGGCACTTGGCTTTTTGTCCTTGGGAAGTTGGCAAGAGTTGAAGTTCCTTGTTCATTTTTTTTGAGAACTGAAATAATTGGGTCGTTAAAGTATTGAAATGGGTTGTTCATGGAAATACAGCGAGGCTGTACAGGCTCAGGTTTCACATGGATGATCTAATGGCTCCCCCAGAAAACAATTAGGAGCAATTTCTGTCTTTCTTCTATGCAGAAATTGATCTGTTTCCTTGCAGCAGCCAACCAAGCCAAGCCTGACTGGCAGGTAAGTAGGAAATGATTTATGATGGGAAAACATGACACTAATTCTAAGCAAAACCTTGTCTATCACGAGTCAAAGATCATATAGCCACATCTGAACATGTGCTGACAGCTTTCCTGAGGAGTTCAGCTGGCTGTACCCACGTCTTTGCTGAGCTGATATTGATGCTGCATTAAGATCTTGGCATCATCATATTTCTAATGATTACACAAATCTCCCTCCTCTGTGGATATCAAAGAGCCATATGGTCAATTAGCTATGCCCAATGCTTGCCCAGCCTTATTAGAACTTGCAACACAGAAATATATATTTTAAATTCTTGCTTGCAGTCAAATTGGGAGTTGCTAACATTAAAAAATGAAATAATAAAATTATGGGGAACTTACAGGTTTTCTTAAGAAACCCTGGGGGAGAAGTGACATCCAGAGGCACACACAAAAAATTCTCTACAAATTTGAGGAAGAAAGAATGAATCCCGTGAAGCAGCAAGTTTGTGGTCATAAGGATGTATAAGAATAAAGATAATTTATTCCCAAAAGTACATGTTGTAGATTACTTGGCATACAAATGTCTTTGTTTAGGACTCATGACTTCTATTAGTATTAATTACTTTTGTTGGCAGCTTAAAATGTATAGTGGCCTTAAAGCAAGGGCAATACCTATTAAGTTTAATTACTTTCTCCTTCAGCCTAAGCAATAAAGAAGTATGGTGGAGATCTGGTTATTAACTGAGCGTGGCATCCAAATGAAGACACAGTGCCCAATAATTGTGTTTGTTGGGCCACAAGCTGCTGGTTCTCATTGGTCTCTCCTAGGCCAGGGATGAGGAGGGCTGTGGGCAAACAGTAAAGATTTTCTTCCCCTGACCTACTTTGGGCAAAATCTCCTCCACAGTCACATTTAAGCCCTCATCACTTGCAGCAGAAAGCCCTTGAGTCAAAGGACACAAAGCAGCTCCTTTCCCTACTCAGGGATCAGCCCTCACAAGCCAGGGCTTCAAATATTCTCCGGACTTACAGCCCGTATTCTCTCTCTGATTTTAAACAAAAGAGGTATCTGCCTAGATACCAGCATGTTACATGTTTTTCAGGAGAAAAAATGTATTTTTGCTTGCTTTGAACTATCTCTACCAGCATTTTTATGAAGCTACTGAAATTCCCCCTGAATATGTGCTTTAGCAGTCAGGAAAGCAATGTTTATCTGGGTTGTGCCTGTGCATCTGTATCTAGAGCTTTGAAACATAAGTTTGCAACTAACTTTGATCTTCCTCAGGAGCCAAGTTACCTTACCAATAAAAGATCAAAATGTAACAGGTGAAAAAGATCTTGTTTTAAAAATTAACAAAATAATAAGTGACTTTCACAGGATCAGAATACTTTGGATACTCAGTTCTGCCACCACCCTTTTCTCTTATTTAAGCTCTTCTGCACAGATTTCCATGTCATTCCCATCATTACTGTTTCCAAAATGGGCCTCCCTATCATGCCAAGCATTTTTATAGGCACATTTCCTCCTTTCTCACTTTTCATCCCAGAATGAATATCATCTGATCATGTGTTAGAATAGGATCTCTGCATTCAAACCAGCCTGTGCTCCTGTCCAGCAGCGACCCTAAGTTAGCCCTGGCACAGCCACTGTGAGTGATGTCCCAAAACATTCTTTCCCAAGTATTCAGCAAAGAATGAAGAAGGAATTTCAAGTATTTCAGTTCTCCCACTAGGGAAATTTGTTTTTCAAGAAAGATCAAGCACATAACACAGCATATAAAAATGCATCTGCTACTATTTGTCTAATCTTCCCACGCAGGTTTAACAGTTTGCATGACATTAGCAGACCAGAGTGTGCTAATAGGAATCAGAATGTCTAACTGCCCATTTGCATTCACAGGTCCCCAGAACAGCAATTAGGGAAATATTAGTACAAGTTTAAAATAGGAAGGAAATCTCCCAGCTTGATTTTTGTGAGTAGCTTTTGACCATCTGAAGCATCAGGCACGTGTTAAATTTCCAGAATGAGGTAAGATCTGACCTCTGTTTTATAGTCAGTGAATATATAAATGTGGATCCTACTCACTAATGTTTATTTACATTAATTAAAAAAAAAAAAATCACACAGAAAGAATCTATACCATTGAGCCTGGAGAGAAAGACTGTAACCACCTGGCTAAATCTCAGATTTATGGGGAAATCAAGAATGCTGCAGCATAGACACCCAGAGGAGAGAGCCACAACTGCGGCTGGGAGCACAGGGGGAAGGAAGGAGGAGGGCAAAGCTCTCGGCAGCCTCCTGAGCACCGGGGCTCTTATTTGGGATGGAGAACGTCTTCCCACACAAGAGGAGTAAAACTCATCCTTGTGTGGATGGCAGGGGTGAAACAAATGTTAGTAAAGCAAAACACCCAACAAGAAAAGGGCAGAAATGTTTGCTTGTGCTTTTTGATGTGGGACAAAAATACTGCACTGAGGTATTTCTCCCTCTACTCAGGAAACCTTTTCCCTGTTTCTGCCTCTTTCTGTGTTAACCAAGTAAGAACTAATGCAAACAGCAGTAAATTCAGGAAGGCGAGGCCCTGGCACAGGTTGGGCAGAGAAGCTGTGGCTGCCCCATCCCTGCAGGTGTTCAAGGCCAGGTTGGATGGAGCTTGAAGCAACCTGGGACAGTGGAAGGTGACCCTGCCCATGGCAGGGGGTGATTTTTAAGGTCCCTTTGAACCCAAATTATTCTAGGATTCTACTCTTTCCTGCCACAGCAGAGAGCATCCTGTTGGGACTGCAGTGCTCCCATGCCAGGCTGAGAAGGCAGCCCAGTGCCTCTCCTTGACAGCAACACAGAAATGAGAGAGATCTCTGTGAGCTACAATGAAGGGAGCATGAAAATAAAAAATAAAAATTATAAAAGGAAAGAAAACCACGAACAATTAGAAAAAAACACCCACACCCCAAAAAACTCGAAACAATTAATAGAGGCACTAAAAAAGTGTTATAGATGAAGAGAAGGAATTTTCTGTGGTCTAGGCCAATATTTGGAATGAAGAACCAGCAAAATAGGGAGAGTATTTTCAGGAGTGTCTTCACAGTCAGGAAGGCAGAGGCTGCAGCAGAAACCATTCTGGGGCTGGTGGAACAGTGTTTAAAAGGAGGATGTGGGAAAACAACCGTGGGGCTGTTAAACAAGCACAGGCAAAGCCAGAGAGGCAAGGAAAGAAAGCAACAAACAACTGGAAAATGGCTTTAATTGCCAAAGTGCCAAATGACTGTAATCCGACAGCCTGTCCCCATCGGCGCAGCGCAGACTGACTGTCAGCATCAGACGAAACTTGGTTAGGGGATCATTTTATCGTGGGTGAAATCAGAGAAAACAAAAGAAGATGGTTTGGGAGGAGAATTGTGCACCCATCATCATTAACTTTATCGACTGGGAAAAAGCCGCTGATAGTCTCGACAAAATTGCTTCCAGGAGATAAAGGCTAAATGCGGATTATCTCGGAGATAGCGGGAATGGCAGACCTTTATGGAGCTCCTGCCTGGTCTGAGACACTCACACCAGCAGCAACCGGAGCCAAGCGAAGCTTTGGCAGCACCTGGCAGAAAATTAGGGGCAGAAGAAAAGCAACAACCCCCAATTTTGCAGACAGCAAGGCAGACCTCTCATTTTCTGCGGCAGGAGGGAGGAGGGCAGTGGATGTTGGATGATGTCAAGGAGGAGGAAAAAGGGATGGGGAAAAATTGCCATGCAAAGAGTTGGGGATGTGCACAACTGTAGGAATGGCAAACAAACCCTACCGGACTGCTATTCTAAAGTCATGGGGGATGCTGAAGGGTTTCACTCCCCTTCAGTCTAACAGCAGCAGGACTGAAAAGCAGAATAGGAGGCAGGGGTGGAATCACAAACCATGGAGGCAGACAGGGGAATAACAACCATTAACAATGGGCTATTGGGCCCTTCTCTTTCTCACCATCCCATGAACTGCTAATACTTTTGCAGGGTAAAAATTAATAATATTAGAAATGCAGAGTGAAGTGCAGATCAGAAACAACTGGGGCAAAGATTCACTTTTCCCCCCTCACTTTAGAGAGAAGACTGCCCTTAGATTTAGCCATGATAGTGAAATAATCAGTGGTGGAAGAGAGAAATCACCCAGGCAGCCATTGGAGAAAGCACTGGGAAGCAGTGGAGGACTGGGACAAGTTTATGACTGTCATTTTCCTCTCTACTTTGTGTGTGTGTGTTGTGTTTACCTTCCTTGCAAAAAGCAGATGCTTTTGTTAGGTGGGTTTTTTCCCTAGCTTTCACATGTCTAATTCACATGCAGCATATAATTTGCTTTCCTTCAGCTTTCCTCACACCATCATCTTCCCAGGCCTCTTTCCAGCGGTGAGTAACAAACAATGTTGATCACCTCCTGCTATTTGTAAATCTGTACCTGAGAATATCTCAAATTACCACGATAATTTACTATTCTCAATTAGAATTACGGTAAATTGAGACTGAAGAAGAAATTAAATGCAGCAGTAGCCCATCAGGGTACCAGGATCCCACCTGGAAGGCAGATTTATATGTGCAAGTGAAGAGCTCATATAGGAATAACAGTTTTCACACTGCTCTGAAGATGCTTTTGGGGAGTACTGGCCTAAATATGACATTATAAAATATCCTATCATTCTGTAAACATTATTTATACACTTACATAAAGTGCATGGCAAACCCCATTAATATGACATAAAGACTTCTTTTGAAGAAATTGATATTTTCAAAGGATAATTTTTCAAATATGTCTTTCTGAGACGCATATCACAGCCCTCCATTCCCAGGCACAACAGGAGACTGTAAAACCTCATCTTAATTTTCCAGTTCACAGGCCTAAAAAGCACGATGTGAGCTCCTGTTTGGGCAAGGTGAGCCTGCCTAGTTTACCTTGGCTTGCCAGCAGCAGCAGCGTCATTAATTTAAGCAACACACAGGTTAATTTAGTTACATCAAGCGTCATTCATGCAAAGCATCCCTTGGAGCTCCAGAGCCTCTCACCCTCAGGAGGAGGAGGGTGAGGAGGAGGTGGCAGTGGAGGTTTTCACCACTCTTGGGCACATGGGGAGAAGGGCACAGGGTGAGGGCAGTGACAGTGCTGGGGGGGATGGCACAGCCAGGGCTGAGCCACTTTTAACAGAGGAGCTCATGCCGACCTGCTGGCTAAGCTGGACCTTCTTGAACTTCAGCTTCATCTGCTGGAGCCTTACACTGATATAAACTTCCTTAAAATAAATGAAATAAAACCTACCCTTTCCCTCTCCCTCTGTTCTTATGCGTGTAGCAGCCAATGGAAAAATGTGCTGGATTTTAAACTCATCCCTTCACCAAATATTGTGGGTCTTATCGCTGAAAAGAAGGAATGTGGCAGCAGAGATTGTCCTTTGTTGGGCCTTCATAGCTGCACCACAGGTCTCAACACTCATCTCTCCAAGGTGAAAAGCTGCCTAAAATGTCATGCTATCCATCTGTGCTTTCACAGAGGTGAAGAAGTTGGTGACACTCCATCCCTGGAAGTGTTCAAGGCCAGGCTGGACAGAGCTTGGAACAGCCTGCTCTAGTGGAAAGTGCCCCTCTCCATGGTAGGGGCTTGGAAAGAAATGATCTGCAAGGTCCCTTCCAACCTGAACTCAGAGTGACTTCAATACCAATGCTGGACACCAACTGGAGGACTTTGCTGGGAATAAAGGGGTAGTGTTGCTCACACTTTTCCCCAGAAACTTTTTAAAATGCTTTTTTTCAAAGGCTGGATTCAGAAGGATATAATATGTGTGAGTACACGAGCTCTGCCCCTTCTGCATCCCACCAGGACCCTTCCCAGGTGCTGTGGGGTGCAGGATGCCTTCCCTGACCAAGGACCACGCTTCTCTAAACAATTCTTTTAAGATATTTACTTATCCCTCAGGCATGAAAATGTTTCAAAAGCAACACCAGCATCTATGGTTCTGAATTGCTGCTTGTTTTCCTAAATTAAAGCTACACAATGGCACACAATGCCCAATTACAGTAGTTAGTCATTCCATTATAAAATGTTGATGGCTTAGCTCTTGAAAAAAAAACAAAACATTTTTTGAATACATCTTTCTAACTCTGCTTGTAATTCTAAGTAGATGTAACTCCAAATATTGATTAAAAAGCAAACAAATTTGAGGATGCTTGTTTCCATTTACGGCAACAACGATGGCGTGGCTATTTGGGATAGAAGGAAACTGCCAGAATATAATTAAAACATCAAGAACTAAAATTAGCTGAGGAATGGAGCGCTTTGGGATGCAATAGGAGAGCTCACACCTCCTTTTGCAGCCCATGGCACAGGCTCTGGTGCGGGTTCAGGGCTGGTGGAGGATTTTACTGCGAGGGCTGAGCCAGCTCCTGCTCCTGGCTCTCCACCCTCCCCGCCCCGTGGCTTTCTGCTGCCCTGGAAGGAGAGTGGAGCAGCTCCCAAACCGCATATGAAAATGAACAGCTCTCTTTATTGCGTGGGTGGGGACAGGAGGCAGAGCTGTGTTGCCTGTCAGCGTGTCAGGGTAATTCACTCCAGCACTGGAGGGTTTTCAAAGCCAGTGCTGGGGCAGACCTTTACAAGCATTTCTGTGCCAGACTGCCACGGACTTCACACCTCAGAAACAATGGCCCTTGAGAGTTATGGACACAATATCCAAGTGACCCGACAGGGCACAGGCTCAAGAGCCTGACTTGCTTTTGAAAATTTTAGTCCATAGGTCAGTCATAAAAAGCCATTACAAGCAATGTCTACTTGCAGCCCATTAAGAGAAGTTTATGGGCTCTCTCCAGCTCCCTGTGGTCATGCCCCCAGCAGAACAGGATTCTCAACACACCTTTAGCTGTGCTTAAGACCCAGCATCTCCCTCTCACCCAAACCACGACCCTTTGGGCGGTCAGAGTTGCTCCCTGCTTCCTAAAGCATGAAGTGTAATCAGTAAAACATCTATGCTGTTTTAATTAGCAATAAAAAACATTTAGCTATGACACAGCAAATGCGCTCTTTTTGAGTTTTAAAACATCCCAGAAATATATGTATCTCACAAATAAATAACTTCACAGAAGACCAATAGAGCCTGAAGTATTAAAAACTAAAATCCTTAGCATCTTCTAATAGAGCATATCACAGAATTGTTGGGACGGGAAGGGACGTAACAGACCACCCAGTTCCACCCCCTGCCATGGGCAGGGACACCTTCCACCAGCCCAGATTGCTCCCAGCCCCATCCAACCTGGCCTTGGACACTTCCAGGGATGGAACAGCCACAGCTTCTCTGGGCAGGAAAGAATCCCCTCCTAACATCTAATCTAAATCTCCCCTCTTTTAGTTTTAAACTGTTCATCACTGTTCTATCACTACCTTCCTGTGTAACAAGTCTCTCTCCTGCTTTTTACAGCCCTTGTTTTTATGTACTGAAATGCCACAGTGAGTAAACCTTTGTAGTGAACCACTTTTCTCAACCCTAAGGATACCCCTTAGTTAAAATCTCTGCAAGAACAAGGTAAAGTATCCCCTCGTGTTTCTACTTTCTTAAAACAGTCCTGAATAATATTTTATCACTAGAACACCTTCAGAAAAATGCCTACACTGCTGAAGGGGTTTGACCAATCGCAGTGACGTGTCTGTCCAGCTGTGCCAGCAGGGGTTGCCTTGACATTAATGGAAGGAAGTGATCAACATCAGTGAAGCTGACAAGTCATGGACCAAGCAGGCACAGTCAGGAGACCCCACTGTGGAGCAGCTGTCCCTGGGCAGGGGAGTGAAGCAGGGCAGACATCACCCCCCTGCCCCAGTCCCGACGGTTCCACAGCACCAGTGCCTGAGTCTGCCTGTAATTTCCAGTGGAGCATTTTAAATCTTCCCACTTTCACAGATGACAGAGCGTGCAAATTGTCCACCCAGGGAAATACTGTGCTCGCTGCTATCTGTACCAGCAGGAGGAAGAGCTGGTGGATGGTTCACTACAGGTTATCGTGGTTGTTGATGTATTAAAAGTGCTCAGTTTTTTTAGTGTAGGCATGGAGTTGTGCATACAAAGCAACAGCTACCTGGAAATTGTGCCTGCTGTGCCGAAACCCTGGCCAGGTTGGTCCATGTACAGGTAGGTATTGCACTATATATATATACACACACATACATAGTAGAATTGGGACAGATATTGGCACCAAACCTCATGTCCCCATGCCAGAGGAGAGGCTTGAAGGTAGAAACTGGATTTTATAACAGTATCTGATTCCTTCTGAGCATGAAATGAAAAGTTAATTGCCTTAATGCCTCCAAAACACCAAACTGATAGTTTTGTGCTGACTGTTGTAAACAGTGATTGCCAGGCAACAAACCCAGGACTTTTAAACAGATCCCAAGGAAGAATCTCAAACCCCAAGAACTTTCACTTCAGCTTATGCTCCACAGTAATCTGAGTTGTTTTGCAAAACCTTATTTCAAAATACATACTACAGGTAGCAACTTGTAAAAAAAAAGTGAAATGTAGTAGCACAAACAGGGCTCATTTTTCTGCTATACTTTATCAACATTTTGGAGGCTGAGTGGAAGAACTAAACTGAGGACACATAACAATAGTCTTTGCACAAATAAGAGTTCAAAGAAAAGAGATTTGTAGAAGGTCATGGTCTTCAGAAACTGCTGAATGCTTTGCTCTGTAGAGGAAAGGAAGGCCCTCAAAAGGTGCCACAAGCTGAACAGCTGAAGCAATTATTCACCCGGGAAACTTTGGGCTATTATCTCCAATCATACCTTCAAGGATTGGATGCTGATAATTCACAGTCATGGAAATGAAACGCTCCAGCATGAGACACGAGTGAGGGAAATGAATTACAGACTTCCCTGATAATGGGAAAATGAGCAGCATGTTGATCATATACACTAAAATTACAAACTTGGCCAGCCTGGCTGCAGTGTAGAACACGTAGCAGGGCATAATAAATCACAGTACAGTTAAATTATGCTGTCATACCCCCACAGGGAGTGGGACTGTTGAACACAATACTGCCCTTGCACTAAGAAGACCTGACCTTGTCTCCTGGCACTGGGTAACTCTGGGCAAGATGTTTCTGTGCTTTGCTTTGTCTGTCTGTCAGGAAGAGTGGGCAAAGTTAAAATCCAGACCGGTGTGTACCCCACCCTTGCACATGGGCAGCACCAGAATCTCTGGTGAGATGCACTTGCCACTGTGTAAAATGCAATATATACCCCTCTAAAGGGGGTCTCCAGGCTGAGACAGCTCCTCCCCATGTGCACAGAGCCTGTTTTGGACAAGCAGAGACCACAGTTCTCATGCATTTAAAAACACACCCTTAGAGCCATTGCTGGCTGGTTCCCTCCCATCAGCCAGGACCTGCAGTGCACCCTTTGGTGCCTCTAGAAATGAGGCTTTGCCCAGAGAAAAACATTTTCTAAGTCCCTCACGTGAAAAACACACTGTTTGAGCAGTGTTGCCTAGGCAGGGATTTACAAGTGTGCTGCTGTGCACATCTGTACATCAATAATAAATATGGAAAGCACACATTTCCATGTGGGCTCTGAGACCTTGCCAGTGCAATTCCAGCAGCAGTGGCAGTCACAGCAGAGCTCATATCCTTTAAATTTTGTTCTATTTTACATGAAGTTTCCTCTTTGTGATTTGTGTAAATCCTCATGACCCAAGCTCAGAGCTGAGAGCCAGAAAGTGTGGAAACAGCAGATCAAGTGCAGGATGGGAAAACATGGGCAGAGGACACAGATGTGAGAAGAAGCAAATGTGGGCAGCATTTAGAGGGAGACTGTGTGTAGAAAGGGTCACCCTGTCCATTAATGGACAGGTAACAGGACATACAGGTAATGGGACATGTGTATGTCCATTCAGGAACTGGAATATTAAGTGGAAAAAGATTTACCCCAGAAAGTAAAAGATAACATACAGGGGTCTGAAAGGTGCAGTCAAAAAGGAGAACAACATTTAGGAGCACAGACCTGAAGGAAATCTAAATAAAGTTGGTTAAACTGTTACCTGACTGAAAGCAATTAGAGAGCTCTTCGAAGTCCTCAGAGGACTCAGAGGTTGGGAGGAGTTCTGACATAGGGAGCTTGGATTCAGGACTTCTGCTGGGAAAACCAAAATGAACAGCCTCTTCCTCACCTAAGGAATTAGCTCCTACAAAAATCCAGTGGAATGAAATATAGTAAAATCCATCTCTTGACAGCCAGGTACTTTCTGCAGTGTACACACAGCACAGCAAACCCAGGTCACATTTGAATTCACACTGTAGGACAATTGATTTATTTCTTTAAGATTTACTTTCTGATTGATTCCTTAGATATGCCCAGATACCATTTTGGTCATTTCATCAATAATAGTAAAACAAAGAGGAGAAAGGACTACAGGAAGGAAGGTCAGTTGATCTACTTTGTTTCAAAGCCTTCTGCTGTGTCTCCTCTCCTGCACGATGGACCAAAGCTTTCCCTGGGACAAACCCAGGCATTCAGATTACAGGAGCTATTCCTATTTATACTGTGCTGTGATCCTTTACATTCAAAAACACAAAGCAAGACACGGAAATCACACCAGTACTAATTCCTAAAGAAATCCCCTCAACCACTGCTAATCAGTTCATTGATTGACTCTCATGCCCCATGACAAATTCAGCCTGACAGTCCACGAGGGGAGAAGGCCTTTTAGCTAAGCAGCTGCGACAGCGGGAGGGGGAGCCACGAGCAGGGTTGGCCAACCAGTGAGTCGTTGCCACTTTAAAGCATTCCCTCTGGGAAATTTCAATTACCCCTTTCCTCAATGATTTTCTTTTCTGAGTGGTCTTTAAGAATTTAGAAATAGCTATAAACATGGCAAAGCCTGAGAGACAGAGAGTGTTCTAGAAAAGAAGGCACATACATGCAGTCCCGTCCCAAATCCTTCCCAACAAGCTGCTTTTGAGAGGCATTACAACCTCAGCTGGAAGGTGCTCAACAAGGAAAGCAGCCCCACCTCACATGGTAGCCTTATTTTCTTTATCATAACCATTTTGACTGCTCAGACTGAGGCAGATGCCAACATGAGGGCCAAAGCTGAGTAGTTTACCAAAAATCTCAGATTCACTGGAAGTTTTGCTCATGTCCAGTTTATGTGTGTGCAAATGAATCATCCAAAAGCCTCAATTCATTTAACAAGTTCCTCAAGGCCATCTGACAGTGTGGAGCTGCCTCTTGGCCAGGGAATTTGGGTCAGAAAGACTCAGGCTGGCTGTGTCTCTCAAACACCCCTGGATATTTCCATTAAAAGTGTGCAGTGTATTCAGCTGGTGACACAGTCACACACTGGACACGCCTGCAGAGACACTGTCCCCTCCCCACAGCTGCAAAGGGCTCCACTCATTCTTCTCTCACAGTGCCAGTTTTTGCTCCCTGGGCTGTAAAAGTCCAGCCCTGACAAGGCTAAGTCAAGAGCTGATGTGGGTGACCTCCACCTGCCCACCCCTTGCAATCCAGGCTGCTCCCTGTCTCCTGCCAGAGGAGACCAAGGGATGTTGTTACACCTTCCAGGACACAACTAGGTCATCTTCTCCAGATGTGCCAGATTGCCTCTCTGCTCTGACATTTTACCTCAGGCCTTTTCCCACAGGATTTCTGTGAGGTGGCTGAAAAGCAAACCTGATGTCATGGTTGAACTGCAGCCTCCCTCCGAGCTCAGAAAGCAGATAATTCCTTTTCCCTACAGATGTGTGACCTACTCCATGGATACTGGATGGCCAGCTGGTGAAGATCAGATTTGACAAGTGTCAGCAGTGACTCATGTCACACTCCCCAGCTCCAGCCTTCCTCACCTTCTCCAGGACCAGGAAGTTTTTGCTGGACCAGCTTCAACCCTCCCCATCACTGTCAGGAGGAGAGTGAGAGAAAGGGAGCAGTGAGTGTCTGGACTCAGTCTACGGCTCTAATTAGCTGATGTGTCCTTAAGAATATACTAAGGGCCCATACATACATAATTAATGTTAAATTAAGCAGATATTTGTCTATCCATATGCAGAAAGCAGGAATGAGGACTCTAATATCCCTAATTGCCATGTAGGAAGAATGACTAAATGCACATAGTATTTGTGCAGTTCATAATTAATTAAAGCCCCACTAAGATTAGCTGGAGGCTTTTCTTCTGCTTAATGGTACATTTATAAGCATTTTTCTACTTACAGCATTGCCCTGCATAAGACTGGATGGTAAATATGCAAAGAGTAAAGGAGAAATACGTGACATCCAATATATACATTAGGAAGAATTGGTTCCTCTGAGGCATTTGAGCTCATTTTCTAGTCATGTGGACTGGCTAAAACAAATTACCCACGAAAGGAACACGTTTCCCAACTCAGGGTGGATAAATACCAAATAACCAATCTGAACAGACACAAGGACCCAGTAGTTGGAGCAAAGGGTTAAATCTACCCAATGTAAAGCTTAAAAACTTCCAGGAAATATTTTTGGATTGTAAAGGTTCAGGATGCCAGGCACATTAAAAAAAAAAAAAAAAAAAAAAAAAAAAAAGGATTTTTAATTATTTTTTTAATACATTTTCATCCAACTCACAAAAAAGAACCACTGAAAGCCTTACCCTCTCTTGTTGCCTCACACTATCACCATTCATGATTATCCAGCAGCTTCCACAGGCTTTAGGACACTTTACAGACTTACAAACCCAAAGGTTAAGTCACCACCAGAGCTGCCACAGCTGGGCACAAATTATGAGGACAAAACACCCTAATTCTGCAAAATCTTACACCTACTAAGTTTGCTTCCATAGAAAAAGTTTGTTTGCCTGCATAAATTACCTCTGCAGATTAAAAGGTCGATGCCCAAAAGACCTAATGTGTTGCTCTAATGTCATTGCTAGGGTCAGCCCCAAACACACAAGTCGGATCCCCAAAACATAAAAAAGGATTTAGCATCACAAGATTAGGCTTTAATATAATTGAAGGCTTAATTTTAGCCCTCCAGCTTTTAATCTTTTGAAAAGAACATTTACAAGCTCTTTTTTCCCTGTACTATGAAGGTTAGAATTTTACTTTCCTTTAAAAATAGAGAAGTATTTCTGTCATTCCAGCTGTAATTACAGACAAATTAGAGCCATCCTATAAAAGTATGGTTAATTACTAGTATAATTACTATCAACTACCATCGAACTAGGCTAACCTGACAAAAGCCTCGTAGCACTGTTGTCAGAAGAAATTAAAGAAAAAACCAACAAAAACAAACCCAAACCCTGTCAGGAAACTAATGATAAAATCCCTGGAGCTGGCAATGCTGTCACACAGCACAAACAACCAGATGCATTCAAATGAAAGTTTGGGCAGACTGTCACTGCTGGGTAATATGCAGAAAACATGTTTTTTTCAAGGATGCAGAGCTGATTTCTTGCTGATACTAAAGCACCACGAAGAGCAGCAGATGGGCAGCAGCATTAATTTTTCATCCATTCTCCCCACAGATTTCTGAGGGTCCAAGGAAGGAGAGCAAGTGGGGTGGCCACTTATACCTGTTTTGCAGCACTATAAACAACATTGTGGAAATTAAGGGGTTTTGCTATGTGCACTTAGGAGGAAAAAAAACAAAAAAGGGGAAACCAGTAACAGAAATGAACAGAAGTGTTTCCCTCATTGAGATGGCAGAGCTTTCCTGCTGTTGTGTCCAAAAGGACACAGTCCCAGGGTTAAGGGCAGACACTGCTGAGCAGCTGCTGCCTCCAAAGGCAACGTTTCTAGTCCTCCCCAGTGGCACCCAACACATCTCCCCATGGGAGAAGGAGCCTGCCTGGGGACACTTTCTGCAGGCTGTTCTGGCTCTCTGAGGGCCATTTGGGGTGCTTGGGGTCCTGGCACACATTAATTTCTCGACAGGATAGCCAAATTGTTGCCCCTCTGTGGATGCTGGGGAGAACGTGCCCCCAGGGAGCCCAGCAAGGCTGCTGGATCTATGCCTTGCAAAGCCTGCTCATTTGGGATCCATTTCTGCACTAATTCACCTCTACTGGAGTTACACACATCTTTAATAACATCATCTACTGCTGAGATGATGATCAGGAAGCAGCATTAAAACCTCCCTGCATTGACAAAAAGCCACATAGTGGAGTTCCAAAAATGGCAATTTGTAGTGACTAATGGAAGCTCAGAGGGACTTCAGGATTCAACTCCTCACACAGACAGACTCAAGAGAAGGCTGGACCACCCAGAGGGACAGTGACTGCTGATCCCAGGTTGGGAACAGGGACACTAGAATCTGGGAATCTCCGAGAGATTTGGACTGCTAAGCACGGATCCTCCACACGTTTCTGCAAAGCTCCTTCCCTGAAATAGCCCAGAAATTAATGACCTGGTTAATGCCTAATCATTGTCTAATTTCATTTCTTTCAAAGCTCCTTCATTTTTCCCCTCCTCTGCTTCCTCGCTGTGCTATCCAGAGAAGTGGCTCCCAATCTCAGCCCAGGTGCCAAGGCACTAACATGGACTTCATCACTATGTTCCTTTGAAGCCACAAATCATTAACTAATGAGGAGCTAATCACAAACTATAATCTCTCATCAGCATAGAAATGAAGCCAGTTTGTAACAGCACAGACCCACAAGGTGATGAGTTTGCCAATACTTCTTCCACGGTCCCAGCTCAGCTACTTGGACATCTTGGTGTGGTTGGGACACTGACCTGCTGCTCAATCCTAGCAGGGAGCAGGCATGGAAGTGCTGCTAATTCTCCCAAAATTCCATTTCAAGACTATTCGTGTCACTGCTGTGACGTGACACCTAACCACGAAGTTATCAAGCTGGTCTGTGGTCAGAGTGAAGGAAATCCTTCTGAGAGAAGGGTTTGGCTGCATAAGCTTGAAGAAGGCAAAAAGACAACGTGTATGTAAAGAAACCAAAGGCAAATTAGGAAGAAGACAAACAAATAGAGAGAAAGATGAAGAGCTGTCTGATTTAGACAGGAGGGAAGCTGAAGGGTTTTTCCCCCACACCCAAGGATGGCTCTGAATACACTGCTCCATGTCATGTACTTCAGCCTGTCACCCCCAAGCATCTTTCAGAAGCCAAAGCAGAGATTAAAGCTTTTCCCCTCTAAAAATGCTAGGCACCTCTTAAGGGGAAAATGTTTTGAATGTCAAGAGAGAAAACTATAAAAACTCCAGTTGAAACTGCCACCACTTCCCATTTAATATCACTCATTAAAAACATCTGCATCAGGAATTAAGGGGGACCATTATTTTCATGCAGAATGCAATTTTGAAGTTTCAGGTGACCATTCCATGAGATGTAATAAATCTTCTGTGGCTGTGAGCAGTTGATATGGTTTATTTTAATGGCCACAGTTAAAGGTTTCATGGGATCAGGCCACAACCAAATCTCTTTATAATAATTCTTTAGGCTACTGCATAATTTATAGCCCTTATGCACTTTTCATGATCTAATTTACCTTCCTCTTAAAATATTTTGTAAAACCAGTGTTCCATTTATAATGATATATATCCCATTATAGAACATACTCACTATTTTGTTACCAGAATAGCATTTTCTGTGTGTAAACCAAGAGGCATTAGCATATGGCAGAATTACTCTCCCTACTCAGTGATATACAGAGCATAATGGAATTATGAGCAATTTGGTTCACACTGTCAAAAATATAAATGCAGTGAGATTCTAATAGCAGGCCTGCAAATAATGTTTCATAAGAAAAGCATATTTCTGTAAATGAGGTTCCCAAAAATGAGTGAAATCCGATGGAGGGCAGAGGAAACAGGTATGGAATCAGCTGCTGGGATTGTGATCCTGTGCTCATTGTACATAAACACCCAGAAGGGAGAGGGGAGAAGGCAAACTCTGTGGCCTCACCATCAATATTGGTCAGAGACATAAAGGAATGAAAAGGCCAAAAAGGCTGTGGCAAAAGGTTGCAATTTTTTCGAATCATTGAGTCATTATGGTTGGAAAAGACCTCCAAGACCATCACCTCCAACCTTCAAGGCTGAAGGAAGGTTCACCTAGAGCAATCACACTAACCAACCCAGTTTTTTGGACTCTGTTAAACTAAAATATCAGGAAATGTTTCTAAAGCTGGCAGCAAGTGATGGCTCTGGGCTCCCTCAATTCAAGTTCCTTTACCCTTTTCAATAGCACCAGTCCATACCCAACCTAAACAGGATTTTCTTGGCCTTGACACATTAAATAAGTTTCTCTGTCCAAACCATTCCCTGCTCTGAAGGCGTGTAATGAGCTCAAGAGACACCCCAGCCCGTCTCACCCACCCCAGAGCTGGCCCTCCCTAGAGACACTCTCTCACTCACTTGAGCCTGCAATGCATTTCCTGGTAGAAAAAGCTGTGAAACAGAATTTTCTGGTGTTACCCAATATGTGAACTGTTACATCACCTGCCATGCCATAAGTCATTAAACCAGCTGGGGGTTGGTCAATATTGTCCCTTGTGTGAGGTGTGTATGTCTGCATGTGGTTGCCTTGCTGGAGGTATTTGTGATACTGGAGATTTTGTTTTTGTCAGGGTATATCCCAAATCTTGTCTGTTTCCCAAAAAATACCAGCACTGCAGAGTAAGGTTCTATTTACTCCCAGAAATCCACACTCTGAGCTGTATCACCGAAAATATCCACGTGAAGCAAATATCAGCAACACCTTACAGAGTTGTTACTTCCCCTTCTTTTTTTCTTTATTTACTGATGCTCCACAACATCTGGCACCTAGCAAAGCCACAGCTACACACTCAAAGATTTCCACCTGCTTCACAAGTATCCATGACTGACTATAATAACATTGTCACTTAATATTTAACACAGCATCAAAGAACCTGTGCGCTTAGTCTCATTTTATATATCATGAAACTGAAATAAAGGAAATGTTACCGAGTTTCCAATAACTTTTCTATAATTGAATGTTTGGGCCAGAGTCAAGAACAGAATCCAAATGGCTTCATTTCCAAAATTAGGTTTGGAAACAGCCCCATGTTTTATCTCAAAGCAGTTCTCTTGGCAATTCCTGACATCTCTCTCTCAGGAGACGACGGCGCCTTTACCTATTTCAAAGCTGGCAAGAGGAAGGTTTTAGTTTTAAGGGAAGTGGATGGGAACGTATTTATTTCCTCCCCAAAGGAACATGCACGTGTTCTGACAGCAGGAAGATTCAGCTCTGCTATTCCCTTCCCTCCTAGGCTCTCTGAAAAGCTGTGCTCGCTTCAATTTCCAGGAGCTCGCACCAATTCAATACCCCCATTCAAAGCCACGCCAGTGCCTATTATCTGCACGCCAGTGCTTTGATACAACCAAGGGGCTGGCCAACAGTAATCCAAGGATACATGCTCTGCTAAGTTAAATTTTAGCTCCCAAGCCCACTAGAAGCCACAATTCTGCATTTCCCAAAGTCATCCATACAGAGAGACACAAATCCCACTTGCAGCTGCTCCCCCAGTAATGATCAGGGCCTATAAGAGGCACAGAATTTGCTTTGTTGCTTGTTATGGGGGGGAAAATAATAAAAGAAGCCTTTACACCTGCATTTAAAATGCATCTCCATTTCTGGAGGGCTACTGAGCACAAAGCTGCATATTGCATTTGGCAGTGATAAAATCAAACTGTCACTGCTACTGGAGACTGAGCACAGCTCATATATATCTCACCTCTTAAGCCCATTCTATCAAAGCTGTAGCACAAATAAAGATGAATAGTATCTCCTCCTAAGCCAGCACAAAACCACCCCTCAATCTAGCAGAAGCCACACAATACTTATCACCTTCTCACAGGACCCTGTTAATGCTTAAAATACATTTTTTTTAATAATTTCCAGATTTCATTCAAGATTTTTGTTAAGTCCTTCTGACAAAACTTGCTGGTTTTACCTCTAGCTCTCAGTTTAAGATTTGTATCAGCTCCTAACCCAGAAGGTCCCTGTAACACACAGACCTGCTGTCAGTGTGCACGGGCTCGAGAGCACCTGTCAAATTTTATATATAGCCAAGAGCTTCGCTTTGCTGGGTATTAATGAAAAGATTTAAAGCACCGAAAATTACTAAAGGCTTAAATCCACCATCCCAGTAACACTAAAAAATGAAATCTGTTTGCTATATATATTTTTTTTTCACGTCAATCTCCTTAAATAAATAACTCAGGGGATGACCAGTGGGAAGGGATAACTGCTCTGCCTCTCCAGTCACACTGCTCCACTTGGGTGCTCAGCACAGGCAAAGTGCTGACAGCCCTTTTACATGCAGGGTCTGGAGGGGGGAAAAGAAGATCCATTAGATCCATTACTGGGAGTTTTTGCTGATTCTGTACCCAGGTAGATTTTTTTAATCATTTCCTTGGCTTTTCACCAATGCTATTAAGCAGAATGAAAGCTAAAGGCCTAGCCAAGAAGACAGAGAGATTTGAATGCCATTGGTGTGACATTCCCCCTTGGGCCAATGTCCATGAACTATAGAAGTTCTACTTATGCCCTACTTTGAAGGCTTTAAGAGCACATAAGCTGTGAAAGGGTCTTCTGAACCAGACACTGCACAGGCTTCTTCCAAAATAGGATAAGTTGGAGAAAATCATTCTGGGGCAAGCTGAATGACTGACTTCATCCTTCTGATCTCCCGGGTCACCCTTCCATTTGGTGAAAGGGTAAGAGATCCCAAAACCTTCAGAAAAGTTTCAGATGTCGGAATTATCCTCAAAATTAGCAGGAGTTAATCACTCATTTTGAAGATCTCACAGACTTGGCTCTGCCCCTTGTACCAGAAATCTTCAGGAGACCAGCATAGCATCATCAGAGAGTGGTTTGGGTTGGAAGGGACTTAATAGATCATCTCATTTCACCCCCTGCCATGGGCAAGGACACCTTCCACCAGCCCAGGTGGCTCCAAGCCCCGTCCAACCTGGCCTTGGACACTTCCATGGCTAGGGCAGCCACAGCCTCTCTGCCCAACCTGTGCCCACCACCCTCACACAGGGGAGCATTTCTTCCCAGTATGCCATCTAACCTTGCCCTCTGGCAGTGGGAAACCATTCCCCCTTGTCTTAGCACTCCATGTCCTTGTCCAAAGTCCCTCTCCAGCTCTCTTGCAGCCCCTTCAGTCACTGGAAGGCTGCAATATAATGAAGACCTGAACAAAGCTCAAACAAAACCAACCCAGGTGTCCATCTCTGCTGGGGTTTGGAGGGGCTGTCCAGACCTGCCCCCACAGACCTGCATCATGTCTTCAGTAGCCCTGAAACAGAGGATTCACAGCTTTGATCTAGCACAGATACTGCTGAACTCTCCAGAGCTGCTGCTGCCCCTTCCTCCCGCTGCCAGCAGAGCCCTGTCACCAGCGGAGATGCAGCATCCTTCATCCCTGACCACCCTCAGACTGCTCCTCAGCTTCTCACAAAGACAGCTGGATCTCCTTGGAAATGTTGGTTTTACCCATAAAAAAATCTGCTCTCCAAATCTAAATGACAATTTTAAACCACTGTATGCTGAATGTCACTAACAGCAGGGGCTTGGTGTGCATTTTCACTGCAGGTCGGTGCCAGCAGGAGAGCACCCCCTACACCCCCTGCCACAGCTGGGAAGGAAGCTGCAGGCACTGAACAGGGAACTCTACAAGCAATTACTTATTTGCATGGAAATTTATTAGATTTGTACATGTTAACTTTGCCCTGTGGGCTTTGGAGAAGGGGTGGCATAATTCTAAATCAATAGCGAGATCACATTATGTTTTATGGGGTTTTTAAAAAATCCCTTCTGTTACATTTGTTGCATGTACATCTTAGAGTTTATATATATATTCCCAGTCTTTGCACAATGTTATTTATGTTTATGGCTTGTTTGAAGGAGACATTTCCAATGGAAACTGAATATACAGAGCAGGAAATTTAGTCTCTTTAGAAACCAAATGGAATAGAGGAGGAAAAAAAAAATCCATGTGTGAGAATGATTTCCTTACCTGTCAGCTCAGGAAGCTGCAGAACATTTAACTGGAGGGAAAGTGGGTGGGACAAGAGAAGGATTTGGAGACCACTCAGAGATGTGCAGGGTTAGACCCAGATATTGCCACCTCCAAACAGGCTTGGCTCTGTATTGGCACAACCCACAGTGGCAGAGACATCTGATACGAATTTTTTTTTAATATCGATATTCCAGGTGGTATTTCTCCCAGAGCTTTTCTGTTTGCTTGGCTCCTAGTATTCATTTCTACTCGCACCTGTAAACATACTAGAACCACCTTCTAATTTAAGCAGGACTCAATCTCAGCACAAACTGGAAATCCCCAAAAGACACAATTTCTATCTCCCTTTTCCTAAGGGTGAAGGAAAAGTGGAGGGGAAGGAGGTTGAATGAGAAGGAGCAGAGAGCAGCAAAGTTAGGGATGATGGTGGTGGATAAATATAGTCTCTACATCCTGAAGGTCCATCTCAAGGAACAAAATCCACCAGTTATGAGGAAAATCCGACTTGATGGCATGATCCCTCCTATTATTTCCTTATGAAGATGCTCCACCAAGCACCTGTGTCTTCTCTCTGCTTTACTGCTACCCACCAAAACAGGAAAAAAAAGCAAACCCAAACCTTCCATGTGTGTCCTGGTGTTGGTAACTCAGAATGGGCTTGCCACTGAGAGAGCCCCTGGCACCAGCAGTGCCACCAGCAGTGCTGGGTGGATCCAGCCCATGCTGTCAGCAGTTTCTTCTCAGCTTCCCTCTCATTTCATTTCTGCTTGCATAGCAGGGCTGGCTGCATTAAAGGCAAAAGTCTCTGTATTACCTGCTCATCTCTCACTCCCAGGTGCATTTGCTTCCCAGGCAGCAGAAGATTACCTCTTTCAAGCTATTCTCTCCCACTTTTGTTCTCTGCTGAGCTACTGCTTGTCAACACATTTATCTGTTTGCTGCTTTCAGTCTGAAGTGAAAAAAACCACAACCAAGTTAAAAAAAAGGAGCAGGAGGAGGAGAAGCTTCGATGTGGGCACTGTATCTGTGTAGCTGAAGGGAGAAACATTATCAATGGCCAAGGGATCTGGTTCTTCAGATAAACAGGTAAATAAAACAGGAGCACCTGTGTAGGTCAGCTCTTCATGCTGAGGGTAAAATCCAGATGCAGATTTGGCCCATCTCCCACCTGCACTGGCTCCAGCTGGGAACATCTGCACACCCAGGCAAAAAGGCAGTGGCTGTTCTGCAGGGCAGAGGTCTCCAGAAGTTCAGCATCTGGTGAAACCACTAAGCTCTTGCACAGCCCAAAGAGAGCAGCTTCCAGCTCAGGAAAACCCTTCTTCCTGCTCGTTGCAGGTTGAACCTCTCGTATCTGTGCAGTGTGAGACACCACCAAGACTGGGGGAGAGCTCTGGAGCCAGGTTCACACTCCACATGGCCTTCACTGGCAGGCACTTTGGCAGCACTGGCCTCTGCCTCAATGTTCTCCAACAGACACAATGAGGTTTTGTTCAGTTTTCAGCATCCTTTGGGACTGTTGCCGAGTCAGGCTAAGAAACTTCAGCAAAACCAAACATTTCCCATTCATTAATTAATGTTACTGATAATTTAGCAGTCCCTTAACATGACACAGCTCTCTCACAATCTGCAGTCTCCACCCACAGCTCTCCTCCCATCATGTCTCCATCTCTGCTCTCTTCCCACGCTCTTCCCCGTGCTCCTGGTTCTGTTTCCCAGCGCTCTGTGGTGCTGACAGGCACTGTGGGCATGCCTGGGTTTGTGACAACCTTGTTAAATCAAAACAAATCACTTCTCACATTCGGAGAATGCACTTCACCGAGACAAACAGTGAAGTATTTTCCTGTGTGAGTCCTGGTAGCTGCAGCATCTCCACACCATAAGAAGAAACACATGGGAACAGCCTCTCTCAGCATCGAAGAGCTTCTGCTCCCCTTCTAAAGGGCATCACAGAGAGGAGATGATTGTAAGTGGTCAAAGAAAAAAAGAGAACAACCCCAAATAATCTTTCCAGGCTTGCATGAAGGTTTTGGCAAGTTCATATTTTCACTTGGGCTCAGTTGTTCCCATTTGATTTCAGCTGAGTTGTTAATCTTTAATTAAGACCTGTTGGGCGAAAGGAAGAGGCAGAGCACGAACACGTGTTTATGTATTAGTTTCTCTTATCTACTAAGGCTGGCATATTGATCACTGAGGTTTTAATTAATTTGATATTGATGGAAATAAGGCTTGCAGAATTGAAGAGAAAGTGGTCTTTTCTAGAAGGCTGTTCTGGGCTCCTTTCATGGTGGGGATCACACAGAGGGAGATGGTAAAAGCAAAGGGTGCTGCAGCCACGGCCCAAACAAAGCAGTGACTTCAGCAGGAGATGGACTGAGCCCTAATTGATGCAACACATGCAGAGAGCACAGCACATCATTTCAATGCTGTCTTGCCAGGCTACCCAACAGACACTGAGCAGACACCAGCATCACCTTCTTTAATGCAATATTTATCAAGAAGTCGTATTTTTCAAAGCAGATGTTTATTGATGGCTGAACTGCAGCACACAGATATTGTATATATTTCAAGGAGAATGTCAGCATTATGAAATAGTGCAGAATGTTAGCTCTCTTTTTAATTAATCTTCAGCTGTTTGCAGTGCACACCGTTCATCATCACGAACTGGCACCTCAGAAACTCTTATCAGGAGGAGGAGTGATTCTTTCTCAGAGCTGGATACACTCGCTTCCTGCTCTGCTTCCTTAGAGCAGCTCTGAGCATGTAGGTCAAAATTCCTCCCGAGCAGCAAGCCAGCAAAGTGCCTACACACCACTTGCCTCCTCCAATTCAGTGTTTTGAGACACAGATGATGAATAGGCCTTGCAGTGACACTCAGTGCCTGGCTGAAACTCGCCTGTTGTGATGAATTGGCTCCTGGAGGATTGTCTGTGATGGTTATCATCAGCTATGCTTCCTTGGCTTGTACTTCCTGCATCCCAGCATGAATCCAGGCACAGCTAAAGGAGGAGGTCAAGAAGATTTGAATCCGCTCCAGCCCTTGGTTTCTTTGGTCCATATTTACATAAGAAGTGTGGTTATTATCATAGATGGGATAAAATCTTTTGTAACTGTGATTATTGCCAAACAAACCATTCAGATCGTGGAACAAGCTGTATTGTGAGTTTCCTTTCAGTTGTTTTAAATCTACTCAGTTATTTATCCTTCACAGCTCAGAGCTTTGGGGAAGGTCAGGGACCCCCAACAAGTCAATGCTAGCAGGTGTGGGGTACAGTGCTAAGGGCACACATAGACCTGCTGTAACCTCTGGCAGAGTTTTAGCTTCATAGTGTGTAGAAAATGCAGCAAATCAAGCTCAGGATTTTCAGAGAAGTACTTTCCAATCTATATTTTTTGCCTGAATTAATTAACAAATTTTCAACGTGCCAGTGTTTATCCTTCCTGGTACTCAAAATGCTAATAATTCCCTTGCAGTTCTGTGGGTTTAACTTCAATGATTCCCAAGGGTTTCCTTTCACTTATTGTCTATCTACTGAAAGAAAGCTCTTCTCCTCAGTATTTATGAAACAATACATGGCAGACAAGGAAAACCAAAAGGGACCGGTGAGAAGTTGAGTCAGAATGGGTGAAGGGTGTAGGAGCTGTCAGCAGCAAAGTAAAACAATAATTGAATCTTAAAAGCTCAGTGCTACAGTAATAACTGATAATAAAATGTTCTTTTAGTTGTCTCAGGAGTCTAAATCTTACCTAATCTAGTTTGATTCCAATAGCTTTAAAAATAGAAACTCATAAGAGAGATCAGAATAAGCAACATATTAAACAGTAACATTAATGCATTTGCAAAGATTTGCAGAGGCTGATAGAGACTGATATTTAATCAGTAATTTTCAGCCAAAGATCACAGAGCACAAACTGATTGCAGTGGAAACCTCTGAACCCACCACTGAAGTGGGATTGGTTTCCTCCACTTGTGCACCCCTCAGGCTGAGGACACCAAAAACCAAGTTGCCACTTAACAGTATTCACTGCTGGAAGGATTTGGGGGAGGCTGAGGAAAACTGTGCCTTAGGAGCCCCATGGGGACATCTGGGTGACACCTCAGGGGACACTGCAGCACCCACCCTGCACGTGGGGTGACACCTGGCACTACACGGACACACTGGTGCAATCCAATGGACCTGCTTGGGCACAGCTGGCAAAATGTGGTGGGAGGGATGCCCATGTGCCAAGGGGGGGGTGCAGTCCTGGCTGCTGCTTGGCAGCCCTGGACTCCTGCTCTGTGGACATGCCCACACTGCTGATGGTCACAGCATCTCCAGGCTCCATCTCACGGGGCTGCCTTGCAGAAGAGGAGATCCCCTTTTCATCTCTCACTGGCTTTTCACATACCCATAAAAATTCATAAAAGCACACATTTTTATGCATTTGATTTCTCACGGTTGGGGGAGTTTACAAATCTTTGAATGAGAAATAGGAAGATGTGAAACATGGTCTCTGAAAGGGTAGTATGAGTTTGAGGCTTTGCTCTAAGGATAATGCTGTGCACTATTACATGTTTATTGTCTTTTTGGCATTTCATGGCAATTCCTTATGAAAAACACACAATCTCAACCTGGAATTCAAACATACAGCTCAGTTAGCCTTGGCATTCGGCTCATTCCCAAGGAGGGAGATGCTGCAGCTGAATATTCCCACCCTCTCTGCCACATGCAGGGCACTAATGGTATTCCACAGGTACAATCCTGACCAAAATCTGCCCCTGCAATCTCACCATGAGAACTTGCCTCCCATCTCCATCCACTCAGTTGGAATTCAGCAATAGCTGGGCAGAAACATGGAAGAAAATGCTGCTTATTCGATGTGCACTTTCTAAACCTGCATTTTCCGAGTTCATTACATTAATCAAACCAAACCAAAAAAAGTTGCCTATGGTAAAGAGTTTTGGCCCCACACCTTCTCCAGCATCTCCCCATCCTCGTGGACCATCTCAGAGACATTTCTCCCCAAGGGAGACCAGCCAGGACTGGGCATTGCAGGCAGACCCTGCCAGACATCCCCCACCAGCAGGGAATCTCCCTCATATTCCACCACTGAAGCAAAAACTCCTATTAAAGGTTAAACCAACACATCCTGCTCAGGACAGCGTGTGCCCCTCGAGAGGGAGATGTGTCTGCTTGAATTAAGATTCACTTCATAGCCAGGTCCTGTTCCATTTTATTACAAAGGCTTGAAACCAAGTACAGAATGAAATGTTTCAGTAAGGACCAAGATCTTTCTGGTATTTTAGAATTTTGTGGGGGGAAAAAAAAAAAAAAGAAGAAACTATGAATTCAAGGAGTTGAGTATTATTGGAAAGGGAGGTGACATATTTTGTTGTAATGCCTTAAACTGGATAAAGAGAAGTGAATAAACTACACCCCATGCAAGTTTTTGATAGAGGTGACTGTTCTCTACACATCATTTAAGCATAGTCCCTCTTCTAATATCATTCTCTGAGAACAAATGCAGAAGAGAAAAGAGGAAAGAAAGGTAGAATACAGTTTAAAAAGAGCCTGGTACTTTGGTTCTGCTCTTCCCACTTGTTAAACTCAGCATCTAAACAGGAACAGACCCCAAAACCACCATCCTGTCTTCCACCCTCAGAGATTCGTCTTCAGTTACAGAGGACATTTAAATGCCAATCACACATGAAACCAAGCACCAAATGCTGATCCAATTAAAATACTAATGATAAAAGGAATTAATTAGAATATAAATTTAAAATTATGAAACAAGTTATTATTAGGTTACCAATTCCAAGTAGAATGCCACTTAGAGTGTGCCTCTCAGAGCAACACCTTGGAATTCCGGGTAAAACAACAATCTGGATTACTAAAACACCAAAATCAAAATGAAATATTTTAACTTCACTGAAAAAAAAAGTTTCATTTGCATTAAAACTTTTTTTTTTATCAGACATATTTGCAATTTCTATGGGGTTTTTTTATGAACTTTGACATGTCAAATTTCTACAGAAGAGAAATGCTCAACTTCAGGCAGTTCCAATAAAGAAGAACACAGGTTACACACACTGCAAGTTATTTTTCACTAGAAGGTTTGCTGTTCTGCTGCTGGTTTTTTCTTGTTTCTTTTTAGTGAAGAATTATATTCAGAGCATCCTGCAGCACTGAAAACCCCAGTAATGCTGGCCCAACAAACAATTCACTGCAACCAAGCCCCTGTGCCAGTAGAAGGTGTTCAGTTTGCAGCCCTTGCAGGAGACATGAACAGAGATGTGCAATGAGCCACATCAAGCAATAATGCACACAGCCCTTTGCTTTGGCTCCCTCCCTTGCAATGGGTACAGGAATCTTTTCCCTCCTGTGCCAGGCTCCCAGGCAGCTCAGGGGCACGAGGGGCAGGACACTGGCACCTTTCCATGTTCACAACACACCCAAGGGAATTCTTCTCTGCTGTGTCTCGGTTTTCCCATGTCCATGGACACCAGGAAGCCCATTTTTGGAGCCAGATCACAAAATGCACTCACAAATGGAGTGAGCTGAGCCCCCCCTTAACAGCTCACTGTTAGTCCCAGCAATGAATTACAGTCTTAATAGGTTGTTCTGTGTTTGCCAAGAGAACCTTTGACTCCCTTGTCCCTCTTACACCTCTTTTCCCAGCCCTTCTGAATTCCCAGGCGTTCAGCAGAGTCCCCACAGCACCTCACTTTGCACAGTCAGCACAGTCCCAGCTAATCAATGCTAAGAGTTGTCACAAATGCAATAAATCAGCACCATTCTAAGGGCAAGAAAACTAAATTCATACTGGTTTTGTCTGCACATACAGGCAAACACACAACTCCAGGCAGACACAACCTGGGGCAGGTAAACAGAGGCTTTGGTGGTGGGGAAAGCTCTGTCCTGCCAACCCCAGGGTGGGTCAGATGTGATGAGAACTGTGGGGCATCAGGTCTCAGCTCACAGCAGGTGAGCTTAAATCAGCCTAGGTGGAGAAAAATTCCTGGCAGGGTCATTTAACCAGTCATTTTATAGGAGGAAAATGGTGAAAAACCAAGTGAATCCTGGAAAATGACACCCCCTTTCTCTTCATTCCCTTTGCCACAGCTGTGGAAGCACGACAAGCATACTGAGAGGCTCACACAGGCTGCTTTAGCAGCAGTCACTGTTTCAGAGCAGGACATGCTCTCCCTGGACTGCCCATGGTTAAATAACCAAGTCTTTACTTGGTTTTGCTGTCTTAGAAAGAGAAGTAGCAAAGAGAAAAAAAGATCTATATTCACTGTGCATAGGAGGGAGTGACAGCCCTACAAAGCACATGAAGGAGAAAGAGTTGTCTTTCATAAGTTGAAAATTATATTGATTTTTATTGACAGGTTTTGTTCATTATGCACTTGGGAATATTCTCTGCTGATCCCAATGCAGAGCTGAATCCATGAATTTAAGCAGACTATTATACTGACAGAAAAATCACATCCCTAACCTTAGATCCCCAGAGGTACAATTATTAACCTCCAGGGCAACTTGTAAAGAGCAGTTCTGTGGATGGAAAATAGCAGCTTTGGGCTTGTAATGCAGAGCTGAACAGAAAATTATATTCTTGGGTGTCAGAATTGGATGGGCTGGGCAGAGTCCCCTGCCCAGTGAGCAGATCAGCTTCTCCACATAGTACAGTGAGGGCTTGAAAGACCTTTCTGTGATGCCCTATTGGATTGCCACGGGCCCACTGGTTCAAACCTTTTCAGACATCATAGGCTGTTTCCATTGGGCTAATAAAGCGATTCCTGCATTTATCCACATCCTTGGAGATGGGAGATTTTGGAAGAGAAATGATGGTTCTCTACTAGATTTGCATCTTCTGGTTTCTTGTCCATGGACCTCAAGCCTGGGAGACTAAAACGTAGAGGAAAAGCAGCCCAGTATTGCCCCACATTACAGTGATCCTGGCTAAGAATCAGTTTAATAAAGAGAACATGGATTTTTTTTTCCTTTGAGCTTTTTATGTGAATGATCCAAGGAGATGGTCCCCAAGTGCAGGGGTCCTCACCTGGCAGCACATGATCAGTGATGGGGGGAAGACTTCACGTAGCAGAAAAGGCTTGTAGCTTCATATTTTTGGCTTTTACTGATTTCATTGTTTTGGAGGTTGAGACCTACCTAAGCCTCACTTTTGTCAGGAACATATTTTGGCTGGAGGGAAAGAAATGGACTAATTTTCCTCCTGAACTGAAGAAGATACTAATTAGAATTAAGATATTCCTTCTTTAAGGTTTCCCTCAGTGTGCTCGCCAGGGACTGATGGAAGGGAACTCGCTGGGAGGTGATGCTGAGCCCAGAGCCGTGGGCTGGGGGGGACAGAGGTGTGGGCTGTGGGTGAGCCCAGTAACCCCAGGAGGAGCAGGGCTGCCCAGCTGGCTGCAGCACCACAGCCAAGCCCCGAGGAGCCTTGTCCTGTCACCACCGATGTGTTAGAGCCTGTGAAGTACCAGCAGCCCGAGGACATGGATACAGATATTTTAAAGTGACACGAATTCCCAGGTCTGGGCTGGCGTGCTCAGCTCAGTCCTTTGCTGGATGAAGTTTGGATGCTGTGCACACCAACCTCCATTGCCTCATTGATTTCTCTCCTTTTTTATTTTTTTCTTCTTCTTTTTATTATTCTCCTTCCTTCTCTCTCCTTCTCCAATGCCAGTGCCAGGACTGTACCTGGGAAATCAATTCAGCCTCTCCCCTTTCCCTACTCACGTGCTCTGCTGCTGCCTGAACGTCTCTCCACACTGAGTGTTACTACTAAAACATGTTTTTATGTGTTATTCCCCATCCTTCCAGTTTTATCCTCATGCACCGAGCCATATGAAACACACAGGGTGAAACTGAGCAGATAAACAGCAGCCAAGCCAAACCAGCACCACCCTCCTCACACTCAAACCACCACAGCTCTTCTGTACTTATCAAAGAGAGAGGGGGGTTGGAGTCTTGTTTTGGTTGCTAAGCCATCAAAAAAAATTCAAGTGTCATTTAAACATGTGTTTAGGTGATTGCTTGTTTCTTTAAACATAAACCCAGCCCAATGATAAACACACTAATATACACATTAAAATTGCACAGTGCAATTTTCTCATTATACACAGCAAGAATAATTCATACAATGATTGGAGACTAATATTAAAGCAAATTTTTTATTTAATTCTGAACAGCAGTGCTGTAAGTAAAAGGAAACCCCACTCACTAAATAACCTGGGAACATAATTACTTCAAGCACATCTCATGGGGCCTATTTCATCATCCCTTCATGACCTCAGAGTGGATAATGCAAAGAAAATGGACCGTGTGTTTTCCCACAGAGATGCAGCCATCCAATTCCTTTCCACTTTTCTTCACCTAATGCCACTGAAAAGCACTCAAATCACTCAAGATGCTGAATAATAATCCAACAAAACACCCTCTTATTCTGCCTTATTTCTTCCTGGAGCTGATGGATAAAGTTATTGGAATCCTTAAGGATGAATCTGGGAGGGGAGGTAATGAATGCAGGAATGTGGTGGGAGTAGCTTGGCCAAAACAGTTATCCCTGCGTGGAGCAGCCAAGGGTTGGGAATCAGTGTAGGAAACACCCCAGGGACATCTGTGGGTACAAGGTGCACTTGTACCTGTGACAGAGAGGAAAACACCAGGGACCTCCCCACCAGGGATCAGGGGGCAGCCAAGGGTGCCAAGGACAACCTGCATGTTGTGCCTCACAAAGAACCAGGATTCTGAAAGCAGGTGTGCACATCTGGGCACAGAACCTTTTCTCCATGGAGCTGTTGCACTCATTCCCTTCTTCCCTGAGATTTGAGGTCACCAAATGTGAGCTCAGACAGTGGCCTCTGTTTGTGACAGTGCTATCTGTGTGTGCAAATACCAAAATGGAGAGGGTTAGACATTAGTATAAGGGCTACACATGATGATAATGATATGTGAGGGTTGTACAGTTGTACATCAGCAGTGCTTTTGGCTTTCCCCAAAAATCCCTTTTATGCTAAGGCTGCCCTGAAGGTCAGGAATCAGTGCCACATCCTCAGGGGGCTGTGGGTAAGACTGGAGTGTTACTGCCCAGCCCCTGCTTTGAGCACCCACTGCTGTGCTGGGGAGCAGGAGAACAGCTCACAGCTCCTGGTGGGCTTCCACCTGGAAATCATGGGAGCTCCAGTGACCCCACCATGGCTGACCTGGGAGAAATGGAACAGCCACACAGCACATCCAGAGGGCACACCAAGTGCACGGGATGACACACACAGGAGCTCAACACCTCACCATCCTCACCCCTGGGAACAGCCACGGCTGCACGAGTTACCTAACAAAACAGGGATTTCATCCACCACTGAATTCCCAAGGAAACTTTGCTCAGAGGATTTGGATGTGCTCTGCAGCACTGGCTGGCACTGACAACTACATAAATCTCCAGGTCTGATCCTACAAGGCTCAGGGATATTTTTAGCTGCCCTCCCAGGGGACAACCTGTGGCGCAGCTCAGTACCTGGCAAGGGACACGGCACTGATGGCTCTTCTTGGGCAGGAGGGAAACAAAGGGAATTCAGCAGATCTTAAAACTCCAACTCTAAGGAGCAGCCACTTCCAGAGCAGGGGGATATTTCAGCTGGCAATGCCAGGAGTGCTGGGGACAGGGAACCTTCAGCCACCCCCAAGCCCAGCAGTGCAGGAGGTCAGTGGTTGAGCACCTTGATGGTCAGACAGCAATCTGGCTCCCCTTCATCAGGTCTGTTGCTTCCAGTTTATCAGATTAATTAAAGACTGAAAGTTGATTTCAATTTCACGTTCTAATTTTCAAGAACTATCAGATGTTCAGAATATAAAATACAATTCTTTACTCATGTTTGAATCAAAGACAAGGAATATCCAGGAATCTGTTCTTACCCCTACAGTTAGAAGGCTGTAAGACACCAAGTATTTGGGCAAAGCAAAAGCTCAAGTAAAGGAGGAAGATAAGAAGGAAAACGAGGTTATATTCCCTAATCTAGCGACTAGACAAGATTTTCAATACAAGGACACATAAAGGGGAGTTACATGCTAAATATCATGTTTAAAAGAAATCCTCCACTTTTGCTCTATGCAGAAAGCTAACTAGAAGGAAACTGAACATTTTGGCACATTTTAAAAGATCCCAAGGGGCATTTCCAGTGTGGGAAGCCTAAACCTTTGGTCTGTGTCTGGGTAGTCAGAACAAATCAGCTGTTACCAGGCATGGCTGTCATGGTCCTGTCAGAGAGCACTCCAGGATCAGCAGCCAGCGTGGCAGAGGGGAGCAAGGGGAAGCCTTGCAGCTGGAAGCCCAGATGTTAAGGGACCTCTGTATGAGATGCCCAGTGTAAAAACAGAGAGAGAAGTTAAACTACGCTGCACCAAACTGAGTATAATGCAAATATCAATGGTGAAACCACAGAGAGCAACTGGGACACCCCAAGAGCAGCAGGAGAACAGAAAGATGTGCAGTTATAGCTTTGTACTGGTTTTAAATGAGCCAGGTCCCCTTTCAGCTCTACTCTAGTCCTCCATTCTATTTCCACACAATCCTTCCCTCTGTGCCTCAGTTCTCCTGCTGTAAAATGGACTCCACAACATTTTTCTCTCCCAGCAGTGCCTGTTTCACCTGGATGTCAGTGCAAGCTTGTGCCATATGTCCAGTAGGAAGCCTGAATTCTGAGCAACACACCCGTGAAAGAAAGCATTGGCTAAAGAGATAGATGTCAGATATTATGGTTGGAATTATATTGCACCACAGACAGCACTGTCAGCAAAGTCCCCACCAGGGCCAGCTGGAACTGCTGTTTATTTGTGCCTGGAAAGTCTCCACTGGAATGAATGGCCTGAAAAATCATAGAATGGTTTGGGTTGGAAGGGACCTCAAAGGCCATCGACCTCCATGGGCAGGGACAGCTCCCACTAGACCTTGTTCTGGTTTATGTGTTCAAGCGGATGGATCCTCATTCCTGAAGATGCAGGTGAGGAAAACAACAGGGAGGTCTAAACTTTAATCTTCTCTGTCTTGGAGCACAACGTTTTCCAAAGGGGCTTCAACTCCTCCCCTTGCTGTGCATTTACAAAACTGTTCACTTGTGCATATTAACTTGGATTTGGGAGCAGTACAGGCTATTTTCAGGACAGGATTCAGAGTTTGCCTTAGAAGATTTCAGTTTAGAAAGGCAGTCAGATAAGCAGAAATGAAGGCCAGGAATATGGTTTTGCACTGTATTACTGCCTGCAGCAGCTTGTGTTTCAATATTTAAAAAAAAGCAGCTATCACAAGTCATTGATGCAGAAGGGTATAGGTAAATGTCAGTGCAAATACAAAACAAATCTCTCCTAATATCATTTGATGTGGACAAAAATACTGATTTTTCTGGCTTTTAACTTCATGCAGGTCTGTGATTTCATAATGATGTTTGACTGAGGAAATTAAGGGAGAAGATAGCTGCCTTTAGAGAGGGTTAATAGACTCAGCATAGCTAATGCAAAGAGATGCTGCCAAAACTGTAATAGATGCAGATCATTTAAAATTTGATAGGATCACTTAAGAGCAAAGACAATACAAGCGAAGGACAGCTCAGTGTTTGCCCAGTAAACAGAACAATGATAAATTGGCCATGTCAACATAACCCAGGTGCAAATTTGGTTTAGGGGATGTGATGACAGCTCACTGTCCAGAGAGGCAACTGTTTTCTTAGAGGGAATTATTATTCTTCAGGGGAATGATGCAGCTGTGAGTGGGGGATTCAAGACAGGCTCCAGTTTAGTTTAGATATTAGGAAGAAGCTCTTGATTCAGAGGGTGGGGAGGCACAGGGTGCCCAGAGCAGCTGTGGCTGCCCCATCCCTGGGAGTGTCCAAGGCCAGGTTGGATGGGGCTTGGAGCAACCTGGTCTCGTGGAAGGTGTCCCTGCCATGGCAGGGGGTGGGATGGGATGAGCTTTGAGGTCCCTTCCAACCCAAACCATCCCATCAAAGAGCAAATATAATTACTCCCTACAAAGAGGAAAAAAAACATAAGGAATACAACCAGCTTTTAATGGCACTGATACCAAATCAAATCCGAGTTGGACAAACCTTGGAAAAAATATAACAATATAGTAATAAATATTTAGATTGTGTTATGTATTAGGAATTAGCCTCTCAGGTACTGTTTATATTTCAGATGTGTTGCCACATCTGTATGACTGCTGCTCTACATAAATATTTCCAGGTAAGAATTTACTGCATATTTTTTCCCTCTGCCTCTTGTACAGCTGAAACTTCCCTTCCAGGTGGCAGGATGGGCAGTAGGGAAACCATTCTCACCACTTTTCAGGGGTATAAACAGTTGAAATCCCCATTTATTACTCTGCCCAAACGAGAGGAAAATCTGAATTCTTCAGGAAATTCATCCTGTGCTCCCACAGCATTTTCCCTCAGGGTGAAATTCTGGCAACATGGAAGTAACAGCAAAGCTGCCTCAAACTTCAGCATAGCCAGAATTTCAGCCTTTTTATCCAAACCTGAAGCTCTAAAACAAAGTGAGCTGGGCTTATGAAACTTGAATTATTGTTATTTAGGTTTAATGCTTATTACTTCAGTCGTTTCTTCAACGTATGTTGATTCAAAACCTGAAATTTCTAACTAATGGCCTATTTACCCTCTATGTTTATTTATGTAAACATAAATCCTCTGTTTTTCCACTCAAAGGCTGCACTTATTTTTCCAGTAGCACTTTCTCCTCTGTCTTTTTGTGAAAATAGCTCCAGTAAAGAGAAACCTGAAAAATTTTATTCTGAAAGTAACCTCCATCTCTCAAAAGAAAAGTTAAATCAATTTGATGCTTCACCTGGAGTCAAGGCAGGAGTCTCAAATGGTGACATATGGCAAAGCACCTCCAAGCCTGCTGGGAACTCCCGTTCTCACATGACAGACCTGCCTAAGAGGCTTTGAAGGAGAGCAAACACACGTCTAGGGCAGGGAAATCACAGCTCCCAAAACTCAATAACCCCTACAGATGTCCTCTGCTCTCAGGGAAAACCTGCACCTGTGGGACACATCCATGGGCTCCAGGGTTCCATTTCTCCCTCAAGTGCAAGGGCAGAGCAAGTGCTGGGTAAGAAAAGAAGCTCAGTCTGGATGAAACAGAGTATTTGGAGTGGCCAAGCAGGAAACCTGGAGGGCTCTAGTGGATAGATAGCTATATGGAATTGTGGAATGGTGTGAGTTGGAAGAGACCTTAAAACTCATCTTTCCAATCCCCCTGCCACGAGCAGGGACACCCTCCACTAGCCCAGGTCACTCCAAGCCCCATCCAGCCTGGTCATCGATTCCCTCCATGCTTGGCTACCACCATTCACTCCACATTTGGCACTTGCACCACGTCCCCTTCCCAATCTAAAGCCCTGGCAGCACCTCAGACCTTCCAGTGGTAGGTCACGTTATTCTCCCTGCACACACAAGCCAAGGCCCAGCAGCACAGGCTGTGGCTGCTGCTTCCCAAGCCATCATCCCCCAGCATTTCATCCCAGCAATGAGGTTTCCTCTCCTCCAGCCCGGGGCTGCAGCTCTGCACTGCCCTTGGGGACAGGGCCATAGGGCTGGGGACACTGTCCCCCTGCCCCTTCACTGGGGCACACCACACAGCCTTTAGGACTTTACCTACATTGCTTTATATTTTGTTCAAGGGCATAATTGCTCATCCTGGGGAAAGGCTCACATGCCTTTCTCTGCCTTGAGAGCTACAGGGGCAAGGCAAGATGCACTGCCAAGATTTCTTTTAATTCCTATAAGCTGAATCCACATAAAGCCAAATCTAATAACCTTGCAATGAAAACCTCATCTTTGCCATTTTACCTCAAGAAAGAACCTTGAAGATAAAAAGGCAGCATTTTCTAATTTCCTCGTGAATAAAAAATGTGCTAAGTAGAAGCTTAGGCTTTAGGGTTTGGAGTTTTTAATTTATTTTATTATTTTTTAATCTATTTTTAATCTATTCGATGTATATATAAAAGGTTATGAATACATAAACCTAGAGCAATAAAGAAATCTTTCAAACATAACACTGGAATCATAAGCATTGCCATGCTCTGAGTGTATTCTGATTAAATTATCTCAGTCTAATATTCTTTTAAAGGTGTACTGACCTCTGCTAAAGCAACAACCAGGGTCAAACTCCTCTCCACAAATAATTATCTTTCTGAGCAAGACAGTTCCCTTAATCGTGTTATCTTAAACAGGGGGAAAGTCCTGTCAGAAATAAGTCTCAAATACCACCCTGATTAATACAGAAAACATCCTTAAAAAAAACCAAAACCAACCAAGCAAAAAAATAAACAAACAAGCAAAAAAAAGGGCAATGGGAATTTGCCTAAAGCAGCCAAAGTAAATCTGAGTGGAGGCCTCAGGGTTTGAACTGCTGGCAGGCACTTTAATTTGAAGAGAGTGTAAAACATGTAGGGAATCCAGGATTCCACCCACAGGAGAATATTAAAAAGTTTTCCTTTCATTATTATGCCTGTCTGTATTGTGGTTTAAAATCCACACAGGGATTGCCAGAGCTTGTTAGCTGGCTTTAATAGTTGCATTAATAAATCCTATAAACTAATTGTGCAGTGCCTAAGTCAATTACATTCAAATGAGATAATACATTTCTCTAGAAATATGATAAAGAATTTATAAAGAGAGATGCTCCTGTCTGAGAGCCCAACAATAATACCCAGCCAGGAACCCAAATCCAGCTGCAATATGTGATTAAATCGATGGATGTGGGGATAAGCAAACTGCAACAATGGCAAGAGAGCAGAGGAAAGTATTAAACTGAATTATTTACACAATAAAATAATGAATGAAAGCAGAGCACTGAGCTTTCCACATGGCCAGCAGTTTAACTTCCAGACAAAGGTGGGAACCTCATCCTAAGCCCCATTTGTTTGTTTTTAACAACAAGGACAAGTATATGACCCTCTGTAATAAGAACCATTTTTTCCATTGGCCTTATAAGCAGCCCATGACCTTTAGCTCCCATCAAACAGAGGTGCTGCCTTGTGTGCTGAGCACAAAAGCCACTTTGGAGCTCAGGGTAACTTATGGGTCCCATCCTGCCTGCTGGCCCCCAGAATCACCCTCCTGGGCCTCCTCCTCTGCTGGAGCACATTATTTATCTTAGATAACAAGCCCCAAGCACTTGTGCTCTCCCAGATGAAAGTTATGGGTTACTTTGGACCAGCAGTGATGTTCAAAGACCTCAGCTAACAAGCCAACACCAAGTAAAGGCACAGAGCAATTCCAGGGTACAAGGTTGTTTTTCCTCCTTGTTTGTTAAACCAAATCATCTCACCCTAAATTTAACGGAGAAGCTGGTCCTGGCAGAGCTGTTGTCATCACCAGAGTCCACTCCAGACCCTACTTCAAGGGGATACAAAAATTCACCCCTGCCAAGGTGATGTTCAGGCTGATTTGGGCAGGGGGGTGAAGCAACTGCCCCTTGCTCAGCCCAGGATCTGTGAGGAAGGCTGAAGTAACCTCAGAGCTGAAACTGCACCTGTTTGCTGCAGAGGGGGAGAGTCTCTCCACCAGACACTCAGCATGGCCCAAACACCAAATTTAAAAATACAAGCATGACAAAAACTGGGCTGATGGAACAAGAAATCTGAAGTTAAGCTCTTAAATCCATAATTCAGCTCATAAATAGTTGATTTCAAGACTGCTGAGTATCCAATTAACAGGAGCAAGCTGGAGCTTAGCAATGAGAAGATCAGGTATTCTATTTAAAAGCCTGGCTGCAGGTTTAGGAGACAGATTTTTGACTTCTATTTTTGAAAAATATTGACCGAGAAGACTTTCACGTCATGCTCTACTTGCACAGGACTATTCATAAAATAAATGCCAAAATTCAAGGTTCTAAACTTTGTACTCCAACACTGAGCTGAACACACCTATGGACACGAGAGACAGATGGAGCAGCAACTGAGGTGGTTGCAGTTTTATGGAATGTGGGCCACCCTGCCCTGGGCTCTGAGGGTGCCACCAGCAGTTGTGGCCCTCAGGCAGCACCATCCCCTCTGCAATCCCCCCCAAACTCATGTTGTCCAAGGGCAGGCTGGATGGGGCTCGGAGCAGCCTGGGCTAGTGGAAGGTGTCTGTAGCACACGGGTTGGAGCTGGGTGATTTTCAGGTCCCTTCTATGGTCCCTTCACACCATTCTATGAAGGGAGTTGCTCATTAGCCTTCCTTTTTTTGGATATGCAGAGAAATAATTTTTAATAAAAGATAATTACAAAGAAGAAAAGCACTCAGCTCTTTGGGATGTGGACAAAGCCAGCTTCCAGGCACACAACTAATACATCAAGTGTGAGTTCAAGCATCTGAGTGGAGAAAACCCCAGGAAAATGCATGAAATGAAAATGCTGACAAACCTCTTGCTCCAGCAGTATGAATGGGGTCGCTATAATGATAGAAAACTATTGATTGCCAACTACTGTCTGCTTCAATTGATCAGGTCCTGCAAATCTCAGATAACACTCGTGTCATTAGAAGCCACTATTGTGCTCTGGTGGCTCTGAGTGATTGCGGTGCTATCACAGCTTTGATCAGCTGATAGTACAAGTGTTGGGAAGCTTGGCTATTGATTTGTAGATAAAAATGTTCCAGTACCTTGAGATCTGTCAGTGAAATTCCTTGGATGCAAAATAGCATTGTACCTTAATGGTAGGTCATTTGCTAATTAAGTTAATTTGCAAAGAACTTTTCTGGGGGAAGAGCTGTTGCACACACCTGCTAGGCAGGTAGCAAAGCCCGCTGAAGGACCAGGGCAACATATTCCACCTGAGCTAACAGCTCCTGGAACAGCCCTGCAGAGTTCCAGTTTTAAAGCTCAATTTATTCTTAGGTGATCACTGTATGAAAATCACTATAAAATTTGGACTAATGATGCAGGTGTTTCTCAAGAAGAGGCATCCAGCAGTGAGACCTCTGTGGCTTCCAGAAAGCAACTGTACAGTGCTGGGTTGGAAGGGACTTTGAAGATCACCCAGTCTCACCCCTGCCATGGGCAGGGACACCTTCCCCTGTCCCAAGTTGCTCCAAGCCCCGTCCAACCTGGCCTTGGACACCTCCAGGGATGGGGCAGCCACAGCTTCTCTGGGCACCCTGTGCCAGGGCCTGCCCACCCTCACAGGG
>JAWWEE010000025.1:8139190-8216572 GCA_035221455.1 Xenops minutus
TTCCAGGGATGGGGCAGCCACAGCTTCTCTGGGCACCCTGTGCCAGGGCCTGCCCACCCTCACAGGGAAGGATTTCTTCCTAATATATGGCCTAATCTTCCTTTCAAGCCCTTCCCATGCCTGATCCCTTGTGGGAGCTCACTGTTTATCACTGGTTATTGCACCAAAAAGCGCTATCCCATCTACATCCCAAAGCCCATAAATCCAATCCTTTTCTCATTCAGGTTCTGTTGGATGTACTTAACCCCATCCTCCTCTGCAGACCACCTGACAGCCTTAGTCAAATTACACTGCTCATTCCACTCTGGCACTTGAGGATGAGGAAATTTGGTCTTATTAGTGGGTAACATTTTAATTTGGCTTCTCATAGGGTGATTGGCACACTGGAATTACAGCAGTCCCTGGGATCTCTTCAATCCAGATGTTGCTCAACAAGGTGCAAGATCAACTCATGGGAGGAAAGTCTTCCAACAGAAGCCTCGAGTCAGAACTGCAAAGCCAAGTGTCCTATTTTTCATTATGTTGCAGTTACAACACAAAACGGGATTATTTTTCCTTTCCAATGATAAACTTCGAATAGCAGCTGTGGATGATACCCTTCTTTAGAAAAAATCTCCTTTCTTCTTTTTTGTTTTTAACCTCTTTATATACTATTCCAGTGCTCCAGATTTCTAAAATTCACATTCATGGACTAAAAACCCAAAAATACCCCAACTCACCACATTAACAAAGCTGGATATCCAAGAAGACTTTACCTAATACCTTAAACCAACCCAAAGGTAATCTTTTTCTTTCTGTAGCAGCCAAACTAAAATACCCAATAAACAAGTTTCTAAAGCACAAAAACATATTTCAACACCATCATTGCACTGGAGAATTTGAGGCTTTAAAAGAGGAGCTGGCATGTTCAGGTGACCTTTGTCAGGGTGCCAAAAATGTCTTTTTGGAAAAATATCCTTTTATGTTACAACGGGGGTTTCTTTATGTGACAAATGCACTCTCTATACAAAGAGATGTAAGAGCAGAGCACAGAGAGGAGGTCAAAGAGAAGGACTCCTGGTGACCCGAGGAAGGGCTCTCCAGAAGGAGCCCTGTGCAGGGGCTCTCCTGTCCCTGGTTTGGATGCCCCTCTCCCAGGGCACATCACAGGAACTATTTTTAAGCTGTGCATGCCAAAGCTGGTGGCCTTTGCCTGAACTGAAGGCAAAGCATTGAAGAGCAGTGATGAAGCTTGGCTTCATTAGAGGCTGAGAGCATCTCTCTGGCCTGCCTTGAGCTATTTCTTCATAGAGCAGAACCATCTCCCATTGGCCCACTTCAGCAAGAGGAAATTTGGGTCATGCAGAGCAGCTCTTGCTACTCCACTTAAACTCGTAATAAAGACAGCAAAACTGTTCTTTGCTGTAGACAAACTGCCTTTAGCTTTCCCAGCTTGTGGCAGCTCCTGAGCACAGGTTTGTTTAGAGAAAACACAATCTGGCCAGGGTGTGCATTAATTCCTGAATTTGTCATTAGAACACATGGAAACTTCTGACATTTCTAAGCAAATACGTCACACAAAACCACTCCTCAATGACATGTAATTCACAGAAAAGATGAGGTTTGACAACACCTTTGTACAGACTGTAAAGCTTCACAAGGAGCACTCTCAGTTTCCAATTATTTTATAGTACTGTCCTGACCTTTTTTTTTTTTCTTTTGACATGATCCTGTTTGCTTTTGACTTTGCTGCTGTTAAAAGGCTGGCAGGGATTTATGCTGTAGTGACCAGGTGAGCCCTGGCAGCTGGGGCTGAGGTGCTGCTCTGGCTTTGGGTCAGTCACAGCCCGTGGCTCCTCATTACAGGATGGCAACACCTCTGGGGTTCGTGGTCCTGACCCTCCCCTTGGGGTGCTGGGAGCAGGACAGGGCTCTCCCTGCACGGCTGGCACTGCCTGCCTGTAGAATGAGCAACTTCAGTAATTGGAGCATGAGGGTCTGCTATTTAATGATCACAGAACTGTTTAGGCTGGAAAAGCCCTCTGAGCTCATCCAGTCCAGCTGTTAACCCAGCACTGCCATGTCCACCACTGACCTGTGTCCCCAAGTGTCACAGCCACACATCTTTTCAATCCCCCCAGAGATGGGGCCTCAGCCACTGCCCTGGGCAGCCTGTTCTGCTGCTTGATGACCTTTCCCATGAAGAAATTGTTCCCAATATCCAACCTAAAACTCCCCTGGCACAACTTGAGGCTGTTTCCTCTTGTCCTATCACCTGTGATCCCCCATTCTCTTCCTCATCCTCTGCTCTCCTCCTCTCCAGCCTGGCAACATTTAATCTTTTATTAAAACCTAATAATATTTGTGTCTATTTTTATCTTTCTTTGAGGTGAATTACTTCAGTTTCACTTATTCCCCTCCTCTGGGGAGCAGCTGTGCCATAAACAGGTGACTTTTGGACTCTTGCTTTGTAAAAGTGTTCTCAGGATCCCAAAGGACGTTTTGGATGGTAAAACAAAAGCGATGCTTCAAAAAGCAAAGCCCTCAAATATAGGAGGCCTCACCATTCATTATTTCAAAGTCTTGAACCATTTAAAGCAAAAGGAGCATTTAATTCAAAGACCCTATGGGGCTTTTTTTTTTTAATATTGCTAAAGTGGTCTGCTACCTTTAGCAATAAAAAAAAAAAGTCCAGAATATAAAAGCAGTTTAAAAACACTATTCTGTTAGAAAAATCCACAAAAATAGCCTTACCTGTGGGTTCCTGCTTTTACTGTAAAAAAGAGACATTTCCCTGCAGGTACCCCCCATCTCTTCTCTTACATGACCTTTGCAAAAGTTTAAAACAAATTACAAGGAATTGACGGGTAAAGAATACCTCTTTGCCTCTCTGAAGTTAAGAATATTGACTAAAACTAAAGGGTATGTCCTTTTCCCAACCTTTCTGAGAAGTCTGGGGGAAAAAAATTTAAAAAATCAGCTGTTGTGCTTCTGACAAATGCTTGTGCCAAATTTTGTGCCAGAGTGAGTCTGGAAGGAATGTCACATGGTGCACAGAAAGCTCTAGGGAAGGGGTCATTTTTGCCTTAATTTAGCCATGTGCTTAAACTTTGCAACTTAAGATCAGAGGATGGATTAAATACACATTGCTGGCTGACTAAGACCTCGCTGGTGAGAAAGATTATGTCTTAATTCCTGTAAGTTACAGGATGTATCAAGCACCACGAGCTAAGAAACCCTTGTGAGAGATGGACACCAACAGATGGGGGGATGCTCTGCCTTTGGCCTTCATTTCCTTCGAAGCAGTACAGCCATATCCATTCACTGACCCAGGTGAAAACCTTGGACTTTTTCCCCCCCAGAAAAGTGAAACTCATGTCCCAGGACTGCTGCAAAAAGAGCAGATCACGAAAGCATTTCTGGCAAAACTCTCTGCACTTCCAGGCTGCATTTGTAGGGGAAGTTATGCACAAAGAAACAGAAAAGCTTTGCTATTTATTTCCAGTTAGTTGGGATTCAGGCACAGTCCCCATAAGAAGTCCTTTTCCATAAAGCCCTCCGAGTTTAACCTGGCATGCTCTGTGATATTCCAGCTGTCAAACTAGATCACCTCAACTTTTCCTTCTTTACTCTTGACCTGAGTTTCTCTAAGAGCACCGCTTTAAATGAGGTCCCATGAGAAACATGACAGTAGATTCTCTGTTTCATGATGGTTAGAGAAGTTGCCATTGTTTTCCCATCATTATAGTGATGTCTGAGGCATTGGAGGAGAGGAATCATTTGTTAGCTCTCTTGTCTGCTTTGTGCTCACCAAAGGAAACCCAGGTGTGACTTTATTGACCCCCTTGACAAATAGCATGGTGGGGTTTTTTGCAAGAATTAATTTATCCTATTAGATAAGGCATCTTCACACATTTGGAGTCTGACTCCATGCCCAGGTGCACCCATTTTGTGCCATGGAGAGATCACTTCCCTGTGGCACAGAGGAGAGAAGGGATGCTCAGGATTTCTTTCCTAGATGATATTCTTCAGTATAATAATTCTGTGGACATGCCATTAGCTTGTGTCACAGAGAAGGAATATGAGGGAGGAAGAAGCTTTTGTTCCATAATGCTGTATTTCAGTCATTTAGTCTCATTGGTTTTGTGCAGTTAGGAATGAAAGATATAACTTCAGGCTTGCTATTGCTCAGGATATATATGTACCAAGGCAGAAATGAGAGCAGAAAACCCACAAATCTGCAGTAATGGGAGCAGGATCTACGTATTTAAGGCTGCTAAATATGCAGACAAGTACTCAGATAGGCCCAGGATTAATTCCAAATTTTTGTCTGTCTCTGACCCAGACAGAACATTATTAAATGGAAATCTCTCCCTCCCCTCTTTCCCTGTCTATTATTCTCAGTTCTAGGATTTTCCATGCAAAGAATTATACATCCTTATAGAGATTCTTTTCACCATAATTCTCCACTCTACCAATGGCCTATGATAGTCACTTGCTGAGTTTTGTGTTAACACACAGAGACACTTCAATGTGCATGATGGAGTCTGGCACAAAGAGGAGGAAAACCTTGGATTTGGCAGCAGGAATCCAGCCCTACCCCAGCTGGTGGGGACCAACCTCTGACAAAGTCATTTTACCCATTTCTTCTGGGTAATGCCCAAGACTCACCCCCCCTGTCTGCAAAGCCATGACTTGGGGGTAGTTTCACCCTGTGTGCAGCCCCCTCACCCCCCTAGGACACTCAGCTCCTGGCTGTGTCAGTGTGCCTGTCAAGCATAACACAGGAGCACGGCTTTGTGCATCAATAAAATCCCCACTGAAGATCCAGCACCCCAGCAAGAGACTGTTTGCAGAACTGATATAAATAATCACTGTGCCCAAAGCGCTCTTTGGCTGACATTAACTGTGGCTACAGCAGGAGCTTGTCATGACTGAACAAAAAGAATGTGTCTTTTTAGCCTAAAAATACACAGCAAACAGACTCCAGCAAGAGCACTTCAGTTTTACCACAAATAAACTTGTGTTAGTCAAGACACTGCAATGAATGCATCCAGCCTTCGGGGTGATGTTTGTGTTGGCATCACTCAAACATGTTATTTTAAATTACACATTTGTTAGTAAAATGAGAAATGTACCTTTTTTAGCAGCACAGATAAACTCCTGATTATTCCAGCTATTTTGGCACAGCTCTCCAGCACACACAGAAAATCCTACAGCCAGAAATTCCACATATCACAGGGTTTTGTACCAGCAGAGAAATGTCTTAAAAGACTTTGGGTGCTAAGGCAAGATTCAGAACCATGCAGCCAGCAGGCAACATAATATTTTTTTCAGTAATAAAGCACACAATGCTGCTTGTGATACAAAACTCTTCCCAGTGGTTTCCTCCACTAGTATTTTGGGCATTGGGGATTGCCTTGTGCAAGGATATCATAACAGATAAAGCCAAATAAAATATCTTCCTCATTTTTGAGGGAAGTGGCTTTGATCCCTTAAGCTGATCAGTCCCACGAGTGTAATAAACTCACCAGCATAAATAAGGCTTCACATTAAAGCCATGCAAGTTGCTCTGGGAATGAGGTGTGAGTCAGGTGAAGGTTTCTGCCTTTAATAAACTGAGGATAATTTAAATTTTGAAAGGGTCAGTGGTACTTCACATTAGTTCTCCACTTTGCTTTTTGAGATCACGATTTCAATGCAATGTTGACCACTGATTGAAAACAATTTGAACAACAGGGGGGTGGGAGAGCTCCATACCAGGGAAAGTAATAGCTTTGCCTTGTCATTATGGGAGAGCATTTATAGTCAAAGACAATGGCATTAATAGATTCATTCATTCATTCAGAAACAACCCCAGACCTTTCAAGCATGCAATTAAAATCTCTGTCACTTTATATGGAGCAAAGAACTAGTGCTTTACTGTCTAGTCACCAAGGTGGAACACAGTTTATTTGACTGATTACAGCACTGAAATCTACAAAACAATCAGGATTCATGAATGTTTTTGTGGTTATTGAACAGTTACCCGAACTAAATTACTTTGCAAACAGTGACGAAGTCATCCAAATAATAAGTGAAGGTATTATTACTTGATCAAGAGTAAGAGAGAAAAAAAGTCAGAAACATGAGACTGAAAGGGCTGTCCTGGGTCACTCTGTCTCCTGAGAGGCCAAAACTGCTTCGCTCAGGACAAATATCATCTTAAATGACATTTCTCTTGAGCCCTGCCCTTTCCCTCAAGGGCTTTCAAGGACCCTGCTGCTCCCAGTTCCTGGTGATGCACAGCCCATCTACACTCACTTGGTCTCACCAAGTACCACCTGGTGAGTTAAGAAGTTCTTCCCTCACTCTTGCTGTCTATCCTTTCAGGGCAGCCCTCAAAGCTCTCATTCTGCTGGGCCAAATAAGCTCGGATTTATGTCTGAGCTTCATCCTTTCAGTTACTTCCTCACACATAATTATCAAACTCTACACTTGGTTTTAGGTTTTTTGCAGCTTGAATCCATCTATTTTGATTCTAAGGGATCGGTGCCGTATCCAGACATTAATGCCTCTGGATAAATGGAGGAAACACTTCAGCTGTTTAATCTTACACTACATTGGGTTTTTATACAGCCATAGTGTTTTAGTGCTCCATAATCACCCTGTGAGCAAACAGCAGGCCAGACTTTCTCCTCATTAGACATTTCTAGCTGAGGAGTTTTTGCCTTATAATACCAATCCGTGCTGCAAGTCTCTAAGCCCATAATCAATCTCACTTTTCCTTCCAAGTTTCCTGCACCTCCACAGAAAAAGCAGCACATCTACATGCTTTGTCTACCATGGGGTTTCATACAGGGGGGGTTGCCAGTGGCAGGTTTTCCCCCTCTGGACAGAGGGGCTCCAAGCCCCTCTCACGAGCTGCTCACTCCAACAGTGACCTGCTCCTCTTTGCCTTCCTGAAGAAAATATTAGCCAGGGATTTCATCTTTCTTGTTCTTCCTTCTCACTTCAGTGAAGGTATTTCTGCCTCTTAGCTCAGGATTATTTCTCCAACACATCTACAAATGCAGATGTAGAAAAGCATTTGTTCCTGCAGGTTCAAGGGATGCTGGATAAGAAATTTGTGAGCTATTACATCAAGGAATAATCAGGCTCCAATAGGAATTACCCCTGGATGTTCCTCTGACATTATGCACCAACGTGTCTCCCCACCATGGCATCATTATAACAATCACTATTAACAGACTTATTCCCATTTCCAAGATGTTTTCAGGAAATACATCTGAAGACTTTTTTTCACCATGCCAATAAACCAGCCAGTTATCAATACAGATATCAATGGGCCAAATTTCTTCCAGGAACATTAAAATACATATTTTGAATAATCCCCACACACAAACTGATTAGATGCTTGAGCCTCGTTAAAGTCAAGAGGAGTTAAAAGCCTTAGTAACACACTTGTGTATTTTGGAAGGCTCACCAACCTAAAACCCCAAACAAACACAAAAATCCTTGTACATCTAATTTGAAACACAGTTTGGTACATGAAAATTTGAAGAGAGCAGAAGGGAGAAAGGGGAGAAGAGAGAATTTAAAGGCTTTTTAGTGTGACTCTCATTGCTTAATCTGTAAACTATCGTGGATTTACTTGCTACTCAGAGCCTTGTCTTCTGTCGTCCTGAAAGCACTTTGGCATCCTTGGGAAGGACACACAGAACTGCTGCTGGAGAGGGACTGCTGTGACTGCATTTCACTAAATCTTCATCTCTAGCCACACAAACCAACCCATTCCCATGTACTCTTCTAAGTTCTCACTACTCCTTCCTCACACACCTCCTTTATTGGGATGGTGTGGTGGAACAGTGAGACTTTGGGATGATTTGGACATGACAAAGTGTTTGAGGAGTGGTGGTTCAGCAGCACCAGAGCAGCACCAGAGAAATATTGCATGGTGACTCATGATTATTCTAGTGCTTGTCAGAATTTGCTCTGCATAAGCCAAATATTCTTAAAAGTTTTAGACTGAAGAGAATGAAAGCAATTAATTTATATTAATAATTTGATTAAAGTGCTGCATCTCTAAGTGATGGATGAAGGAGGGATTAACCTCCTCCTCATGGTAGGGTTGGTGATGTCTTTTGCAGTCCTGCCAGGAGCAGGGAGTTGGACTTGGTGATCCTTATGGATCCCTTCCAACTTGAGATACTCCAACTGAAGCCACCACGGAGACCACCACAGCCCATGGAGGAAGCCCTCAGGTCTGTCACCACCACCCACTGCTGGCTCCATCTTCCACCAGCCCCTCCCTCTGCCCTGCTCAGAATCCAGTGCCAAGCACAAAACAGGGGCTCAAACCCGACTCTGATGAGTGCAACATGACAAAGGAATTCTGGGCACAGCCCAGGTCACTTGAAAGCCCAGCTATTGCAGAGGAGCCAAGCAAGCAGAAGATGAACAGCCAGATCCCTGCCCACAGGCACACAGAGACATTTTACACCGAGTTCAGCACTTCAGAACATACATGAGACTTAGTGAATTAAACACAAGGAACACAGCCCTGCTGACAGCTTCTCTTACATATTGAGAGTGAGTTTACTGGGTTCAGTTCAGGCAAAGGCTTTTAAACACAGGCGTTTGCTCAAGCAGCAGAAAGGGACCAGAGGAACAAACCATGCCTTGATCTGCTCCTGCAGTAGTGCAGAAAGCCTGAAAAGTACAGCTTTTTGTCAACAGAAAAACACACAAACCAGGAAGCTCCAGGTTAGCAGGTAGGGATATCTTTTTCAAGGTAGAAAGGGAAGGCTCCAGGGGAAGATAATAGTTTTGGCAGCAAAAAGTAGATTTTTTTTTTTTTTTTTTGCCAATGTTTGTGTGATTGTGAATCCTGAACATACATGTGGGGACACCATTCTCTCCATATTTGCAGTTTGTTTAGTGAATGCAGAAATTTCAGCAAAAGACACACCTCTACAAATTGAAGAGATGCATGTCAAACAAAGCCAGTTCAAATACTGGTTTGAAATAACTCTCTCTTTTCTTATCAGAAAAGCAAACAATAGTACATGATACTAAGGGGGAGCAAGAGCTCATGCAGCAGACCACACAACCTACTTGAGATGCTGACAAGTTCATAAACCATAAGATTTCTGGAAAATCTTAATTTACAAAACACAAGGACCCCTGGCTGTTCCAGCAACCAGCCTGACTGCCACCAAGCATTTAGCAAGTTGAGCAAAGAGAGATGGTCATTTTGACTTTTCCTTTTAAAGAAGCCTGTCCAACATACCTTCTATAACACATTTTAGAACTACATACGAGTTTCAGAAAACTTGAGTCAGTCTTGACTCCTTTCCTAAAGTCTCCAAGACCTCCGCCCAGTTCACATCTCCCACAGCACCACCTAAATTGGGGTGTCACATCCTCTCACATGTGAGCATCAATACTAAACCTGCCTTCCAGCCACCAAATACCAACAAGTATTGCCAGTGTGACATCAGATCACCACACTGTCCAAGGCAAACCACAGATTAAACATCCTTCCACATGCAGTACTGTTGCTGTTTTGTTCCACGACACAGGACAGAAGATGAGCACAATTCATCTAGCAAAAGATGTAAAAGGGCAACAACATGATAACAACCACACCTGCTCCCTGAAGTGAAAGCAAACCTTGCCTGTCCCTGCAGCATTTATGAGTGCACTTAAACATATGGATCAGGGACTTTTGGCAGCAGCTGAAATGCCTGTTAGGATCACTGCATCATTTATGAGTGCAACTGAGAATATTAGCTTATTAGCACAGGGCCCTTCTCATCAGACGAGGCAGAGGCTGCACTGTCAGAGCCAATCAGCCTGTACACATCTGGAGCAGAAAAAAAACCTCTGGGTAAACAGATCTAAAAGGTTTCCATGTGGTGTGGGCTCCGAATCTGGCAGCTCCAGGAAAGAGAGGGAGACAGAGCCAATGCCCCAGTCAGACTCCTCCACCAGTGGTGGTCCCACAGTCTCAGGGGACATTGGCAAGGTGGCTCATCTATTACCAAATTGTTGTTATTTGCACCAAAGACGGCCAGTTTAAAAGACAAATAATACACATTCTTTCAACCTCTTTGTCTCATTGGCCTGAGTAGCCTGAGGATATTTTGGCATGGAAGAAGGAAGCTGAAGCCTCAGTCCACTGGCAGCTGTATGACTAAAACTACGAGAGATGTATCTGGTTTCTGTGAAAACATGCTGATATATTCCTGGCTGCATTTGCTTATAAATGAAAGTTAGCAGGGGGAGGGACATTAGTTCATGGTCTGTTTTGCATTGACCATAAAGGCTTCCTAATAGATGTCTGGAGCTGCTAGATATTACTGCAATATAAATAATAAATAATAATACATCATTTTAATGTAAACAGAGGCACTCCACATTGAAGTACCTTTTCAAGTGTGTTTGAGATGCAGCACTATTATAGTTCACACTTGAGTAGCCTACCCTTGAGGTAACGGAGACATAGATATGAGCTGTGACATTTAAATTAGCAAGAAACAGCAAACATAAATAAAAAAGTCATCTTTGGTTGTTTCTGGAAGCTGATCACCCAGCAGCACTAGGCTTTACGTTCTGGGTAAACTCTTGTGATTTAGAGCAGAGACACTGTAATGATTAACATGCTGAAGTCTGTTCTCAAAGCTGCTTTCCTGAAACCATTTCCTATTTCACTGAAATGTCACCAGAGAGGAAAATTGACCCAAACCTGGGCAAGATCCCCTTTAAGCAGCTGCTGTGTGCAGCAATAGCATGTCCAGATCCAGGCAACACTGACAATCTTGCCACTCATGCTTGAAAGCTCAGATTTTTAGCTTGGAAAGACAAGGCCAAACAGGTCTGAAAGGAAACTTGTTACCCAGGGGTTTGATGGAGAGAGGTTGTGACCGCTGAACAATTAAGAGACATTTCACTTTAAAGTTTCATTGGATCTTCTCTGCTATTTGCTCTTGTGTCAAGTGCTGCTCCAGAAACACTGGCTGTGTTCCCAGGCACTTTCGTGGTCCTCAGAGCATCCCTCACCCCCCCAACTACACTGGGCACTGCTCAGTCACCCTGGGACCTTGGTGGCCTCGTCTAGTGAACGGGAGAGGGAAAAGGAAGCACAAAAGGAGCCAGATCCCAGCCCCTCATTTGGTAATGGCATTATTTTTCTCTGTAGAGGAGAGAAACTCTCTTCTATACCTGTCCCCACTTCCTGGGCAAACCCCTCGGATGTCCTAGAGCTTTGGCTTGGCTTGTTTGCTGCTTTTTGTTGGTTTTCTCTTTTCTTACTTATCCAGCCTGATTTGTCTTTATTACAATTGAAGCCTATCCTTTCCAGCCCTATCAACTTGAGGACTTCTCAGTTGGAAGGTCCCCTCCATCTGCAATACTCTACTCTATTCCAAGACCACATCATCCAGGTTTTGTTCATAACAAGGTTTTTTCTGCACAAACCCCATCTTCTTGCCCCTGTGCTCACCCCTTCTGCTCTGTGTCGAGCAGGCGACACTTGCAGGATGGATTCTAATGTTGGGACACAATTTTCCACCTGGTTTTGTACTTACCCTGTAAATATTTACTTATGGTAATGGTATGTGAATGACTTGCTACCCACAAGGTTTGTTGCTGCTATAAATAAACATTGCATAGGCTTGACATGACTTCTTGTTAATCAACCTGCTTATTATTATCTTCTACATGCTTACAAATGCCCTGTTCAACTGCTGCACTGCAGGCAAGGAGAGTCAGCACTGGGTAAAATAAAATCTAACAATAGTGGAAGGGATGGAGAGGCACAGATATGTTACACATATCAATTTATAAAAAGCATGTCATACTTGCATGTACACTCATACATGTGTAGTATTTGCCCAAGCTTAAGTCTCATAGAGGTACCTCACACTGTCTTGTCAGATATTTGTGGTGCTGGATTTAATTTACTATCCAGAGCATGTCAGCCTAGGCCAGCTGGAAATGTCCCTGCAACTGTGTGGTCCAGCCCTGCTCTGTCAGCTGAGCACACTTAACCTGCTCAAAGTCCTGTAGCTCATGCAAGAAATTCAACGCAAAGAGCAAAGAGCAGGTTCTTCTTGATCTCCTCTCCAATTCAAAACACAGATCTAAACTGAAATGCTCAGCTGAGGTCTCCAGAAGTGCCAAAGCTGTGTTGTGAACCTTTTTATTGAGACCAAGTAAAAGTCACAGAAACCTTCCTGGGAAGCTGGTGGAGGTGACAGCCCAGCCTTAGCCCCAGAAGCTGCTGCAGTGGCCTGGAAGCAAATCCCATCTCTGCTCCCCAGGGCCGGTGTTAAGGATGGATGGATAAGAAACCAGAGAGGCTTGTCCTGTTCTCTCTGCAGCAACATGAATTAGTTTATCATGGATCCAAGAACACTGCTCTGGAGACCAGTCACAGCCGATTAAACATGGAGAGGGGAACCAGGACACGTTAAGAGACACCCTCTTACCAGGTCAGCATCCCACCTACAGCTCAGGGTGCTTTTGGTGCTGCACTCCCAGCCTGCCTGGCAAGCCTTGAAGGGCTCGAGGATGGTGACATTCATGATCAATCCCCAACTCCCAGCTAACTCCTACATCTCCCACTGCCATCAAAACCATAAACACAGTGAAGTCACAACTTTCTTTTCTTCCACTGCATTAAGCAGGAACATTTTTCTTGCTTGTATCAGTTTGCAAGTTTTCATTCAACTGCACTCCCTATGCATCATCTTAAAACTCCTGGTTAGGGATGCACACTACTTATCACTGTCAGCTGTGCATGCTCAGAGCAGCTCTGACATTTCCACAGATTTTAAAAAATCTGAGCCAGGACAAAACTTGGCAGGTCCACTAATAAGTAATATTGTTTTCCTTCGAAAAGGCCCAATTCTAATCAACCTATGGCAAGGTAGTGATTTTTATATCTATTTGTCCTTGGCAAAAACTCTTTTTTTCTAGAAGTAAATTTCTTCGGCTTCACTGAGAGAATTAAGTCGCTTTTCCACATTCAGTCCTTCATTTCTGACCACTTGCATTATAGCCTTACAATCCTTATGGAGAGAAAACATTTATACCAATTAAGAGGGAAAAGGAGTGTGGGCTTTAGGAAAGGTCATCCTCTGACCCAGAAGTCTCTGCTCCCCTCTGCTATGTTCCACTTAAACCTGGCCCAGAGGTGATGGTGGCCACTTCTTGCACGACACGGTTTTGTTCCTGTTGTCTGTGGGATCTGGAGCTGACACAAGAAATTTGTATCAGAAGATCATCAGATAAAAGAAGTCATGTGAGACTTGCTGCAAAAAGGCAGGGGGAGGGAAGGATATGTCAGCAGGACACGGTGCTTCATAAGAGCCTGGACTTATCTTTATAGTGAATGTTATCTGCAAGATTGATAAATGTGTGACAGGCTGGAAAGGGGAGAGAGGACAAAGTCATTGTACTGAAAAACTAGGCCTGGCAACAATAAAAAAACCCTATAAAATAGTTAAAAACCTAATAGCTCACTAGAGCTTTTTACCAGAGCGAGTCCTCTATGTCCAATAGCTCTCTAAAGGCATTAGAAAATGAAAGGAGTTTTAATGCACCCCTACATTTCTTTTCTTTCTGGTTTTACAAGGGGCGATGTGGCAATCTAATTATACTGTGTTGTGAACTGGGATTATGTCCTGCACAAAAAGGAAAGAAGCTTTTTTATCGTTCCATTATGCAATTGTTGCTACTTTTTACTCTCGTTCCAGCTTTGGTGCAATAACTCTGGATTGTAGCCCGCATTCATTTTTATTTTTTTCCTTTCAGCCATTCCTTCTTTCACAGGAATAAATTATGCTGTGCAAATAAAAGCATGTTACCCAGCCTTTCCTTCATTTCTTGCTTCCTCAAATAGCCTACAAGCCCCAGAGGAACCTATAGCGAGGTGGTGGGGACATTTTAGACACATTTCAGACAAGTTTCCTGCCTGTCTTCATGTTCAGGAAAACAAAAGGTTTGTGACTGATCATAGTAGTCTCCCCCTGAACCAGGCACAGCCCTAGGAACTGCCCAGCAAACCCTGGCAGACAAACAAGCCATCTCTCCAACCCTATGGTTTTTATGTAAAACCCTCACCCTTTGTCCTTTTCAATTATGTATGGTCATGTTCTTACAATAGCTTCTGCTGTCACTATGCTTTAAAGATAAGGCTTATTTTAAAAAAGCATTTGTTTCCAGTGCCAATGTGGCCAGTGTAATCAGATAAATAAGGGCACAGTTTTTGAGAACCCCCCCAGATTTTTTCCTCCTTCCCCAGAGCCTGCCACCTGAACCCCTTGCTAATCATTTCAAGGCTATTCAGAAGGTAGTCCTTGCATAATTTTTAGCTTAGCATAAAAAACTGCCTCATTGTTATTCATTTGGCTTGGCAGCTATTATACACTGAAGTGACCTCTGCTTCGCTGTTAATTATAAATAGTTTTGTCTATTGGATAAATTGAGGTAAATTAGCTCAGTTTTAAGATCTTATCAATAATTTAAATAGCCATTTCAAGCAAATAAAATAGAAGGGGGGGAAAAGAGAAAAAAAAAAAAACCACCAAAGAAAGAGAACCAACCTTAAGCAGAGAAGCCCAACATGCAAGTGCAAAGCACCACCAGTTTGTTGGTTTGGCAGCGAGGGCAGAACCGAGTAACAAAGCTAACTGAGGGCCAAGTTTGATTTTTCCATGCATGCAGACCTGAGCACTTGCTGTGGAGCAGGCAGGGCTGAGGTGTGGTCCCTGCCCAGCGTGGCAGCCCCTTAGGCACAGCTGGCAGACACATCTGCCCCAACCCATGACCATCACAGCCCTGGCACCACAGCCCTGGCACCACAGCCCTGCCCTCCACCCTCAGCTGCCACCCAGCCACCAGGCTGCTGCCAGGCCATGCAGGAACACGGCTCAGAAAGGGCTGTATTCTCAGCAAGGCCATGGTGGGGTGAAATGTATGGACAAGGCTGATGGTGTCATCAGGCCCTGAAGAAACGATGTCTCTATTTCTGTGAGGAAACATCAGTTTCTTTGTGGTATCTGGTGAGATAAGCTCCAGTCATCAAAAATACATATGGCATAAGGTCAGGTTTTGTTTTGCTCTGTGATTCATTTTAAGCCTCTGGAGAGGCCATCCAATGTGAAGACTTCACAGAGACAATTGCAGGAGGCTACAGCTAAGGGAAGGAGCTAAACAATGATTTGTTGGTGTAACTATTATAGGCAAAAAGAAAGCTCTTTTCTTTACAAATAACATGCAAAGCTGAGCAACAACAAGAGAAGATCTGCTGTAACAGGTTAAACAAACCCTACACAAAACTCCACCAGTTTCTTGCCCAACACTGGATATTGGATGAAACTGAGTGGGAGCATCACCAAATTTCAGTCCCTTCAGCTCTTTCCTATGGCACAGGGAGGTGTCTTCCCTCCCATCCCATCCAGGTTTGATCTCAGCCTTTGGTTTTGACTGGTTTTAATTGCTAACACAGTTTAATCAAAGCATAAGCCAGCGACAGCCAGACCTGCCCACACCAAGGGTATGCCCCAAATATCACACAAACACGTCCAAGGTCAGCCCCACCTCGGAGAGATCCTATTGATTCACCACGGCCAACATCAGTCACCCCCAGCCCGAGCACAGCGAGGGCATTAGTCCTTCTGGCTGCTGAGTGTCCCCTCTTGGCTCCCTGATACCCTCTGTCCCCAGCCAAAGCCAGCAGGAGTGGGCTGTATTCCCAGATCCCCCCTTGTGCCAGTCTGCAGCCACTCCTCGGGGTTTCTGCAAGCCTGGAGTGTTTACTCCCAGCTACAGCACTTTGCTTATCTCACTGAGCAAACAGTTGGACACAAAATGCCAAGGAAATGTGTGAAAGACAGCAGAGACATAACAGAAATATGGAATGACTGGCAGTAATAGCACTGGCTGCCTTCAGAGCAATTTGTGAGCAGGAGAAAGCGATTTCTGGCCAGAAAATAACAGATTTCAGAGCCTTACACAAGCATTAAATTTCTTTTCATATGTACTTAGCATATCTTTCATTCACAAAAATACCTTCAACCTCCTAACATTTGTCATTCCCCAAAAATACGAAATTAATTTAACATGAAACATGAAATTAACTAAAAATGGAATATTAAATTAATTTAAAATGTAACAAAGCAGAGTTTTATAGGTATCTGTTTACTATTTGGGGCAAAGTTTCGCCTAATATGATACTGCACATAAAGCAAACCTTGATTTCCAAAGCATAAAGGAACTTTTTTTCTGTTGTACCAGGAAAGACACAGCAATGGTGGATGGAGCCTCAAAAATCATACTGTCTTCCTTTTCAAAGTAAACTAAAAGCAGAAACTACAAAATTAATGTAAGTGTAAGATATTAAAGAGCCAGTAAATGTCTACAATATTAGAGATACCACTCAAAAAGAATCCTGAGAAAACTTAAGAACACTCACTAATTATAACAAGGCTTGGAAAAAAGGAAGACACCCCACGTGTCCCCACAGAGTTGTCACCAGCCCCAGCCTCAGCACCTCAAACAACTGAGTCTATCAGAAGATAAAGACCTTCCAAATGTATTTGTTCTCCACATTTAATATTAATCAAAGAGCATTATAAATTTCATACATCACTTGAGTGTCCTAGCTGTAGGGGAAGAAACGCTGGCTTGATAAAAGTAATGCAAAACAACATACAGAAACGTGTAAACCAATAATGAATTAAAAAGTAAGAATGAGTTGATTAAACAAAGGATCTTTTGAAGCTGGAATTTGTTTTGCAGCAGCACAGGAAGAGTTGGGCTATTGGAAAACCCACAAAAGGCAAGACAGGGGGTCTTGACCCCACGTGCTGATCCTTGCACTCGTGTTGACTGTTGGTCATGTTGCCAGGGATTGGTTTCCCAAACCACTGCCCACCTCAAAGGCTGCCAGCCCATGGGATGAGGTCAGGGCTGGGCCAGTGTGTTCCCAAGAACACTCCTAAGGACAAAAAATGGATAAATGGATCTGAGCTCCTCAGCCTGGGCACACACCACTTCACCTCTGCAGGGCATAAATACATGTGGGACATGAAACCAGGAGTCCTGGTCCACAGGAAGAGCTGCTTGCTCTTGTCCCAGCCCAAGAGGCAACAAGGCAGCCCTGAGCCTGGAGAACCTGCTCCTTGCTGGTGCCAGGAGGTGGGACAAAGCATTCCTCCACGAGGAGATGGGTGCTGAGGGAAGGAGGAGCCTCCAGGGAGGCTGAACAAGTGAATTATGGACACTAGAAGGGGCAGTGATGCTGGGTGCCTGATCAGCATGGCCAGGAGCAGCAGGTCACCTGGTTAGAGCCCACCTGTCCTACAAAGGACCACCAGCATTTGCTGTTTCCATGGAATGGGCTTGGAGTGACCAAACCCTCAGGGCCAGCACCCATCAGGTTGCAGCAGATGTCTCACAGCCACGGTGGCATATTCCAAACAGAGTTCCCAAAACCAAGGAGGGTGGTGGCCCCACAGCTCCAGCACCACAACCTGCCACTGCATCTTCACTGCTGCTGCTGATCAGGTCTGTATTTTAAATGTTGCTGTTTCCAGCTATTTTCTGTTGTTTCACAGCACTACAAGGAAAATGGAATGCATCTCCATCACAAATATTTGGGATAAATTGTGTTACTTCTGCCTACTTAGATGACTAATCCAGCAGTACTTATACACTTGTTTGTGGGGTTCTGAAAACATTTAGTAATGCCAAACCCAAATGCAAACAAAAGAGCTGCAAATTCTATCACTAGAGATGTATTTTAGGAGTAAGATCCAGCTGCAGGAGGATCCCTTCCTTTGCTTCTAACCTTTTATTAATATTGTGCATGTTTGGTTTTTTATCAGAGCTTCACAACTTAATTTGAGATTGACCAAATCCAGAGTTTTCTGGAGCTTGCACTGGCACACGAGGTGTTAAACAGTATCAACACATGGGGGAAAAAACAACCTTGACTTGCTTTTGTGTGATTTTTGCAAATGATTTTCCTACATAAGACCTTGTAGAAGTTATTTGTGGATGTGTTAACTCCACCCAGTCTCCTGAAGCACTTTGAGGACTGCTAACAAGAGGGGTGGTGATGTATGATGCTTTTCTGTTGATTTGGTTTTTTTGTGACTATTTTGTTTTTTTTTCCCCACAAGTGTGCTCACCTGGTGTCCTCACATGTCCAACCATTGCTGTAAAGACACAGCACCCCAGTTGTGTCTCAGCTGGAAGGGGAGGACCTGGCCCAGGTGGCCACGCTGGTGTAATTGCACCTGGCACTGCTTTATGGCAGGGTTTATGCTCACAGATAGACCAGGCAGACCGAGGGAAGCTTTTTGGACAAGGACAGTATAATTCATTTTGAGAAACATCCTCCTCCTGCTTAAGAGAGTTAGTATAAACTGAGATTCCTCAAGGGAAGAAAGCATGATATTTTTCATTTTCTCAGAATCCATAAGGTTTGTTGTTAGATTTATTCCTTTATTATTATTGATTATATAAGGGCTGAAGATGGGGCTGAGCTAGAATCTAAACTCTTTTTTCTTTTTGTTTTTAAGTACAGGTTTCCTGTCAGCGCTATTGATTTTTAAAACAAAACAGGGACTGAAACCTGAATTTTTCAAACAAATTTTGGAGCCAAGAATGCATAGATCATCCACCTGGGTAACACTTCAACTATAATTCTTTTTTATTCAACCCCACTGACTTTCTGTTTGGAATTCCAGTTTATTTCCCTGCTCCTGCTTAGTTAAACACCATCTAGTGCTACAGCCAAGAATCACATCTTACATGAGCAGCAACGACAACAATGCATGAATGGGACAAAAATAAACACAAAACTGTCTTACACAATAACTCTTACTGTTACCTGTTCATTCACTTTATTTTTCCTCTTCCCTGAGAGGGTGGGCAGGTCCTGGCACAGGCTGCCCCATCCCTGGAAGTGTCCAAGGCCAGGTTGGATGGGGCTTGGAGCAACCTGGGCTAGTGGAAAGTGTCCCTGCCTGTGGCAGGGGTGGCACTGGACTATCTTTGAGGTCCCTTCCAACCCAACCTGTTCCATGATAACATTCTGGGACAGATTACAGCGTGACAAACACAGGAGACACAGAAATAACCAAGTTCTCTTCCTCTCCTCTTTAGGGAGGGGAATAAGATGCAGCACGTTTAAAATTATTCTCCACCAATTATAACCTTTTAATATTCCTTCTGTTTGACTCCAAAGATAAATCTTCATTACTAACACTCAATAGCTGGCACTACAAAAGATCAGGGACATTTTTCTTGCTCAGGACGAGCCCTGGAGGGTTGTGGTGCCATCCCTGGCATGCAGCTTCCCATCAGAGCAGCTTTACACCTCTGCCCCACCCGTGTGCAGGGCCCGGGTGGTTTGATTAAGTCAAAGGATTTTGGAAACCAGACCCTGGGGGACACTAGAGCCTTAGCTGAGGTCATATTGCATTCATTAGGTCATGGGATACAAGTGACAAATTAACACAAACCTTACACAAGAACATTTCCACTTTCAGACTCTTTTAATGGATTGTGTTGTATGTATTTTCAAGCTAGCAGTGATCTGACAGGCAATATTTTTCAAGTAATTAATTCACTCAACTTCTAGCTATTTTTCCCTTCCTGACAGCCAAGAGCCCATTGATTCCACCTTTAATTACTGTTCACAGCCACATCTGCTCCTGATACTCAAACAGGAAAAATTAGTTAAACACTACAAAGTGATTTCTCATTTACTTTTTAAATCATTAAGCGACCATCTTTTCTGCATTCCAGTTTTAAATAGTCCTATCACCCAGGGAGGAAAAACCAAACAAAAACTGCTGGGTTTGGAAAGCAAGGACTCGAATTCAGTCCAAAATCCTGCTCCTCCTGACTCCCATCAATCACTTGGAAATTATTGTACCAGGTTTCTAACCTGGAGTTGTGCTGCTCAATAAAGCACAGACAAGTGAGTGCTGGTGGAGAGAGGGGACATTTTAATACCTGGCCTGCTCACAGGTACACCTCTCCATTCCCATTTTCCTGGGAACAAATGCTGTTATAATTTCTTCAAAGAATCGATAACGCCCATTGCAAAGCCCAGCACTGTTTGAGATGCAGATTGCACAGGGACACCGAAAATTTATTGCATTGTAAACGTAGGCAGAAGGTGGTAGGTGAGCTGTAATTAAGGTTTTGCTGATAATAAAAAATAGGGGGAAATAAGCAGATTCCACAGTCAGTAAATGTTAGTCCTGCTGCACAATCGCCCCATTTTGCAGAGCAAACTGCAGCACAAGGCTCTTTTCTGCACAATTAGCCCAGGGAAGGGTGGTTTACATTTCCAAACCCCCAAAATTCTGGCATCCCACACGCCCATCCTCAACACTTCACATCTCCAGAGCCTTTCAAACTTCCACTCCCAACATTTAGTTCTCATTCTTCAAAAATCCCATCTTACATTTATTATTCTTGGTACCTGCTTTTATCAGGGAAGCAAAAATAAAGACAGACCTTTACCATTACACAGCGGGTGTGTTTTTTCATCCTGCCTTGCATCAGACCTGGTGAGGGGTGAGATGTTTAAGGGAAAGCCAGCAAATCTTCCTGCAAGGGTTTATCTCAGGGACAGGCAGGGAGCTGGGCTGAGGAGGGGCACCTTCCTCCCCATGTGTGTCCCTCTATCTGCTCCAGCAGAGTCTTCTGCTGTGGCTGACTGTGTAAAAAGATACAAAGCAAAAACCCAAACCTGATACCCATTTCCTTTTTCCTTCCCCTCCTTTCACGACTTCCATGATTTTCAGATTTCTGCCCTTGTCCTACGGTTGGGATTGCTCACTACTAATTATCCAATAAAAATAGAGTTGAAGTATTAAATCTATCCCTAGTTAACCCAATGTCTTTAATAATAAAAGAGATTTTGCACTAGGGATAAATACTGTATCTCATTTTCCCACTCTTACAAGTCTCCTGTCACTCCACTCCTATTAATACTGTTCCTAATATACTGTTCCCAGTCAGCCACTAAAATAGTTTGGTTATTCCTATTAATTCACCAATAAAATGCAGCTTCACGGTGCAATAAAGAAGGCTTTGTTGCTTATGGGGTTTACTGGCAGCACCTATTTGCCCAGTTTGTCAAGAGATTTTCCCCAGTTTTCTGATTCTACAGCCAAAAACACTCTGCTATGGAACAGGATAAGAAAGCAGCTTCTGCTCCCCTGCCAGGCATCTCTGGCTTCTCCCTGGGTATCTGGCAGTGACTGATGGCACAGACAAGAGTCCATCCCTCCAGGATGCTGAAAGAACATCTTCCCAGAAGGAAAACCACCTGTTTTCTGCTTAATACTCAAAACAACCTCGTTTTCTGAGAGAAATGAGCACCCTCCAACAGCAGGATCCACCCGTGCTCCTGAGAGGTGGGAAACCTCAGAAATCATCAGCAGAGCTGCCAGAGAACCCAGCACAGCATTTCCCACAGTTGGAGAGGTTTGGGGCCAAACACTGCCAAGCAAGAATTTAAAGAAAACAGGAAAACTCACCCATTAAGGAATTGGGCCAGGATTTTTAAACTGGCTAATATTATGACTTTGGATTCTGACTCCTAACTCGGATGCAGCCAGTGTGACTGTGCAACACTGTCCTCTATTGGAAGCAGCTCACCAGACCACCTGGAACACTGCTAGGCATCCTCTGCCTCGGCTCCCAGGAAAAAGCCCATCATTTGTTAGGGCTGAACATCTGCTGTGGCTTGGCTGATGTCTGTGAGGGCTTCCTCAGCATTCTGCATCACCCACCAGTTGTTCCCAATATCGCTGGGCTCTGCCTGTGCTTTGTGTTCATTGGGTACTGGTAGCAGTAAAAAGGCTTTGCACAAGAGAGCCATTGAATTAATACCAGCAGATTTATTGGGCAGGCTTTCTAATCTTTCTTGTGCACCAAGCTCAAAGTCTCTAATGCATTTATTAGGAGAAAGAATCCTGACAGAAATGCTGGGAGATGCCCCATAAATATCCCTGTGCCTCTACAGATGAGGAACCCCGTGACCTTCTGGAAGGGGTGCCATCCATAACTCCACCTACTTGCAGAGACAGCACCCAAGATAAGGCATCATTTTTAGAGCTGCCCTCTCTGGGAATAAAAAAGCTGATTCATGGGTGCTGCAGAAGAAGGATGCCAGCTTGTGGTGTGCCAGCAGGAGGATCCCAGTGCAGGGGCTGGTGCAGGGCCTCTTGCACCATCCTGCCCCGCTCTGAAGAGCTGGGCAGCAAAGGGGGGTTGCTGCAGAAGGGAAGGGCAAAGCTCCATGGCAGAGCAAAGGGGCTCCAGCAGCACAAGTGCTGCCTCTCTGCTGCCACCTCCTCCACACCTGCACATGCTTCCCCCTCCCTTCTCCTCAAGCAAAGGCATTCCCTGACCTCACCACATGGCTTGCCATCCTTCCCTCCATCTATTGCTTTTATAAAATCATATTTTGCCCTGTTCAATCTCTATTTTCTTGTCTTCTTCAAGGGTGTCATAATAAGAGGAATGAGGGATATTCTCCTCCAACCCTGGCTGGTTTACCTTTCTAACAGACATGTTTTTAGGAGCTTGTCAGGGGCAGGCATCCATCTACTAAAACAGCCCCTTTGCCAAAGACCAGCAACAGTGGGCTGTGAGATGGGGGGAAAATAAAAGAACTCCTTTCAGGATGTGATCTTAAATAAAGGGACATCTTCCTGCTGATGTGTGACCTGGGTTCAGGTGTTTTTGAGGAGAGCAGACACTGTATATGTCACCAGCGCTGTCATCACTTCTTCCTTGACACCAGTGCTGGTGGCACTGTCCTCAGCAAGACTGCAACAGGGAGAGCACACACTGCTATTGTGAGGGGCTTGCAGTCATTAGTCTCCAAAATTGCTTTCCATGGTGTACAAGAGACATAACAAATGGCTAATTTAATAAAATTGTGTTGGTTCATTCAGCCAGAGAAGCAAGGATAATAGCAGCCAGCTCTGGAAAAAAATTGGAAGTCACTTGGATGTCATGGATTCAAACTTCTGGTAATGGGAACAGCAATGCCCAGGTTTCAGCTGGTCCCTGCTCCATCTGCTGCACTGCTGCCCAGTGGTGGAGGGAGAGGGAAACCAGAGTGGAACAGCCTGGGACAGTGAGGAGACATTGCAGCTAAACAACCATTGCAATGGGGATATTCAACTCTGCACAAGCTCCTACCATCAGGAATTGCCCTGCACTAACACCATTAAGAGCACCCACACAGAATCATTAAGGTTGAAAAAGCCCTCCAAGATCATCAAGCCCAACCACTAAACCAGCACTGCCAGGTCCACCCCAAGCACCACATCTATGTGTGTTTTGAATGCTTCCAGGAATGATGATTCTACAACTTTTCTGGGCAGCAATCACTAGTTCAGGCACTGCATTCTCCTCTCTCTGCTACAGAGATGCCAGTCCTAAAGTTAAATAGGACCAACTCCTTGCTCTAGCCCAGTGCCAGCTCTTCACTCCACCCCTGAAAGCTTTGCTGTCACTTTTAATGAAGACAAGAATGAATCCTGACTCTGCAGGCAGGATGTGACCAGACGTGGAGCTCCCACAGCAGAAGCTGAAATTACTCTGGCTGTGGGAGCAGCCCAGGTTGGAGAAGAGGCAGATCTGGCAGCAGAAAGTACAAGAAACCCCTGCCTAGGCCTGCTGTGCTTCACCCAGGACACAGAAACAATCATGCTGAATCAAGGACCACATCACACCAAGTAACCCCAGCAGCAGAGCAGGTTGAACTTTTCCATTGGATGTTATGGATTCATAATCATCACTGTCAGCACTGCAATAGCAATTGAAGCTGGATCATCAGCTTCCACATTACCTTAAAGGTGAAATGAAATGTTAAAATAAGTAATTGAAAAGGCTCTTTCCACCTTCTTTTACCCAGGAATAAATCTGAGTAACTTAGAGAAGCTGCTGCCAAATGAGCAAACAATTAGATCACATAGACCTGCAAATGCAAGATCTTTAATAGATTTTTAAACAGTCCTTACCCACTGACCTTTAAACAATTTGCACTTCCCATGTGTAAATTCATTATTTCCTAAAATGTTTTAATTTTATAATTAACTTGGATGCACTACTTGCATTCAGTCCAGATTCAGAATAAAACTGGGTGCTACTGAAGGTTCCCTCAATTGATCAGTTTGGCTGTATGAGAAAAGGGGGTTTTCCCCCAGAGGCTGCACTGTCAGAACCTTCCCCCACCCTGCAATGCCAGAGCACAGCCTGACCTGGCTTAACAACCCTTCCCTCCACCCCAACATGCTCCCAGCTGTGCTCAAGTCCTGCCTGCCGGGCACAACATCTGCACGAGTGTCCTGGTGCCAGCAGGGACAATGTGTTCCAGGAAAAACAAGAGCTTATGATGCCTGCTTGCCGTGGCACTGTTCTGTAAGGATGTTTGGTGTTTGTTAGGTCTCCCCCTTCCAGCCCACCATTCCTCCTGACAAGTTTGCCCGGGAATTTTAAGCCTCCCAGTTGCCTGTCAGGATGCACTTGAAACAGATTCTGAAGTAGCTGTAAAAGCAAAGGCAGATAGAGGTCTGAACATTGTTTTCTCAGTTCCTGCTTTCCTAGGGAATTTCTGTGTGTCCAAAGGCTGTCAGGGGCTTTTCAGGAGAGCCAGCTGAGAGTCATGTTTCAGCTGCTCAGGGCACTGTTCTTGTGCCCACACAACGTTCGTGGGATAGGTGTTCAAGTTAAGATCAAGCACATGGGATGCCACAAAACCTGCTGCTCCTCCCTGCACGGGTTCCCTCCTGCTCCCCTTAGCCAGCTCCCTGCATCGTGCTGGGCCTCCTGCTCCTCACTGAACCCCCCTGCCACCTTCCCCATCACATTAGGGACCTCCTAAGTCCCTCCTTCCTGAATGCTGTATGTCTTGTAAAGAAATACAGCACCCAAAACAAGAAGTCAGTCAGGCAACCATCCATCGCTGCCAACGCCAGGCAAAGTGAGGCTGGAGCTGTGGGAAGCACCCACTGACCTCAACAAACCCCTTTTATCCCCTAGTGACTTGGCAGGAAGGGGCTCTCCCACATCTCTCAAGGCACCCACAGAAACTCTGCTTCCAGATAACAATGGAAAAAACCCGACCTAGTAAAACCTGCTGTGTTTGAATCCCTGCAACTTCTTGGTAAAACAGTCTCAAGTTTCCCACTCCCCGCCAAGCTGAACACCTGCACGCTCCATCTGTGCCTCCCTTCGCACATCACCTCCTGCTTCAATCACCAGCCTGTCCCCCTCTGCTGCCTCCAAACTCCTTGTCTCTCCACACCTGATGGGACCAAAGCACTCCAGTCTGCACACTCGGATTTCAAATCTGCTGCACAGTGTAACCTTGGGAAAAACAAGCACTTTCCAGCAAGCTGCTTGTCTGTGTTCTTCATGGGGGTTTTTTAATCTATAAAAACTTGTGCTGCTGTTTCCTTGGCACTTGGAGAAAAACTAAAAGCTCCAGCACGAGCAGAAGTTAGAAAGGGGAAGAGGCATCCTCAGTTGTGCTCTTGTAATTCGGTGCTTATTAAAAAATACAAGGTTCTGGGAGGTCTAGACAGGAACAAGAAGAATTGGGCATAGATGGAAAATGTAACCTTTGATGAGTGACAAGTGAGGTTATATGGATGAATACTAATGAGGAAGGTTGAATAATTCATGCCTGGGGTTCAAGGTAAAATGGTTTAACCTGATACCTTCGTAGTTGTGCTGTCTTGCTGGCCTCAGGAATATTATCTCAAAGAACAGGATCTGAACATAACCCAGGTTTTAGATGTTAATTTGCCCAGAGGTATATTTTTAAAAAAAAAAGTTAAAAAAGAAATCCCAGCTCACTCACAGGTGTCTAAGAATTGCAGCACAAGCACTGCAGGTCAGATGACTTTGCTCCCACCCAACCTTGCTCAGTGCCCATCAGGGTTTGCACCAGCAGAACTGATCAGCATTAAGAGCCAAACAAAACCTGGACCACAAATTCTCACCAAGGAGAAAAAACCAATCTGGGGGAGTTTTGATCACAATTCTCCATATCACAAAGGAAAACACATTTCTTAAGGGAAGGTGATTTATCTCCCCAGGCTCTTCCCAGGAAGAGCTCAGTTTAGAAACTGGGCGCAGTTTCAAAAATTAGGATTGTGTTTTACCCTGTTTCATCTTCTGCCTTGCCAAGTCCTTCACAACACTCATTTGAGATCTTGGAATAGACTTATACCTTTCGACAGAGTCCCAATTAACCAGTCCTCCGAGAGAAAAACCTCTGTTCCTTCAGGAATAAACCTGGACAACCACCAAAGTTATTTTTACCTCTACAGAAACGTGTTGGTACAAATTCCACTTTCACACGTAAGCCTTTCAAGTGATATAAAAAATGACAACAAGTGATACAAACTGGGAAGCAGCAGCCACTGAGGGCATCAGAAAAAAACTCTCTCGCCAGGCAGGAGATAAATCCAACATTATAAATTAACACCCTAAATATTACACACATTTGCAGTGATTTATACACTTATTTGATCTAAGCCAAGCATTTCTTGCTTTCTAAGGAGGGAGAAGGATAACCAAAGGATACCCATCCATCCCAGCTGCTGCATCCCAAAATTTCTGCTTGCTTGTTACAATAATGCCACAGAGCTCTCCAGGGGTTTTTATCTGTAGATCACCACATGCTTATACAAATGTCAATAAATTGGAGGTTTGTCCTCAAGGCAATTTTGTCTCGTTCAATCTGGTGTTTCTGTGCTCCTGCTGCACTTGTACACCAGAATTGCAATGCAGCTGCTGTGCCAAGAAGCTGTAAAACCCAGACATGTCTGTCTATGCCTTCCTTCTTTTTCTTCTTCCTTCCTCTCTTGCGAACCTCACATCACCTTTGATACTTTATCATTATGCTGCATAATCTCTGTCTCTGCAGAATTGCTGGGCTCACTACAGCACCTAATACAAAATCTAAAATATTGCACTGTGCACCCATGCAAAAGGCCAATTTTCATTGATCAAATATTCAGAAGAGTCGGTGCTCTGTTATAATAAAAGCTCAGAAACCAGAGTGTGAGAAAAAAAAAACCAGCCATGATGAAGTTTCACCATGTGACAGACACACTGAAAAAGTTCCCACCAGGAAAATATCAGTGCTTTGCTCAGAGCAGCCATCAGCTGGCTCCTGGGGCTGGGCATGCTCTGCACTTCTAGCACAAATAAGGAGCAGCAGCAGTGAATACCCATCCCTCCCTCACCTCCCTTCTTGATGCCATCAGCAACTCTCAGTCCTGCACAGGAGATGTTGCAGCACCCTTGGCAGCAGCAATGCACTGCAGGGATGAGCTTTGCAACCTCACACTGCAGAAAAGTAGCTTGGAGATGTAGAAAGTGATGCTTTCATTTTTGCAAACATGGTTTAATCCCACCTTGCAACAGCCAAGAGGGTGAGAAGTAGCTACAAGTGTCTCCAGAGGCATTGAACTTGGTCAGGAGGGGACCTGGAGCATCCCCCACCTGCCAGCCTGGAGGAATTGAATTGTGCTCATAACTTCTCTTAAATTAATGGTTTAATTTTTTTATTAAATATGCCCACGCCACTTGATTTGTGCCTTTTCATTTCTGAAGCTTCCAGTTTGGCAGCAGAGGACAGTCAGACCTTAAGAACAGAGAAATCACAGGCTCACATTTGGCACATGTAGGGCAGGATGACCCAAGACATTCCCTTGAAGTGTTCCTATTTTAAAAGCAGCCTTTCCCTCTGCCACCCCCCAAGTTTGTGGGTACAATATTACATGCCAGACTCCAGCTGGATCATCCTGCCAGGGTTATAACCATTTTATTCCCATTAAATCCTTCCTGCAACAAAAGCTGCTCCACTTGCACCAAAACCTCAAGGTCTGCTCCCTGAGATCAGCTCAGCTGGTTCAGGGTTATGGGTTTGATCCCTGCCTGGGCCATTCACTTGAGAGCTGCACTCAAGGACCCTTGTGGGTGCTTTCCAATTTGGAATACTCTGGTTCCAAGCCCCAAAAAGAAGTCGTTTCCCCCAGTGATGGGTCTAAACAAATTCTAAATTTTAATTTTGTTTTACTCAGTACTGTGGGCAAGTGGACACTGAAGGATGATCTGAGTGGGAGTTCAGCAATAGGGAGCCATAAATCATCGTGGCAGGAGGAGAGTCTGTCTGTGAGTGGTGCCTGTGGCTGTTCCTGGCCCCAGAGCCTGCTCAGTGGGTGCAGTGACTGCTGACTGCACTGCAGGGTCTCCAGCCTGGAGTTCCAGCCTTTCCCCAAGGCACAGGGAAGCAGAGGTGAAGGTCTAGCACTCCCAAAGGTCATTAGGGGCTTGGATCCTACACGAGAAAAAAATACTACTACTAACAAATACATAAAATAATAAATAAACAAACGACAGAAGTAACAGCAATAATACAGAGAGATTACTTGCTGTTAATTAAACCTGCAGCAAACACAGTGACAGGAAAACAATAGGAAATTAATTCATTGTCTAGATAGAGAATGAAACTAATGGATGTTTGGGGTGTTTTTGACAGCAAAGGAAAAAAAAATAAATCAAAAACCCCACATGAAGCAGAAAATTAGACTACTTTTCCAGCCTCTACAAGGTCCAATTAGGCAGAACAATTAGCAGATCTTTCAGCAGATAAAAATAGGAGAGCGTGTGGTCACACTGCTGGATTTTACCTCCCATTCAGGTGCGTTAATGGAGGCTTAGGCAGGATTTTGCCAAACATGTCAGCTCTATTCCCAGCTGGAATAGACTAATGGAGCTCAATGGAGCTGGGACAATTTATACAAGCTCAACTTAATGCTAAAAACAATGTTTGCTTATGAATAGATCCCTTGTGCTAAAAGATGAGCTGGTTTCAAACTTTTAAAGGATTGCACTTCTCCTTCAGTTGTGAGTCAGGAGAAAGGAGCAGGAGAATTTTCCTCAAAGCTACCAAAGTCTGACTTAAAACAGGGAGAACCAAGACAACCTGACTCTTGATTTAAGGAGTTACTTCCTGAAATACTTGTTTCCCCAAATCAATAGCTACAAATCAACAAATCTGAATGGGCAAAACTACAGAGGAAAGAGTAGTTTGGCTTAGAGCCACTAAAATGCTTGATTGGTGCAGCTCAGATTTAATCTGGAAACACAAAAACACAAGCAGGAATGTATCAATGCTGAAACATCCCCAGCTACCATGACAGAAACAGTGGCTCTGTTTGTCAAGTCAACTTGCTTGCTAATTACTAATTAGAAAAGAAAAGGGGCTGAGCACATGGAGGTGTGGAAACATTTCAAAGAGGGAGCTGGAAAAAATAGTTCTTTGAGTATTTTGCATATTAATACTGCTCTTACTCTTCTGCTGGCTCTCACATTTAATTGCAGCGGTTTCAGCCACATCAGGGTAATCAATCATCACTTTAAAATGTAATTAACTCCTGCAAGAAACTGTTCATGAAGGGAATTAGGAAATTTACTGTCTGAGGCTAAATTTGAGGTTACTAATATTATTTCTTTTCACTTATAGAACTGTTCTAGTATTGGCTCATTATTTTCTAGCTCTGCAAGGGCCTCTCAGGTTATGTGGCTGCTGAGGATGGAGAAGTGGCCCTTGGCAGGAGTAAAGGACAGAAGGACATTCTGTGGCATTTTTGGTCTTTTTTAGGGTTGGGTGGAGTTTTGCTGGGGGAAGTGGGTGGGGTAAGTCAGATTGTCTTTTTTCTCTAGAGTTTTTAATGACATTTACAGTACATATTCTGTGAGCATCTTCTAAAAGGAAAAGGGGATAAATTTAACTCAGTAATGAAGAGGAAGATTTCATCTTACACAACCCCCCAGAAGCTCTGACTGACAAAGCCCTTGCCTGTGTCTTCAGCTTCCCATCCAAGAACTGGGAGCTGTTTCCCATCCGTGGGGATGAAACACCAAGCCAGCCAATCTATTTGCAACAAATACCATTTTTTCACCCCTCTACAGACTACAAACTTAGCTCTTCATCAAACAAAATACACAGATACCAAAACCTAACTCAGAGACTCAGTTCAAGCTTTTCTTCAGAAAAATCAGGTACATAAATCATCACAAGAAGTTCTTCTGCACCCAACAGTGTCCTCATCAGCTTCCATTACGCTCTGCCACATGATTTGAATGGGAGTTAAAAGATAAATATTAACCAGTTATCTGATTTTATTAAAGAAGCCTTGAAAATACCCCTGATACACACTTTGAAAGAGACTGTTGTTTTGCAGCTGCCTGAACTGTGGCATTTGCCATACAAACAACAATGAAAACAAGGCAGAGAAACAGCAAAGCAATAGCAAATAAACATTACTGCCATTCAGCTTTCTCTGAACCAGAGGTAGACTTGGCATTAAAGAATTAAAAATAACTTTGCCTTAAAGAGTTCCTGTCAAAGCAGCAGCTCACTGGCAGCTTTTCTTGCTCTCGTTTGCAGGCACAGCCTGCCATGTGGGTGACCCCAAAGAGAATGATCCCTTTGAGATATTTCAGGCAAAGAGCAGCATCCCCCAAAAGAGGGATGAGAAAAGGTCCCAGCAGGGAGGGGATTGGTGCCCCTTCTCCAAACACCCTCTCACCACACTCCCCTTTAGTTCCTGAGCAGCCCCACGAGTCACACAGAGAGGCTGGAACAGATGGAGCAACCAGCTGGAAGCTGGATACTACTTTCCCTATAGCTGGACACATACAGAGCTCTATTAAATTTTAAATTTTAATCAGAGAATATCAAGTTAAAAATTAGACTTAAGCTTCTGATTTTAAGGTTTGGGGAATGAAATATATTATCAGTCAAAAATGCCCTTTATTTGAAGGAGAGAGTGTGTCATTCCTGTTTTACAAAGCAGGCACACACACAGGCAAATCTTTTCCCCTCTATCCCTCACAAAACACAGGAATTCCATGTGAAACCCTTGAAGAAGGATATTCCACTGCCAGGCCAACTCAGTGATTGGCAAAACTAAAATAAAAAGCCACTATACCTAAGGCTTTTATATGCAAAACCTTAACAATACCAAGTGTCACTCAAAGCAGCATTTCTGCTGCTCCCAAGTCTTTCCTGTAAGTGCCCATGAGCTCTCAAATACTAATATAACATCTCATACAACCATGTCCCATATGATACCATAACAAGACCAGAGAAGTACCCTACTCAGACCTTTATCCCATTTCTTGTGATCCCATTCTCTCCAGTTACTGTGCCAGAGCTGCAGACCCTCCACCACAGCGGGCTAAGGATGGGGGGCAGATCCTGAGCCCCACGTGGGGCCACAGCAATTTGGGGGGCTGCAGCTAAAGTGATGGGCAGATGGTGATGGAACAGATACCTGACATGCTCACACAGCATTCCCAGCCCTGGGAAGGTGGGAAGATGAGGATGGAGGCTTCAAACCCGCTGTGCCCCTCTGGTCACAGGGGCTCCAGGGGTTTATAGCTGCTTTTATTGGTACCATCAGCCACTGCTGCCCTAGGTAGGATCTCTTCATCCATTTTTACTATGTATGATAATGGGATTTTAAGAATTCATTCTCAGAGAATAATTTTCATATTTGGGGAAAAAGCATAGGACTGTGTGAACATATAAGCAGAGCAGGATATTAAAATTGTAATAACCCTCACTTCAGAAAGTGCCAATTTTTGAAACACGCAGGAAAGGCAAATGCCTTCTCAGGAGTGGGGGGGTGGTAAAGCTTCCCCACTGGATTGAGCTCTGCTGGCAGAACCTGCCCACCCAGAAGGAGCATTGCAGGGTTCAGAGATAAAGTCCCAAAACATTTGCTTCCCTTACAAAGATTCTTTCTACAAAGTAAAAGATCTAACCTGACATGACAGCCCTGATTCCACTCTAAAAGAAAAAAAAAATATAAAAAAATCCTCCTAGATATTCTTCCCCCTCCCCCCCCCCCAGAGAAGAATCTGTAAAACACACAGAGATCAGACTCAGATTTGCAGAAAACAATCCCTTCTGCTTTAATCTTTGCCTCTTTCCTGCCATAACTGCAGAGTGGCCCAAGAGGCAGAGGTTTCACTTTATTTCCTTGCATTTCAGCAGAATGGGATCCAACTATACAGCTTTTCTAGATTAAAGAAATAAAATTGCCCCACTCCTCATAGGGTAGGATCTGCTAAGGACCCTGTGGAGACAAAACAAACCACCAAAAATCCCCCTCTGAGCCCTGCCATTCCCTGCCAAGGCATTTCAGTCCATTTTCTTCAGGATGTGACAAAAGGACAACATGGATGGGTCCATCCAACAGGCCACGTGCTCTGGCAATGAACTAATCAGCCCTGAAACAATCCAGGGATGTTTTGTACAACACAAATGAGGTTGTGGCTTTATTACACAGATCAACAGATTGAGACAGGAGCCACCTCAATACTTATTTATAGTTTTGTCATAAAAGTTAACAGTGAATAGTGTTCTAAATTTACATGGTCTGTCTTCCAGTTTATCAGTGAAGGGCAGGGATGCAATTTCTAATTACTCATTTATTACATTCATTGCTAATAAAACACTTTATTTTCCTCGAGGTTCTTACTGAAGGCCTTGATGACTGAGAGCAGTGTTTTTAACAAAACTTGTTATTTAACCTCAAAATACACATTCCTCCTATCTTGAAAACCCTACTTTTTAAAAAAATTAACAAACAAGGAAGAGGAATGAGGTTAAGCTGTCAGCTCTCCCTGCCTGTCACCCCATTAAACAAGCAGACAGACAGACTTGGGTCACTCCACCTTTTGGCAGCTCTTTTCTTCTACCTGTTTTGTCAGCAATTGTGCTCCCTCCAGCACTCCAGCCTGGAGGGGATGAGGTTTATTTAAGCCCAGCACATGTGCCACTCTGCCTTCCTTATTCATCATGCTCTGGCATCAAATCTCCTGGTAGTTTTTGTTCATTTGTCCATAGACTCGAGAAAAACGTGGAAAGCCTGAAAGGGAGCTCAGGAAAGGTTAATTGGTTTCGTTGACCATCTGTTTGTGCTGTGAATAAATGCTGAGAATAATGTGTAGCAAATGGCATCTACAAGGATTAAATAAATCAATTCTGTGAATTAGAAATAACCTGTGGACTGTGTTAATGGAGCAGGAATCTGTGTAACAAAATCAGCCCTCCTGAGCAGTGGAGTTTGTGACCTTTCTGGGATAGAGAACTGAGGGTTCCCAGGATGCCTGAGGTCAAATGGGAAAATATAACTATTTGATGGCCAAGTGAAACTTGAGCAAACATCTGGAGGAGCACACATGGAGGACAGGAACAAGTACCACCTGATTCCAAAAAGTAGCAACAAGTTGCACTCTCCTCTGGTTTTTTATTTTCCCTTTGTCCCACCCCATACTGAAGCAGCACTTTTAAAAACTTCTGTACTGAGAAAGTTAATACTTGTAGGTTTTAAATCTCTTTCCCTTTCCTTTCGGTTCTGGAAGAGTTCAATGAGCCTCCCTGAATGTGGCTCCATCCCACTGCAGACCACGATCCTTGGGAATCCTTTTCACTTTCCCCAGGGAAATTGCCAGGCTGGTGGTCGCAGAAATCAGACCACAGCTCCAGGCTCACTCTGAGTACCAGCAAGGGCCACAAAAACCTCTCAGTAATTGCATATTGAAAATCCCTTCTATGCTAACTCTGATGATACTGCACAGATAACTGTAATCAGCCCCCCTGGACACGACACAGACGTAACAAGGAGGAAATTAAGTGAAGTGGAATCTTTCTTTAGAGAGCAGCTCTGCTTTTCTCTTGAGCTGCCTCGGGAGTCACAGTTGCTATGAATGGCTGCAGCCTTACTGTTCAAATCTATTCACATAGAAGGAATCTTCAAAAATTAAGAGGAGGAAATCATTCAAATACAGAGTTTTTCAGAAAAAATCTCAAGAAAAACCAACAAGCAAAAATCCTAAGGGGAAAGAGGAGAAATTTTACACTGACAGGATTTGTATTAGAGAACTTTCAAGCCTATTATTTTAGCTGAAGTCCCATTGCTGATGCAGAGAGAGAAGAAAGCTCAGCAGAGATGGATGTTCTGCCAGAGACAGAGATGAGTTACAACAGGTCTTAAAACACACCCTGTTTCCTTGTCCTAGGCTGTTCCTGTACCCCAAACCTCTGTGGAACAGCACTGGGGTGGGAGCCAGAGCTCCCCTCTGTATTTCATTCTCAAAGTCACAAATATCACTCAAAAGGAATAATATATTTATACCAACTAGGTAGAATGAGCCATAAAAACCTACGTTTTTCTATCATAAGACTTCAGTAGGTGAGTTCAAGCACAGGGGGAAGTTGGTGTAACACCTTTCTTAAAAACCACATACAGTTGTACATGAGGAAGAAGTGCCTAAGTGTCCTTGAGAGGGAAAAGGAAATCTGAAAGGAAGGCATAGGCCATTTATTTCAAATGAAACAAATGCTGAATTTTGGACTTTGCCCAATTTTTTTCATGGGATAAAAAGGAGAAAAGCTAGTCCCAAAAATGTCTTTATAAACTGCCTGAATTATGCCTTCAGCATGTCTGTGTAGACACCAATAGTAAAGAATAAAATATTAAAACATTTTTTAAAATTGCCCTGGGCATAGGGGTGCAGAATGAGCCAAATTTGGTATGAAGTGATTGTACCAGTTTTAGTAGGGATACACAGCACTGGGGGATGGGTTTCCTCACTGAGAAGGGTGGAAGAGCATTTGGAAAACATCCATACAGGAACCAGGTGGGATGGCCTGGTACATTGTCAGATGGTTGAATCAGTTCAGCAGGTTTAGTTTAAAAACAAAACAAACAAACCAAAACCAAATGCTTTGCTTGATACTTTCATGGAAAAATCCAGACCAGTCTTTGAAAACACTGACACGAAAAGATGAATTTAATAAAAACACTTTACAAGCTCGAGTGACAAGCTTAGAGCTCCAACACAACTGTATCAAGAACCATCAGCTAGAAATATGTACAAGTACAGAGTGAGCACGTTCTGAAAATGGACAATGATTGATGATTAATGATCAGCTCATTAGATGTGACAGCAGCTAGTGTAGTGTCTCCAGCTCCCACGTGGCTCAGAACACAATGCCACTGGAAACACAACGGAAAAGAACTGCTCCTTGCCTGGTTTCATGACTTTGCCCTTGAGAGCATTCCACCTGCAGGGCATCTCTCCAGCCCCCCAGGACCCAACAGCCATGGGGAAATCCTTGCTCTACCAGGCTGCTTCCAGCATTTTTCCTACAAAATTGCCCACTTGGAGCCCCAGGGCTGCCCTTCTGACAAACAGCCTTTAGGGGCTCAAGTGCACCCTGCTCAGGAACAGCACAAAGGATCTCCCCCCTTGTTTCTTGGGGCTCATTGTTAAACAAACCCTTGTGTCACCAGCTCCAGAGTAACCTTGGGATGAGCACTCAACCTTCAGCAAAGCCAGAGATCACTCACATCCTGCTCACCCACTCCAGCGTGTCAGAAAGTTGAGATTTACTTATTCCTTGTGCACAGTTGTGCCAGAATTATTGATCCCAGGAGAAGCTGTAACCTTTGGAAACTCCATTTCTCAATAGCACTCAGCAAAGAAAATGAAGAGGATCTCAAAGGACCAGAAGCCTGACAAAGCCAGCATGAATGCAGAGCCTATTTTCAAGTGTATATAAAAATGCATTGCCTTTAAAACTAATGACATCATTTTTCTCTGGCCTCCTCAATGAGTCAAGGAAGCTTTGACTGGGAACAGAGCTTGGCCCTGACTTCTGGTGCTTCAAGAGGCCCTTGAACCACCTACCTGAAGACCAGTTGTTCATCTTTAACAAACCACAAAAATAGCAGGTGTATTTTAAACTCAGGAAGTTAAATTAGACAATCTTATGACATGTGCTTGGAAAACCTCCAGTTGTACAGGACACTCCACAGAGCCTGCTAAAGACACTGTCAGTGCAGATCCATGTTTGAGGTGAAATAAAACCACAAAAGCTATGGGATTTTTCTTAGGAGCAAGTTGAAACAAAACTCTGACAGAAAACACTGCAGTTTAGATCCCTTTGAAACACCTTTCCAGGGCCTTACTGCTAATTTGTGTTAAGAACAGAACAACTTAGAAGAAATCCTGTGTTCACTTCACTAAGCTGTAACTTGCAAACAAAAGCCTGTCTGGTTATCCCATTTCAGGCGAAGTGCTGGTGTGAATTCTGAGAAGGGTCTAATCATTGCCCTTATCTGGAGCACTTAATGGCCACATGTCACCCGTGCTGATGTTTGGTGGGACCTCATAAAGCAGCACATCTGCCTGCATTCTACACTCCAGGGAACTCATTCCCTGCCCTCTCCCTGCTCCTGCAGGATAAATCTTGCCAGAACATGGAAATTATTCACTGACCTCTTAATGCAAAGATAAATTCCCAGCCTTAATATTTGCACCAGATGATACAGCAAAACCTCCAAGGATCCCCATTTTTACACATTTCCTGTCTGATGTAGTCTCACTTATGCACTAGCTTAAACTTCTCTGCCCCCATGGAACCGGGTTTGTGATACTTAAAGGTGTGAGGCAGGAAGCCTCAAGGCATATTGCCATCTCTTCATTTTTGATCTGGATATTTATACTCTGAATGTTTAATAATCATCACCCTTGTAGTTATCCTAGCCAGAACCAGCAGCATTGCAGGCCACAAACTCACTGCCACTCACCTACTGCACAATCTCCCTGGCATCCCCAGGTCTCTGGATATGGGTGAACACCTCCCAGCCCCATCCTCTGCTGATGATACAAGAGCTGGGACATCTGCATCCATCCAGGAACGGACAGAATTCCCCAATTCCCCTGCATGCCAGTGGAAGTCAAAGGCCTTCTTTCCATTTATGCTTTCTAATTATTCTTTTCCCCTGTCCTTTATCCTTTGGAAACATGACAACTCAGCCAGAAAATTGCATAGAAATTAACCACAAGGTTTGAATTAACAAACTGATGTTCGCAGGGTTCAAATGTGGGGTCTCAAAGTCAGGTTTCACAGCAAGAGGAAAAAAAACTGCTTCTAGAGCATGGAGATTGCCAGCCCTTCCCAGCAAGAGTTATTCCAGAAGTTCTCTTAAGAAATTCCTTTTTTACCCTTCTCACAATTACACAGCTCTTCTACATTTCCACCTACAATTTATCAAAATTAAATCAAGACATATTTTGCATCTGGTGCCCATACACAGAACTAGTTCCATGTCACTGTCACACCACGAGGGTTATTTCAACCAGAGCTTATCCCACCAACCACTCCTCAGGGGCCCCACATCCAAACCAAGCTCCTCTTCCCTGCCAAACCCTAACAAAGCAAGTTCAGAGCACAAAGAGCTTCCCAAGCTCCTCATGTTCACCCACTGAGCAACGTCTGCCAGTCTTCAGTGTTGAAATCCAGCAGGCAAAGTCTCCTGTCTTCCACCCATGAAGGGCAATGCCTTTTAGAAAGCCCTTTCACAGAAACTCTTGGGCTTAGCCTGCTTGTGCACTGGCCTTTGGAGCAGATGATGCATGAGCAGGGTAACATCTTATTTAATGAAACAGATCCTGATTCAGTCAGAGTACCTGACCACTTTGAATCCCTACAGAGTCACAGACATGAGCTCTGAGCTTCACACCTGTGTTGGGCATCAAGTTTGTTATTTTTACTTAAAATGTGCTTTATTTATTTTAATCTCACCCCTTTTCAATTCCCCTGAGCCCAGAGAGCAGTACTTGAGTGGTAGCACTGGCTGTGAGCCCAAAGCAGTAATATCTGTTGGGCTTCTTCATTTCCTGGCCATAACTTTTCTTTACTCCATCACATTAGATGAATTCTTCATTGGCATCTCACCTCGTTCCCAAACATGATGTTCCCTTCATCAGACACTACAAACAACCTGCCTCTGGTAACCTGTGAAAAATCACTTCTCAGCAGGTTTTCAAGCCTGTCTGAACCCACATTCCTTCAACAACCCCTGGCTGAGGTCAGTGCTGCTCAGGGGGGATTAAAACCAGCTAATTCCAACTTTCAGGCTTCCCTAAAACTTCCCTCTGAAGGTCCAGGCTACATGTCTTGTTTTAGTACAAATATTTACTTTGGGAACTCAAGGTTCAGCAGTTTCTTTTAAGGAAACTTCATGTAAAACAAAGATTTAAATAGTCTTCCTACAGATCACACGGTGCAACAGAAAACCCACATTTATCTTGCATAATGAAGTTTTTTTAGGAAAAAAAGTCTATTGGTATCTCCCACTGAGAAGAGATTTCGTATGTCCTTTCCACATATGTCAAAAAATGTGAAAGGATGGGGATTTTTTTTTTATCCTGTGTATTATTAAACATAATAGTCAGCCACCTCTAGTACCCATCATTGATTGAGATAAATGAAGCTATTTGGAAAAAAAAAAAAGAAAAAGAAAAAAGCCTAATGAAGTCTCTTTGGTGCCTCTGAAACTCAGCAGTAAAGATAAATGAGAAACAATTTCTTGATATCCATTATTTTAAATTACAGATATCAGCCCTGCTGCTGTTCTCAAGGTTTATTGAATTTTCATAGAATAGCATCAACTTCTACATTCCACACGTGTAACTGAAAGGCCAGAGCAATGTGTTTTGCTCTGGTGTCAGGTTTAAGATGCAGAGGAGATCCCCTCTGCCACACCTGGACCTCAGGGGAGCCACCTCAGTGCCAGCAGGGATGCCAGGCAGCACCTCCCCTCTTCATTTGGCAGCCCAAGCCTCTGCCAACTCTCATTGCAGATTTAGCCATGTCACAATCACCACAGAAATAGTTTCTCTTTAGCCCAGGGTTGGTTTAAGTAGATGGTATAGCAAATACTTTTGGGTTAATGTGGAGAAGTCCAAAATAGAGGAAAAAATTTACAATTCATGGCCTTAAAATGACAGTTTAAATTAAATCCTTTTACTGTCTCTGCAGTTTGCCTGGTTCTCCTCAAAAGACTAGAACTATGTACAACCACAGGCTGCTCTCCTCAAACCCAGGCTCTACATGTCAAAACAAAACCTAAGAACCCTCTCTTTCCAGCCAGGCAGGCTCTGCCCACAAGGGCTATTCATTTTGAGCCTGTCCCTCCAGACAGGCACTGCCACCCCACACCTCTTCCTGCTGCCCAGAGCTCCCACTCAGCTATAAAAGCCTCAGTTGAGTGTATAATCCAAGACAGAGACCCTAATTGAGTGCAGAGCAGCTCCTCTCTCCCTGGGCAGCACTGGGGGCTGTGTTAGGAGCCACAAGCTGCATGCAGGACAGGCAGGATGGGGCTCTGCCTCATACCTGCAGGGTCTGGTTTAGGGCCAAGGGAATGAAATCCTTACCTGGTGATGTCCCCTGGAAGGACAACCCAGTGTCTCCTGCTCTGCCCTCAGCCTCAAAGCATCCTTGTTTCTCCTCCTCTGTATTGTAGGCACGGAGCAAGACTTGCAAATATCTCAGCAATTGGGAGAGTTAATGACACAGCAGGAGGAGGCTGTTGGGTTTGTCTCTTATGGGTTTAGTATTTGCTTTAGTACATTGGGATGGGGGTAGCAAAGCTGCTACTGGGTAATTTAAATTTAATCATTTATTTTGACACTTTTAACTAGAATGCCAAAAATACCTGCAACTGAGAAGCAGCACTTTGTTCTGCACTGCCATAAACCTACATTACAAAAATACTCCTCTTTAGTCTTCTTTGATTTATCTTTGAGTGAGAGCTATCCAGAATTGCATAACGAAACATAATACTGCCTACATCTAATATGGCATTTTATCTATAAACTGGAAAAGGAGCTAAACCTCATTATTATAATCATTAAAAACATGAAATTTTTAACTTCACAGCATCATATAAGAACTTGAGAACTTAATCAGGGCAAGGCTACGGTTCTGTACTCCACCATAAGGAACCCCTTGGATCTAAAAAGCCTTTAACATGGTAGAAAATCAGAAGCTGTCCCATTAAAAGTAACCCACTGCTTAATATTGTCCATTGTTTCACTAGGGCTGTCTGAAATCCTTAAAGTGATAAGTGCAATAACCTTGTTTCTTTGTATGTTTGTTTGTTTTTTTTTGCCAAGTGCTCCTCTGTGTCGACTTCTAGTCTTGCAGGCAGACAGGCCGGACACAAGTCTGGCATTGGGCACACCCAGCCCACACCTCCTCAGGGATTTAAAGCAAGTGAGGGTGGGAAGGGTGAGGACAGAATGGCATGGCCAGTCCCCCTCAGGTATTTGCTCACATCTAGAAAGAACTTCAACATGGAATTATCCACTGATGTATCTTACAGCAAATGAACCCCTTCAGCCTCCCTTTTCAGAGAAGGACACAGGTCACCCCTCCACTTCTGCACTGAGCTGACAGCACTTGCTGGGGGTGGTGCATCATGCCCAGCTTCTCCCCATATGCCCCCCTTGGGAAGTCTTCACTCAGCCCCTCACTCTACAGAGACACAGCTCTTCAAAGCTGAGCCCCTTTATACCAGACTTCTCCTGGAGCTCCATCCCAAGGGACCTGAAGTGATCTTCAAAAGCAACATATTTACATACACCAGGTGGTCCTCTGGATGCTTCATGAGCAAACCTAATAAACCTCAAATCCCAGACACATGACACACAATCTGCAAGGCTACTGCCATAAAAACTGTGGTGGTGCAGTGGCTTTCCTCATGACAAGAGTTCACATAAGGAAGAAGCAGGATTTGCATTAACCTGGCAGTTCTGTGGTCACACAAGAAAGCTGAAATGTCCATGTTTCAGTGATAATCTCATGTCAGCGAACTGGTTAATGCATTGAGACAAAGAAAGCAGCAAATGAGAGTTTGTAACCTCCTGCCTGAGCTGCTAAAGATGCATCTGCTCGAGCTGCACAAGCAGGGACTCACTGAACTAGCACAGCATTTTCTCAGCAGAGCTCTCACCCCAGCACAGGAAACACTGATGCTTTCAGTGCTGGAGGGACCCGGTGACTTTACTCTGTGGGTTGCCTGTACTTACAAGCACTTTATCGAGACTTGCTTAATACCTTCCCCTGCCTCTTAGTTTTTGCTTGTTAAAGAACCATATGATTTTTCCCTAGTCCAGTGATGCAAGGGAGGACTGAGCACTGGACAGCACCCATGAGCCTGCAGGGCACAGTCACCCAGGGGCTGCAGCTCATGCTCAACTCGAGATGACACAGGGAGACCAGGAAAGCCACAGGCACTGGCCAGAGATCCTGGGAGACTCTTCCCAACTCAGAGGGGTCTTGAGAGGACCACCCCACAAACCCCCTGTCACTGGGAACAGGCACAGTACAGGTTTCATACCTGCTCCCCCTTGCCACCCCAGGGTTGCTCCCACCTTAGAGAAGGAGCACCCAGATGCAAAATGAAAAGACCATTAACACACACTGGAGAAGGAAGGGAGAAGCCTGGAATTTTGACTGCAGTTTGCAAGTCTGACATCCCCAAGCCACCCTGGAACGTGGGTTGGTGTGCCCACCTGGCTGGACACCTGTGCTCAGCAGCCCTTGGGCATCACGGGGAGCAGCAAATGTGCCACCAAGACATGCAACATCTATCAAAAGCCTCCTGCCAACTTCAGGGGGCTTTAATCAAGCATACCTGGTAGCATGAGAAAGTACAAAACACCAGCTCCAGCAATCTCCAGGACCTTACTAGATTTCAGAACTAAATAAAACAAGATAAAGCTGTATTTTAAAGTATAATAGAAAAGGAAACAATGAATTAACAAGCAATATTTAATATTGCTTATCAGATTATGAAAAGTTAATCTATGTTACAGCGTCTTCAGAACCCCAGCAGTTTGAAACCATGTCATGAATAAAAATTAGCATAAATAAATCCAAACCCAGCAATCAAAAGCTGAATTTCCTTCCTGGAGCATTTAGAACTAAGTAATTAAGAGAGAGACACAACTCAGAGAAGGAGATGGAGAAGGATCTCAAAGTATCTGTCCCCATTAAGGTATTTTGTATTTACATCCCAGAAACAAAATGCACCAGGCCACGTCCTTGGCTGGGTAATGTGATGCTGCCTCATTGGTTTCAATAAAACACAGCAGCTTAAACACTCTGGGCCCCTTGGCATCATCCTTTCATTTACGCTCAGTAAATCAAAATAAACTCCACTGATTTCTGTGGAGCTGCAGATCTGCCTTTGGGTAAGACAAAGGAGAGCCAGGAATTCTCTTTCAAAGGGATTATCACTGCCTGGTAATTCATAATAAATTATGCCTGGGATGCAGTTTTAGCACGATCTACAGAGAACAGGAAACTCTTGCCATTCTCCAACCCTTCCCTCTCCCTGTGCTCCCAACCCTGCTATCCAGGAAATGCTTTCCATGGAGCAGCATCTCCCCTGCCCTCACTGCCAGTTCCTTCCCCACAGCACAGCCTCGTGAAGGGGTCAAATTGGGGCATTTTTTTCCGGGATCTTTGTTTCCCTAGCTCCTTGGCCATGACATATCACTGCTAATCAAGCTGCTGCCTGCCTCCTGTGGCTCTTCTGAGAAGTTATTGCCCTTCTCATTGCTCACCCAGTCGAGCTCATTCAGGCAATCCTCCTGATCCACAGCCTTGCACGCTCAATTGCAATATTTCACAGGATATGGTATTTTGCTATAATAATAGTTTCACCCTTTGAAGATTCAGAGAAAGGACACCAAGACATTTGCTGTAATTAATGCTACAGGAAGATCCAACATCCCTTCTCAGTGGGCAGGAAGGGAAGGGCTCTGACACACAGCGACTGAAGGGGCACACGGAGGGAAACAAGTCAGAATTTCTGCTGGAGTTCTGCCTCTTGAGTGTGTTGAACTTGAACTATAAACATGTTGATTGTTTAGTTTTCCAGAAATATTGCCTGTGATGAAGGCAAGGCTGGGAAGCCTCTGGAGGAATCTAATCCAACTTTCTATGCTGGCTGGGGAAGGTCAACTCAGCCAATACAACCTTGGATTTCTCTGTGGGGAGGAGGAGGGAATGCTGCCTTTTTTCCCACTAAAAAAAAACAAAACCAAAAACACCTCAAGCACTTTTGTTGCTCAAATCTGATTAGAGAACTCAAATAGTTCATTGTTTTTGTTTGTTTGTTTCCAGAAGATATGATCAGTGCTCGAATCACAGGATTAAAATGCATTTAGGAGGAAAATACGTAATATTCCACTGCATTTTAAAGAACTTAATGGAAGGAAATGTAGGCTTCTGGAGCTGCCTAGGAAAAGAGAGTCTCCAAATCCATTTACAGTGACACAAATTTTTCCAGTGCTAACACAGTACACCATATTTTTAAGTCTTATGAAAATTTCAACACACTATGAAACTGCATTTGGGAAAAAAATCACTGAGGTTTTCAAGAGCAGGTAAATCATTCAAGAGCATGAGTCACCATCTTCTGATAAGCATGTACTCACTTGAATTTAAAAAAAATAAAATCAAAACATAGCACAAGTCAAGAAATGTCTGAGTTTCTGAAAATCCTATGTCCAAATGAGCAGCCAGTGATGGGCTGCCTTCAGCAAACCCTGCTGTTCACCATTCTGACCCACCACCTCTGAGCTTAAACACACATTGGAGACTGGAGGGAATGAACTTATGCAGTCACTGAAAATTATGTGTGTGGGAATTAGAAAGAGGTCATATTTGGGCAAAAACTCAATTAACCACAGCAGCAGATAAGAGGAGAATAATTGGGAAGCACCAAAGATTAATTACAGGACCATTTATCCAATCTCGTGCCCTCTGCCCACTCCCAGCATTTCCTCCTTCCTCAAACACCACCCATTTGCTTGGCAGGGCTGGAGAAAGAGAGAGAGGCCAATGAAAACAGATTTATCTCCGAGCCAGCAAATAAACCAGACTGTCTGGCATGCACTGGAACTGCAGGAACTTGCCCCAGCTCGGCTGCTCAGACAGCAGCTCTGTTCAAAGTGATGCTGAGGGAGGCAATGCAGGAAATCACCTCCCACATCCCAGCGCCGAGCGGTGCTTTGCTAAATTACCAAAGGACACAGTGGCTAATAGGATCAGGACCTGGAGTGCAAGGGAAGAGGAGAAAGGACAAATGAGTGATGCCTGAAATAAAGTGTGGTTTTCTTTGCTCTTCCCCACCTGCAGGCAGGAGCTGCTTCCCGATATTGCCTGCATTTATAAGGTCATAGGGTCCCCTCCTAACACGGTTACAGCACTGCAATCGCCATTAATTTCAATACAAGCTTCAAACATGCAGCAGCAGCAAAATAAGGTCTTAAAATTCCACCTGTCCTGCAAGATATTTATTGTTCTGGAGGGTAAAATCTACTGCATCAGGCAGTTATTTTAAAAGTCAAGACAGGAAAAAGAGATTCTGCTTTACCCAGCAAAGTAGGGAGAACTGCAGGCTTCCCTACAGCGCTTCATGTGGGCTTAGAGAAGGTATTACAGTGTTGAAATGAACTCACCTGACCCAAAAATCACCTTTTTTTCAGACTACATTTTCCATCACTCCCTCTGGACAACTACCCAGAACAGCTTCATTCCCAGTGCCATTATCCAGGTCCTCTTCCTGGCACTCCCCTAATGATGCCAAACTCCCCAGTTAAAGAGATGGAGGATTAATTGCTCTATGACTCTTCCACAACATCCTATTTAACTGGGAACTAACTAAGTCATCAGGAAGATTTAATGGAACACTTTTTGTCCTAATAACAAGCAGTACCCTCTGACCACTTGGAAACTCCAGGCCTGCAGCCACATCCTCTCCCTCATTTACAGAGCAAAATACAAAATAAATGTTGTAGACTTCTCATTTCTTTACTGTGTAAGTATTTAATTGGACCAGGAAATGTGGTTCAAAGGCAAGCTAGGTCACAGCGCACCAATTCTTAATTATGTTATGTGGACCTATTAATATATTTTACAGGTTTTAGTTTGTGTTTCAGAGAGAACGTGTTTGTTATTGTAAACTGTTCAATCTGTTACCTTCCATCCCACACCAGCACTAATTTGCTTTTTTTAGGTAGCTTACATAAAACCCAAAAGAAAAATCAAACATTTGAGATACCCCACCAGAGAAAACAGGCAGGGACTGATCCAACAGTTATCCCTAAATTTATACCTTTTCCCTGGAGAACTCTCAAGTTTTCTGTGTGCCCTTCCAACAGCTGGCAACACCTGGTCACAAGGAATTAAAACAGTCTTCGTGTTCTAAGTCTAAAAAGAGCACTTAAACCAAACTAAGTGTCTGATGTTTTATTGCCATGTACCATTTCTTTCCTTGAAGAGTTAGTACATGTTCCTGCAGTAGAAGGGGGAGAAGGGAGAGGGAAAGGGGAGTCTGAAAGGGTTATGATTTTGTCAGAGCTCAGTGACACCCCACAGGGGACAGGGTGTCTGCCCTCCAGCCACCCAGCCTCAAAGAGATCCAGCAGCACAGCACCCACAGCCCTGGCAAGCAAGAGTGCTCTGAAGGTCATCTTCATTTTCCTGCTCTGAAGCACCTCAAAAACACCATAATCCCTCAGGAGAGAAACAGGAGGGACACTGCACGGAGCAAAAGTTCTGACAAAAGGCAATAATAATAAAAAAGAAACTGGGAAAAGCCTTTTGTCCTGCTGAAGGTCTGTGGACCACTTTACTCCAGCATCTCACATGCTCAGGGACTCTTTAAAACCAGGCATGGGCACATGGGATCTCATGATGCAGCAGCATCAGAAAATATGAAGCAAATAAAGCAGACTGAATGGATCTACCATTAATAAATGCAAGCTAGACCACAACTAAACACAGTCAGACACCAAGATACCCCTGGCAGCACTGGCACCTCGACTGGTGGTGGTGGTGACAGCCCAGGAAGATCTGGGGACCTCCACTTCAGAGGAGGAGGGAAAGGGGGCTGCTCCATGCTGTCTGCACAGCCACAACCCACAACAACTGCAGCATTGCACCTTCTCCAAGTGTAGCTACTGCTTGCCCTACTCTGATATTAAAGGTCAGGATAAAACTCAACAAACATTTTGTCCCAGAAAACTCTCTTTTACTATTTTCTTTCTTTTCCCCACAAAACAGCACTGCAGTGAAAACCACAACAAATTTAGCCACAAGATATACAACAGTGCATTTAATTGGTGACAAAAGAAGAGGAATGAGTTTATTTCCTGCCACATCTCCAAAGGTGCTCTCGCTCAGACACTGCAGTGAGCAATAACAGTAAATGGAATAAACCACCTCTGTGGCAGGTGAACTTTATCCATATTAAGGGTTTCATCTACCGACTGTAGCTTTATTGGTACAATGTCCAAGTATGAACCAAGCCCTTCTACACACAGGAGGACACATCTTGCTTTAACCTACAAGTCCAGGTACCAAATCCAGTGATGCTGAGGCTGCACAAACCTTGCACAGATTGCATGGGGGCTGGAATTGGATGAGCTTTAAGGTCCCTTCCAACCCAAAGCATCCTGTGACTACAGCTCTATAAAATGGGTACATGTACACCAGGGCGCACTGGGAGGACTCAGAGTACCAAAATCCAGGCTCCCACAGCTGTGGCACCCCTGGGGATGGGTCCAGCTTCACTCAAGGCAATCCCATCCTCAGCTGAGGCATCCCAATGTTACTCAGCAGTGGCAGCAGGTAAATTCACTAACACATCCCCAAACTCAATGGATTTGCTACTCCAAGTGATGAGTAACATGGCTGCGTTACTCTGGGATGCTGAATTTGGGAAATGTCCATGCAGAGGGCCATATAAATAGCAGCTGCACTGCCCTTGATTCCCAGCTTGCTCCCCACAAATCCACAGCCATCAATGCCTGAGTTCAACCCAGGACCAGCTGGAAGAGGGATGATGCAGAGCATTGGGAAATCCCAGCCCAAGCAAACCCCAGGTGAAGGCTTTGTTATTGCCTGCGGGGCATTACAAAGGCTGTCAAAGACAATGAAAATACAAAATTCAGATAGACTGCCTGTTTCCCCACAGACACGAAAATCACTCCAGTTCCATTATTAATGCACTTGGGCTCATTTGTCAAGAACTGCACAAAAATGAGTTCAAAACAAAGAAAACCTCCAGCATTTTTATGATAATGCTGGGAAGTCTGTGGGATGGAAGATTAGGCTGCACACTGTGCTTCTTCCCAGAAAATCCCTCCCCACTATTTTAGATTATTTTAATTCAAAATGAGGAGGAAAATGAGCTGTTTAAAGCATCAGTAAACAAAGGCCTCTTACTAGTAGGCCTTTATCCACAATTTATGCTGATTTTCTATTTTGTTTCATATGAAAACGTAGCGCCTTTAGCCCTCCAACTCTGCTACTGCTGCTTTTTATACTTTTACCCATTCAGACAATCATTTATTTACCATTTTTGTTTTCAATTTGAGAAGAATATATTTTTTTATCAGTTATTTATTTAGGTTGTCAGTAAATTGATTTTTCCCTTTTACATTCACTGCACAGCTGAAACATTCAAATAGATGAATCCCATTCTGCTCATTTGTTTGACTTTCTCTCCCCACTCAGATGATTGTCTAAGTCCTCTCTCTGCACCTGGCAGCTCTCCTGATGCACCAGGCCATGCCCAGTGCCATGTGATGCCAATCCAATCCTTCAGGTGCCATTCTAATAGCAAGAAGTTGCAGCAGTGAAGAACCAGGGTGAACTCACACCTGCACACAGCAGTGCCAACATCACGATTCTCCCAGCCCTGCAGTGCCCAGAGCCTTCAGACAGCCCATGCCCACAGCTGTTTGCCCATTCCACATTGTCCACCTGGGTCTGAAAGGTCAAAAAGCTGAAGGGTGGTGTTCTCCCCCCCACCCCACAAAATCTGCTGCTTGTTTATCTGCAGGAAAACAACAAGCTGCTGTTTTCCAAGCTTCTTCTCCACCATTAGGAATGTGAGCACGTATGTGCTCCTGCCTCTGCTTTCATCTCCCCAAGCCTGGCACGTGCCCAGGGGAGCGGGAGGAGACTCGCCTGGCATGCCAGAGGGGAAGGAATAAGTGCATTAAGGAAACTGTGTAATAAATGGCCACCTGTCAGGGAAAGGTGCCCACAGCAACAAACCACACACGAGCAGACTGTTCTTGTCAGCTCTACAGAACTCGCCCCAGAGTGACAGGAAATGAGATGGAGATGGGCAAATTACAAAGGCAAGCTGGAATGCAAATGTCCTGACACTGTTCTTCATTCCAAGCCTCCTTCAGATTTTCTCTCTCCAGCCTCAGAAGAGCTTGAGCAAAGGGTTGTTACTTTCCCTCCCTTTAATCAGCACCTTTACAGGGTCAAGTGGAGAAGTTTCCATAACTCAGCCTCACTGAAGGCACCAGAGACCCAATGAGGACCCAAACCAAAACACTTTTGAATGTATTTCGTCATCACCAAGCTGATAAACCAAAATGAACCCGCATGGCATGCACACACTGCACCAAGCACAGCTGGCCTTCCTAATGCCCATCTCTGCAGCCCAACACGGAGGTGCCATGAATGTCCATCCTGTGATCGAAGCACCATATTCTTGTCAGAGCCCAGGAATCCAACAGTGTGTGACACTCTTGGAAAAACTGAAACCACTGTAAAAATCCCCTTTGCAATTTCCCCCACTGAAGAGTTTAAGTTTCTTCGTTCTGTTTTAATGGAGTAATTTATCACCCAATTCCTTTTAAAAGTAACTAATATAGATAGATTAGATAGTAAGACGTGATACATAAAGAATAATAGTCCATTATTAATAATAAGTTTCCAATATATTATAATTTTGTGTGATTGATTAGGAAGTCCGTTGTTTTACTCTAACATCTTTTTAAAGACTTCTCAATATCAGTTCAAGATTAAAAAGTTAAAGGCAGCTTAATCATCAGTTCTAAGTGTAACTTGGAAGTGTGTTGGGTTCAGGAGTGCTTGAAATTGGCATTTGGCTTCTTGACCATCAAAGGGGGGAGTATTTTATTCCACACCCCATTTCAGTATCATTGCATCCAATTGTTTAGTCAATAAAAAAAGGCTTTCCTTAGGAAGGAAATAACCAGTTTATGAGTTAAATAGACAGGACTGATCCAGCTGCTTGTGGAATTACAATTTCTTCATTACGCTTTAATGAGCAGCATCTCTCCATTCTCTGTTAACTTCAGCAGACGTGCTCTTACTGCCGGCCAAGAATCTGCATTATAGATATTTTTTAAGCATACATTTGGTCAGGATCTAAGTAGCATTCCACCCTCAGCACAGAAACACCTGCGCATCAGTGAACTACAGTCATGAAACAGAGAAAAATAGATTAACTTGCACCAAAAGATAGTCGCCTTGTCCCCAGCACAGCTCCAACTCTGAGGTAGAGTTTCCCAGGGTCTCACAGAATGTTAGTTATTTCTCCCACTGCACTCAGTCAGACCCTGTGACATGGCAGCCCAGGGATTCAGCACATGCTGCACATCCGTGGGAAGAACCTTGTAGCAATTTCTGCTTCCAGACACAAAATTTATGAATAAATTCAGCCCCGTCATAGTTCTAATGACCTTGATTAAACCTGAAGGAAATTGGCTCTGCAGTGAGACTAAACATGTATTACAAGAAATAGTTTTTAACCTCTACTCTAACTCAGGCACTTTTAAATTTCAGGCTGAAAACCATCTCCAGTCCCTTTCATGAATGATAATTCAGTGGAATAACACTGCAAAAACAGCCCTGCACCTGAGCATGATTATCTCCCTGAAAAGAACACTTTGAACCAACAACTTGCAATAAAAATCAGAGAGCAATGTGGAGCTTAAGGACAGAGATTTTGGAGAAGTGCTTTATAGGGTGAGCAGGAGCCGAGTGACTGCAGACACCTCCTGCCCTGCTGTGGTGACCTGCCCCGGCACCAAGGACAGCGCCCAGGCACCAAGGACAGCGCCCCAGGCACCAAGGACAGCGCCCCGGCAAAACTCCAAGCAGCAAATCCCTCTGGTGCTTTCCCTCCTGTGCCGGGCCAAGGACCAGCCCTTGCTGAGAGCTTGGTACCTGCACACACACACACACACAGACACTTCCCAGGGCAACGGCAGAAAATGAGCTCATGTTTCAAACGATGAAATTAATACACCAGCAATAGAATATGCAATTTCCTTGTTTATTGCCTTTCAAGTCAATGCCATCGCCAGAGGTTGTCATTTTAACAACAGGCAGAAAATTAATTCGACAGAGTTTCAAAGCAGTCCTGATAAGTCCCAGGGACCTTTCAGCTCCATCACTGTATCCCAGAAAAGGATGAGCCCCTTCCTTTCCTGGCCATTCCCACCCTCTCTCCGACAGCAGCGCCTTTCCCTGGACACTCAGGAAATAGGGACCAAGGGGAGCTGTGGCAAACAGAGCCTTTCAGGCAGGAAAACTCAGAAGGGTTTGAAGCAAAATAAGTTATTTTCATCGTGATAATCTGCCACATTTCTCTTCTGTCAAAGAACAAACAAAAATATGGTTTGCAGTCAAAATGTCTCTTCGTTCCTCTGATTTCAAAGAAAAATCTATATACTGATTAAGTTTACTCTCAAATCATACTTCTGGAGCTAGAGAAATGCTTTGTTTTGGGAATGTCAAAATGGGATGTATATTACTATAATGAGACACATATTATAAATTATATATTACATATTTCAGCCAAGTGCTCCCCACTTGGGCTTTAATTCATAATTTCATCCAACACTAACTTCTCTCTGGAACAGCAGAGATCTGTACAACCTGTCTGCACACCTAAATCAGCATCCCAGTATCTCTTTCAATATTAACACCCATTTCAATCAGCTCAAAAACAGGCTCATTAGCAACAAACAAACCCAAAGCATCACTCAGCTGATACAGACCCCCTGTGCCCACCTGCAGTGCCCACCCTGGGCACCCACAGCAGCTGTTCCAGGAAGGGCACAGCTGGACCAGAGAGCTGTGTCTCAGATCAATGGCTAGACAAAGAAGAGACCTTTCTTTTCTGCTAAGGGCACACATTACATTTCCACCATTATCATCAACAAGGAGGGAAGAAAAGGAGCATTTGGACAACAAAGGCCTGCTGAGGAACAGGATGGGCTTAATCAATAGCCAAGCACAAAATCATCTCAGCAGATTTCAGCTCATTTCCATAGCAAATGCAGATTCTGCAAAGGCTTAATAAATATATAAAGTGAGTTCCTCCCTGCCAGCACGGTGGGGAGGGGGCTCCAGACCACCCAGCACGAGCAGCTCTGCTCCACTCACAATCCAACATCAAAGCTGCTGGGCTGAAAAAACACAGAAGAGAAAACAGACCAGAGATGAAAGCTGCATTCTGAAGAAAACATCCTGCAACCCTTCTGCCCCAAAATGGAGCAGATTCTGCCCAGGTTTTATTCTGCTCTCAGTCACACACGTGGCAATTCAGAGCCATTTGGGCAAGTCATTAGTCCTGTGCTGAGCAGGGCTGCTCCTCCTACTGCCTTCTTTCAAGTTGTCTTGGCAGATACTGGTTCAGTCCTGCTTGTGACTTCTTTTGCTTTTTCTAGACCACTGTAGTTTCTTGTTTAACATCATTCCCTCTAAATGTAACATGATCCTGGTCAACATTTAGTGTCATTTCCCTGTCTTGAAAATGGAATAAACAAGTGTCTCCCAAACTCTGTGAGATCATTGCCAAAAACAAAGAGGAGGGAAGTTTTCCAGAAACAACCAGTGAGTGGAAGTCCATCCTTAGGGATGATGAATGTCCTGACTGGAGTCTGTTTTCTGTACACCAAGCAGTGGGAGCCACCAGGAGCAGCAGCACAATGCCCATCCTTTGCTTGCTGCAGCTGCAAACACCACCCCACCCCACCTGCAACTGTTTGGTCCTGGGTCTACTTTCAGACAGACCTCAGGCTTTTCTTCCTTCTTATTTTGTCCCTATCCAGGAACCAAAACCTGAATTCATCCATGTTCACACCAGAAAACTCCATCTTGAGCAAAACTTGAGATATGGGGCAAAATTTTTCCTGCTGGTGATCACATTCAATGTGCATTTGTATCAAACTATTTTTCTTCATTACAGAAACAATAACACCCAAACAATGACAGAGCCAAGCGCAGGGGGTTGCAGTTCCTTATCAAAAGTTGAGCTTGGCCATAATGCTATTCATATAAAATCTGATATGTAACCACCTGGGTGTCATGATGTTCTTTATATTACAGTAAATTCAATACATTAAGGATGCAGGAAAATCTCATTTGGGACTGCAAAGCAGCCAAGAGTCTTTGCAGATTCCCCAGGAGCCAGGAGAACAGCAAATCACAGCAGCTCTCCCAAGCCATGCAGAAGTAAAATAATCCCGTGTACCAGCAGCAGCATCTGTCTGCAGCAGCACAGAGCGCTTTACAAACTTTAATAAGTGTAAACCTTACAAATCTCTCGTTATACAGATGGTTTATGGTTCCCACTCCTCACAGAGGAGAGGGGAGGTGCAGAGGTTGGCAGCACTGCACAGCTGCACTAGCACCACGTACCTCCCAGCCCTGCAGGGCCAGCCCCACAGCCACTCTGCTCAACACCCCCAGCACTGCCTCTGACACCAAGCCCTGCTGTTCAACACCTGAACATCACTTGTGGTTCTTGTCCAACATTGGACAAGACAAATTGGGCAATTTTGTCCTGTGCAGAGCCAGGAGCTGGACTTGATGATCCTTGTGGGATCATTCCAGCTCAGGGTATTCTATGATTCCATGAACATGAATTTGCCTCGATATTTCAATGCATGCATTCTGTGAATCAGCTTGGAGAAATACTACATACTTGCACTTACATATTCCCTTTGGCATAAAGAGCTTCACTGTTCAGTCACTCAGCCTTGTCTGCACTGCTAGAACATTATGTAGCTGAAATGCCTTTTGCTCCAGCTTTTGCATTAGTCATTTTAGTCACCTTCTCCCATCGGGTGGTTTTGTACAGCTTGTGTTAAAACCCCACAGTTTGAAGTGGGGGAACAATTTCTGCAGCACAAATCAAAACAGAAAGGTCTGAATTGTACCTTTCATAGAAAAAAAATAGAATGAATGATAAAACTTAATTCTGACAGATTTTTGTGTTTTCATTAAGGGGACAAGTCCTAGTCCAGCAGTACAAGGCAGCAAAAGAAAACGTCTGGGAACAGTGGCAGAGGATGGAACTGATGTAAAAAGCTGTTCCAACACAGAGAGGATGCAAAGAAGAGTTCAATATTCCCACTGCACTCTTTCTGCTCCTGAAGCATAGCTGCTATCTCACAGCTCTTGGGTTCCCAGCCACGGGCACCACCTCCAGCAGGATTTCATGAGGACAGTCCACCTTGCAAAGCCTGGCCATGGGAAGCAGCATTGCACACTTACTTGTCTTTCTCCCACCCTCACAGTTATGGTGAAAGTCCAAAAAAATGTAGAGTGGCTATAAAGCTTTATACAAAACACACCATCTGAGGGATTGTGCATTACCTTACCCAGGAGTTACAAGTAGAACTGAGAAACGATTTTTGTCTGGTTCTGTTACCCACTGCAAGGGAATCAATTCTCTCCAGGAACAAGTCAATAAGGTCCAACTCCACCAGGATGGGGACAAATGAGATCTCATCCCAGCAGGTCCCAAGAGCTGCTCAGACAGCCACCACCCCTTCGCTTCCTGAGGCGTTCCACATTTGTCACTACCATTTTTTTTGCCTCTGCCACTGAAGGAGACTCATCCAGAAGCAAAGCACACGTGACAGCTCAGCAGCAAAGCCAACAAGCTGTAAAGCCAATGCAATAATGACTTCATGCATTCCAAAGCTCGCTGGGTAATAATGCCACATATAAATAAAAGACTACAAAGATCATTAAAGCCAATCAAAAGTATAGATTAGCCCATAAAATCTCTTTAATGTCTCCTATACTCTGATGCACCGTCAAAGAGCAGCCCCAGTCAGCAGCATTGGGTTTTCAGCACCACCCTGCGGGTTTACTTCCACCATTACATTATCACCTCAATTTTTCACATGCTAGCCCTCCCCAAGGAGAGGAGTAGCTGATGATTTGGGCCATATTTCTGCTGTAGGCTCCCCAAAACCATCAGATCAAGCACAGATGCTCTGCCAGTCCCAGTCTCAGCACCTCATTCCTGTTTCGTGGCTCATCCATCCCAGCCTGGCAGCACCATGGGGACCCCTCCTGTGGTGCAATGGGTGGGCAGTGAGGGTGGACAGAGTCACAGTCACCATGGTTGGAAAAGACCTCCAAAATCATCCAGTCCAGCTGGGAGCCCAGCACCACCATAATCACCCTGAGTGCCACATCCAGATGCCTCCTGAACACTTCCAAAGATGACAGCTCCACCTCCCCAGGAAAGTTATCTCAATTCCTAATCACTCTTTCAGTGAAAAACAAGTTCTAATATCTAATCTGGACCTCCCCTGACACACAGCTCTCCACCATGGTCAAGTCACTTGGATACAGAAGCAAAGTTTTTATGATAAAGCATCCCTTTGGCAAAAGTCTTTATGGGCTGGGGGAAAAGCAGCTGCTTCCCATGTTCTCCACCAGAAACTGCCAAGGGACACCGTGTTCCTAAATGGCTATTCCTGCCTAACCAACCGAGATCACATATGCTCGTGTGCTGCTTTCCATAGAAGCTCCTCACCATTATGTACCACATCTGATGTTTCTATTTACCATCTTCCCCAATTAGATCTCATTTAAGTTCACTTACAAAAATATAATTACATTTTTGCTCTAACTAGATGCATTTACCATGCCAATGTGGCATTATGCATGCAAGAAAACTGGATGGGAGAGCAGGTGAGGAATAACTCACCTCCACCAGTAAATCATCTTCTGCATGCACAAACCCTGCTAATATTAACAGATGGCAGATCACTGCTGCTGAAAGGCAGACCCCAAACCCCTGCCTGAAGGGCTGTGTTTGTGGTCTGGCCTCCCATTCCACAGCAGAGCAATCTTTAGAGCCCAGCAAACTATTCTGTGCTCACACATTCTCCAAGTGAAGAACAGGGTCAACTTGCCAACCACCTCTGAGAACAGCTGCACTAGCAAGGAGGCTAAAATGGGAATCTTCCAGGAAACACTTTATGTTTTACCCTGCAGATCAGGCAATTCAAGCCACGTTATCTATGTCAATTAAAGCAATTCCTTAAGTTGCTGTTTAGTATAAGAAGCATCTGGTACAGCAAGTAAACTCAGCAGTTAATATTAGTCATAACCTTACCGCAACATTTTTTCCTTAATAATTTTTTTATTTTTAAGAACCACAACTTGTGCTGAAAGCACATTTACATTTTATTACCCCTAAATGCTTAACTACCATAACTAATGCTTGATTAATAAATGGCCAGCTACTGCTGCTACATGAAACCTCACAATTTAGATGTGGCAATTTATTGGTCCTTCTCCAGCAGTAACACTGAGAAAAGGGTCAAAATCAGGAAAACAGGTTTAATTCGTGGTGCCTCTAAAGCCACACTTCACTGTTCCAGCCAAGCTCATTAAATACGGGGTAAAACTATAGAGTTTACAGGTCATATTTCAAAGTGAAACTGTGGGACCAACCTCACGTGGCCAGTCCTCCACATTGCAAATCTCAACTGGACACATCCATTGCAGAGACTTCTTAATGCTATTGGGGGGTCCTGGGGGATCCCAGTCTACCCTCAGCTCCCAGAAACAACCTCCAAGTGACAGGCAGGGATTTGGGCTGGATTTGTTCTCGTTGGGCTTTGATTTCTGTTTTGCTTCAGATTTTTCAGGGGGGTTTAGAGAGGGGTTTGTGCCTTTGGTTTTAGTTTTTTGTTTAGGATTTTTTTTCTTAGATTCAGACACTTTCCCCCCATTTTTAATTATTTTTTTATTGAACATGCCACTAACTCAGAGTTTGTAGCTATTGAAGCATGAAGGCTTTGGGACTAATTTGAATTAAAATGAAACATTGTGGATAATATTTGTTTGCTTCCAGGCCTTCACAATGGAGCCTTCGGGAACAGAAAATTACTAAAGAAAATATGAATTGGACTTCAAAGGTGTTGAGACCAGGCTCTGGCTAGAGGCCTTACCTGGGGTGGCTGTTTTTTCAAATGCAAATACATAAGACATTTAACTATGCATGAAGCAGATCTCAAGTGCTTTCTATTGCTCCCAATGTTCTCTCTCCAAATCCCATTTCCTAAATGCTCGTGCCTTTCAGGTGGCAGCTGATTTAGCAGCTCCAGCTTGCTTTGCTGGGAGAGATAAGTGATGCTGGGCCTGGGAGCTGCAGCCCCACAGCTGAGAACCAGCCCTGGCTGCTCTTCACCTTCACACCTGGGGTGGTCCCCAAAGCCCAGGTGTGCAAACCTGATCCTGCACCTCGTACCAGGTGTCAAGTTAATAAAGATGGTTTTCACTTAAAATTATTTCAGCAGAGCTACATAACACAATAGTAGAGACATAAAAAGCAGCAGAGTAAGAAATCTTCCAGTTTAGGTGTTTTTAAAGGAAAAGAGTGCAGTTAATAGAAATCTCTCTGTGCAGCCAAGGGGAGGAAAGCAGAACTGACAGCTAAGAATCAACTCCTGTTCTGCTTCTTCAAGACATCAGCAAAGGTTACAACCTGCTGCACAGCAGCTGTGGACACAGCTGTCATTTTGGATTTGATTTCATAATATCTGCTTTCGAATTAGGCAGACTTCAACCCCGATTAGGAGCAGGCTGTTCTTCTGCAAGCATTTATAACAAGAAATGCTTTCTCACAAGTCATACAGCCTTACAACCCCTTAGCTTGCTCCAGAGATACACCAGAAATACCCATCCCCATAATCACAGCCTTTTTATCCTGGCAGGCCCTTCCAAGTGCTCTGAATTTTCCACTGCTATCGACAGTGTTAACAACTAATACTTGGTAATTTTTCCAAACTCCTTTCAAGCCTTTCAGGAGCTTACTTGTATGAAATATTAACATGAAAAATGTTCTGAAGTACTAATAAATTTGTCTCTCTCCAGCCTCTAACAGAGATGAAGGACTGTACAGAGAATTTTCAAGCTCTCTTTAGGTGCTGGGGGTCTCTGAGATGTTGGGTGGTAAGAGCATCCCACAAACCAGCAGCCCCATGGCACCAACCTGCCACAAGGAATAGGATCTCCAGGACAGTCCTTTGGCCACCAGTCATGGACATTCTCCATCCCAATATCCAGGGATATCCCAGCTCTGTGTTTAAATAGTCAGCCACTTCCCAAAGCAAGCAGCCAGGTTGATAAATGTATTTAGCTGCCTAAAGATGCAGAAAAGCACCCAGGGAGAGCTGCTGAAATCCTTTAACTGAGTAACTCCAATTTGCTCTCCTCTGCATGCACAAGCCACCCCTGAATCCCACAATCTGGCAGCAGAACTGGCCTGAAACTGAGCAAACCACAACATTTCTGCTTGTGCCAAGTGTTGCCTTCCCATGCAGTGCACCTTTCTCCAAGGTTGGAAAAGCAGCCAGTAGCTCCATATGCAGGTGATGCACTTGCAGTCATCACCCTGCCAAAACAGAGCCCATCCATTTCCCATGGACAGCAGCACAGGGCTAAGGGGTCTGTACACTTAATTGTGATTAACAATTAATTATGATACTAAGAATCTCCAAAAATGATGTGACAGAGCAACACCCATAACTGCAGTAGAGCTTTGAAAGGACTGCAAGATCATAAAAAAAGCACTTTTGAAGTACCTGTGAAAGAAAAAGTGACGTGTGGCAATCCTGGTATGCGATGGTCAAAGTATGTTTGTATGCCCAAAGATTTCTTTTCAGTTTGGAAAAGGGAGATATTCAAAACATGTACAACCAAAATAAAAAGCAGAGTGAGATTAATCCCAGGCAAGCAGAACCAAGAAGGGAAGGAGCCATCAGGTGTGTGAAGAGCTAATCCTACAGTGACAGAAGATGGAAAATTAACAAGTCAAATTGCTCCTTGTTTGTGCAGGTTGCCTCTTGTAATTCAGTAGGAGTTAATACACTGAAAAATTCGAGAGGATAAAAATCTATTACCCTGCTTTGAGATTTTTTGTCAATAAGAACTGTATTTTAATCTATTTGCCAAAGGTCTTCAATACGGTCTTTTAATATAACACTGTGTTGAGAATTTCAGGCTAAAAGGAAGGTTTGGTGCATTATTTCTGCTGTTCAGTTCTTCACCTCTCACACCTACACAGACATAATCCCACAGCACGAGAAGATAGCCCTTCCACATGAAGTGTTAATAAACTTTTAATAATAAAGTATTTCTCCAGGCATCAAATCCTGTCCCCACTGCGGACACTGGAGTTTTACCATTCACTTCAGTGGAACCAAGACATAGTTTCCAGCTATACATTTCATATAAATTACATTGCTATTAGACTCAATTCCCAACAGAAATTACATTCATACAAGCTCCAGTACTCATGACCTCCAAAACACATCCAAATATTTTCTTCTTGCTTCTACTCACATGCACAGAACTTTTTCTCTTCCAGTACTACAGCAATTAAGGCAAATTATTGAGGTTAATTTTTTTCTTTTAGGTTTCCATCAGGAGTTGCTCACAGAGGGTCTATTTTACAAGCAAAGCTTCATTAATTCCAACCTTGGCACCTACAAACACAAGGCCAGGAAGGTGCATGGACACATGAGCTCAGCAGTCCTGTAGTTGCCCTGACCTGAGGGGTCAGGTTCAGCCTGGAGCCTCCCCTGGAAGAGCCTGTGCACATCATCAGCTGGCTTGGTACCAAGTGGATTAGCTCTTGCTCCAAGAGAAGCTCTAAAAGGCATTCTTTGTGCACAATAAGCCAGACCTCAGCTCTGCCTACATGGCAGGAAGAGCAGATTTCCCTTCCCCAGTGTGGTGCCACGGCTGTGCCCCACTCACAGGCACTGTGGAAGCCAGAGCTGCAGCCAACAGCAGCTTTGAGGTCTCCTACAAATCAGTGGGGACTTGTGTGTGACACAAAGCACACAGGTCTGCCCATGGTCAACACAAGAGCCAGGACTTGTCCAAGGTAATGCCCATCTACACCACCTTTGTTCCAAACCACTGCCCAACACACTTCAACTGCGGCATAAGAAACCTCTTTGGCTCCATTAAAACCAACCACACACAGGCTTTGGGAGGCCAAAGGGCATATTTAGCCTCTCCTGACTCAACTTCAAAGGTGAAAGATGCTTTTAAGCATTTTCAATGGTGTGGAATGGTAGGTCTCCCCACCAGAGGAACCACGAGCAGGGGGTTCCAGCACTGCCTCCCCTCTCCCTGATGCTGCCAGGGAAGTACCAGCCCACCCACCCTGCAGCAAGGACCAGCATCTCTTGCTGGAGGTCTTTTTTAACTGAGTTTTTCTCATGAATTCTTGCTTGTAGGTGAATCCAAGCTGCCTGCTAAGATTCAGTTGCTCCTTTTACCATAAAACTCTGGTCTGTTATAAACTATTCAGTGTTTATATCCAACACATTTTATGATAATTAGAGCTGGAAAAGAGTGAAAATCAGCTGCTCAGCAATGCAGAATTCAGCAATTTGCGTATGAAATTAATTTTTAATTTTTATATTAAATCAAGCTTTATTTTACATTTCTAAATCCCACTTTCCTCAAACTCCACTCTCCTAAAGTCAGCCAAGACCACGTGCCAGATCCCCCCCCCGATGCTGAATGATCATTCCCCAAGTAACCCAGGGGCAGAAGAGAGTCTGGCAGGGCTGCAGGATTTCGTAGGAGGCTGCACATATCGACAGCAGCTTTAAACAAGATCCTGAGCATCCAAAATGGTGAATTAATCTACATTAGTCTCCCTGCTTTACCAGGGAGACAGGTCATTTAGAGCTGTTACGAGTATCTCCACACTGCACTGCCAGCAGCAGTGGAGACATTTGCACAATTCATCCTCTAAAGCAGCACCTTCTAATTATTATTTCTTTGTCTTCTGCTCAGGGCTTTACCCATTAAGCAGTGAGAAATCAAAAGGATATATGCAATAGTTATTCTTTTGTCTCCACAGCTCCTAAACTGCTTCTCCAGCTTACGTCAATGTGTAAGTGATTGTGCCAATGTGTGAGTATTTATGTGCTTAACTAAAAGAACATTAAGAAAAAGAAGGAATGCTTGTTGTTCAGGTGCCAACTAAAGCTGCTATGGTCTGCAGACATCTCCCTGTTCTTTACAAGGAAAGAGGTGTCTCCTTCCTTCTGCCACAGCTGCCAGTCCCTTGTGGCCAGTCCCTTAGGGCTTTTCTGTCACCCAACAAATTCACCTTTATTCTGGGTCAGGGGCCTGGTTTATGCCAATGTGCTCACAAAGATCTGGATTATCAGAACAGCCTTTTCCTCTCGACTCTTGGAACCTTGTCACTCAGTGGGACCCGTGGACAAGCAGGACATCTCCTTTGCTGTCACAACCCACACAGCAAACAAGAACACAAATTGGCTTGGGAAGCTGCTTGCCTACACAGCTCAAAGACACCAACTGGGCCAACCTGCAGACTCCACCAAAAGCCAAGACCTTGTTTTCCCTCCTCGGGCCACTCTGCTCTGCCATGCAGGACACACCTTTTGTGCAATGTGCCCCTGGGGGCTGCAGTGATGGCTTAGCCAATTACACAGAGCACAGAGGAATTTGATGAATGGATCGGGTTTGGTGCACTCTGCACTTTTGACTCATAAATTCCACAGAAAACAAGGTAAATGGAGCATAACTTATTAATGAACAGAGCCCTAAATATCAAATGATCTGCTGTGAATCATCAGCAGGCATTGCAGAGCTTCACATCATGCTGGTTATCTCATGCTGCAGCAGTTCAGCCATGGACAAACTCTGCAGCCCAGTGTTAAGTTTTACAGGATAATCTAGGAAATAACATCCTGCTTCCTATAAAGCACCTTGCAGAGAGGTGCTTGCCCAGCCCTCAGACTGCGACCTCCAGAGAGGGGGATCTTGAAAGCCTCACCTTGCACTGCAAGCCTGAAAGCACCATTAAGCCCATGATGGATTGTGAGCCTTGGGAAAGGCACAGGAACCCTAAATCTCACCAGAGAGCTGGGGGAGATTCAATCAGCATTGAAGAGGGGCATCACTGAAGTTTGTACAGAGGTAACTTGGGAGCTACAGCTTTCCATCCTGCATCACTTCTACCCCTTCACTGCTGGGTAAAAATGGACATCCCACCTGGTTTAAAAGTCTGCAAAGGCCCAGATTAAACCTGACACACCACACTGACTGTTCTGAGAGAGCACCTCAGAGCAAGGTAAAGAACATGAAGGACCTGCAATTTCCACCTTTCTAAAGTTTTTGGGTTTAAGAGTTGAGAAAACATGAAAGAAAGAATGAAAGAACAAGGAAAACTATTCACCCAGGTACTTCTGCTCAACTTATCAGCCCTATAGGGATATTATCATATTATCCCAATCATTCCTAATTTTTCCTGAAATGTTTTGCAGCATTTGGCTTCAACTCTGCCTCCTGGTACTGAGCTGCAGTTACCTGTGTGCTGTGGAGCTCTCTGTAAAGAAAGCTTTCCTTTCACTTATATTGACATGAGCAATAATAATAATAAAGAGTTCCCACTACCTTCTACAGGCCATTTCTTCCTATATCTGTACAAATATGTCATCTTTCAACTGGCAGCCCTCTAAAGAGGCTTGAAGTGATTTTTCTCCTGCAAATGCTTTTTGTAGGGATAACCTATCTATACTCTGCTGTCTTTCCTAAGCTTATGCACATAATCTTGTTCAAATAAACTGACAAAATACCAACCAGCAGATAGCAATTAGTACATAAAAGCAAAATGAACCACCACTGCTTGATGTTGTACCATGGGCAGGAAATGCCATAGAAAGTTACTTGAGCTGAAATCAATAATTAAAATGCATTTCTATAAGAATGCTACAAAATCACCCTCTTATTGACTACCCATAAGGCTTCAGCTGCACCTGCCAGGTAGAACAAGTTTCTAGAGACTATTGAGTAAAGTAAAAATAGCCAGACAGATTATTGCAATCCGACTGGAAAAGCAACAAACTGAAAAAAAAAATTACCACTGAAGCCAACAGAAATTATGACTTTCTACCTGCAAGATGTGCACTCCCATCGAAGGGAGCTGGGAAGCACCTTCCTAAGTCAACAACAGAATACAGTCACTCCAAACTACACAGCCCCCTTACTGATATAAAGGCACATTAGTAACTAATAAAAAACCAAATGCAAAATAGAGACCAGCACCAGGAACCCAGAGATGAGCAGCAATTAACTCAATCTAAAGAGACCCTTCACTGGCCAACTTAGTGATTTTTACACAGCACTGCCCTCAGGTCTTCCTGGTGATACCATCACCCCTAAAAGGAAAAAGGTCCTGCTTATGTTGTCATTGTCAAGTGCATTTCCCACAGGTGGCCTGAGATAACCCAGGGTGTTCCCTTAGCTGGGCAGGTGAGCAAGATTTACTGCTAATTCCCAATACTGATGTGCTGAAAGTGGCTTCTGCTGGAAACATAAAACAGGGAGGTAAGGCTAAAGTTACCCTTCTACTTGAATAATGTGTCCTGTTTACTTTGGTCTCCCCTTCCACAACTGGCCCTGCCTTTGGCAGAATCATCCTGACACAGAGAAAAGTGCTCTTAATGCATTAAATGGGACAGTGAGATTACATGGGCTGCCTCTCTGAGACAAAGTGTATTAACTACTGATAAATTCCACTTCTCTCCACAATTAGAATGAAAAAGTCACTAGCCAATGCTTGCAGGAAACAAATGATATCCCTAGAGCTATCCAGTACCTGTGCTCTGCCCACAGAGGCCAATGAGAGCCAAAGCCATGAGCAAGAAATTGGATGTCAGGAGCAGCCACTTGACTTACAGAGGGGAAAGAGACTCCAGGAGACAAAGTACTCCGAACCCCAGACAAAACCAAACTCTTTTCACATTACCTGTTTCCCTCAAATACATCCCTCTTCTCACACCTAGAGGAGAAATACACTTGTTCAGGGTAAAAAAAGAAAAGAAAAAAGACAGAATATCAAGAAGAAGAAAAAGAACCCAAACAAAACCAATCCTTCAAAACACAACTGATCTTATCACAAGCAATCAATCATCTTAAAGATCTCTTTGGAGGTGCTAAATCATCAGAGATGGCACCAGGGACAATTTACCATTTCTGCTCATGTATATTTTGGTGATTTCAGGAGCACTCAGATATGTCAAAACACATCTTTCTGGCCCGCTCTGAGGATCACCTTCATTCTTCATTTGCGAGATCATGTCTAAAACAGTAAAATGCAGATTGCCACAGCAGCAGCAAATACTGCCTGGATAGACTTGGGCTGGTGAGAGCACTCCTAGCACAAGAAGATGAAATTCCACCCCAGTTCCCTCCAGGATCCTCAGAGACTTCCCACAGCACCACTCAACACAACAAAATAACTTGCAAAACCAAAATTATTTTCTCTTCCCCTTTTTGCATTTAGAATAATGGCTTTTGGACTAGGCAAATGGGAAACTGTGTTAATGTGTTTCCATGGGCAAAGCTCGAGAACACTGTAAATTGCCTTGCTTAATGGACTCGGGAATTCAGCTATCCATTTGGAAATTCCACACCGAGGAGAAGGGGTCAGTCCTCAGGAAGTGCACACACAAGGTTTTGTGGCTCTGTGGGAATCGTTACTTATTTCTGTTGGATCTGATGGAGCAAATGTCTTTTGGAATGCAGGAGGAGCTGTATGCACTGCCCCTCTGGCAGAAAGGCACTGGCACCCCGGGAGTCTCACCCTGCACACTCCCCACGATTTCAATCAACACAGAAACACCAGTAATCAAAAGGACCCGCAGGCACCCACATCTGCCTCTAAATGTACTGTAATGACCAGCAGTTTGAGTGCTTTTTCAAGCTAGTGAGGACAAAAAAATCAACTCCTTTAACTGTTCCCCCTGCCATGGGCAGTGACTGCCCAGGAGGAGGTGGAGGAGGCAGAGGGCTGTTTGTCCCTTGCCATGTCACCAACTCCCACACCTGCAGAGCCACTGCCAAGCCAAGGAGCCTGATGAGAGCAGAGACTGTGCTGCTCTGGGGGATGGAACCTCTGCAAAGGGGCAGCCACTGGTGTGGACACCTCTCACCGTGCTGGGAGCTGTGTTTGCCCAGGAGGGGACAGTCCCGGGCACAGCCCCAGCCACACTATCCCTGCTCCAGGGACATCCCTCACTCCAGCCTGATGGGGATGAGCTGGGGGTGGAAAATTGGCTGTGTCTGATTTGGGGCTCAGATCAAAGCAGGATCCAAAGGGGATGCTCATCTCTTGCAATTAACAAACAATCACACTTCACAAACTCCATTTACTTTTCTTTTTTGGCATCACACAGCTCCTCTGGGGCACTGTGGGGCAGCCCAGCCCAGCACATCCTGCCTGAAATGCCAATAAATCCCCCTGAGCAGCACAGCCTGCCTGCACCCATGGCAGAGGGGCTGCCTCAGCACCAACACCCCCCTGGGTTCACTTTGGGATCCCACAAACAGTGCAGGAAAAACAAGGATATTTTGGTCTGTGTGCATGAATCCTATGAGGGAAGGAATATAAATAAAGGAGGAAAAAATAGATGAGCTAATGTCCTTTGCAATTTATGTAAAGTATAAAATAAATCAGAGAGTACAGGTTCCAGGTCTGATTACTCCTAATTTACAGAAATGAGCAAACATGGGGACACACATATTATGCTGATAATAAAACATACACATCCACAGCTGGGACCTAAAGCAGAACAAAAACATACTGAAAACGCTCAATTCTTTTCCCTCCTGTGTACCTCTACTGCTCAGAGGGATTTTTTTTATTTTTTTCCCCACTCAAAATTGAAATGAAGAGGAGGTGGGGGGGAAATCACTTCTAGGATTAGATCCTGAAAACCAGATTCCAGCTGGGAGCTCGGGCACCTGCAGAGCAGTATTTATAAATGAAAGCACTGACATGACTTTAAATACAGCATCATCAGAAACTTAATTATACAGCAGCAAGTCTCTAATTGGAAGTCACAGAGCAATACACTGGCTTTGTCATGTGATTTGACACTCTCCAAAGTGCTTTCCCAGGGTTGTTTGTGTTATCTGTCTCAGGTTTGAACAGTAGTGTTTGTTTGCAGGCTGTGCTGGGATTAGCCCTATTTATCTTCATGGGCTTTGTTTCCTTCAGCACAGACTCCATTCACACAGATTTGTTCCAGGGCTCCAGGAAAAGCCCCGGCTTTGCTTCACCCAGCCCAGTTTGTGCTGGCCCGAGCTGGGTACCCTGGGCACCCAAAAACCCCACCAACATTCAAGTCAGCATGTGTGTCCCACCAGCAAAATGAGCTCAGAGAGATCACCCACCCCTGATAAATGAATTTGAAAGTTCTAGAACCAGTGTAGTTTCACACTGAAACATTAAATTAGTTTCTGCAATTAAAGTCAACTATTCTGCAAAAACTTAAAGTGTTACTACTTCAAAGTTCAAATAGATGCTTCCAGAGAAAAGTTCTAAAGAAGTGATTTAAAGAACTAAAAGTCCATCCTCAGTGCCCTTTGTTCTCCACATAGTCATGCTTCTTTTGAATGAATCTTGAAGATAGTCATGCAACCTCCCTCTCCTCCTGAGGATGCTCTTGTGGCTGCTGAACTGTCTAAAACACAGACAGCAGGTGGGAGCAGTTATTTCAGTTTCCACATCTAACTCTTATTTTAAACTGAACATGTATGATTTAAACATCAGTCATGTTCCCTCAGCCCGTGTTTTCCCAATCCAAGTATAACCCTTCACTGACAAGGGGATACAAATATTTGAGGTTGGGACTCTCACGTTTGAAAGTAGTTTATTGTCTCCCTCATATAGTGTGGCTGATGCAGCAGTGTCATCAGGGCCTGCTAATGATCACAGTCACAGGATGGTCTGAGTTGGAAGGGACCTTACAGACCATCCCATTCCAAGGGCAGGGACACCTTCCATTATCCCAGCTTGCTCCAAGCCCTGTCCAGCCTGGCCTTGGACCCTCCCTGGGATGGGGCAGCCACAGCTTCTCTGGGCAACAATTAATTGAACAACGGTCAAAATAAGGCAAAACACAGTTATGTTTCTCTTGCATCTCATCCTCTGGCTGCTCAGCCTGACACACCCCCTGCCCAGGAAGCCCTCCCATTGTCCCCCCATCCTGTCCTGCTCCCCACACTGTAGGTGCCCTGGGTCCCTCAGCCAGGACCCAGCTGTGCCAGCTCAGCTCCCTCTATTCCCCCAGCACCTGGAGGTTGGTGCCTGCCACACCACATTTGAAGCAGAAGATTACAGCACTGGAATTACTCGAGCTGGAAGCTTCCAGCCCAACAGATTCATTCTGCCACTTAAAAAAAAAAAAAAAAATCTTGTTTCTAAACACAGTGGGCAGAGATAGAAACATGGGGCCAGGCAGTGCCAGCGATGCTGTGTCACTCACAGCACCACAGGTGAGATCTGCCATGGCTGCAGAAAGATACCAGTGAAATTGATATTGCATCTTAACCCAGGGGTCAGGAGCAGCCGAGGCAATAAATCCTCTCCACTTCAGATAGCCTGCAGGAATGTGACCTTTTCCCTGTCATTTATAACCCCCTGGGCTGAAGCCAGCACCCAATCCAATTATGGTATAGTTTTATTTAGCTAATCTACCAGCAGATGGCCTTTAATTTTAAATTTTCTTAATTCTGGAGGTCTGCTCAGGCAGAAGCAGCAGCAGCAGGACTCACATGCCCCCCGTAGGGAGGGGTTTGATGACAGCCCTGTTCAAACCACCGCCTGGTTATTGCCTTCCTGGGCCTCTTCTCCTCAGACCCTTCCCTTGTAATTAGATACATATATTTTCTGTGTCTTCCTATTGGATTAGGAGGTGTTTAAGGCAGGTATCATCTTTTTGAGCTATGATTGTGCAATATCTAACACAAGCAGAGGCAAAACCTTGGCTGGAGCTCCTAATCACCACAGTAATGAAAATATTTCATTTTCAGATGTAAATTGAAGACACAGTTCTCAAGTACCTGGGATAACTAAAGGATAAATACCTCAAGTATAGCAAAAACTGAGTTAAAAAGGCATGTAATTTATGCTGAACACAATATGCTTTTATAGCTTATGTATAAAATTAAATTATTGAATTAATTGAATGGCTCCTTTGTTGTGTCAGCTTTCTAGATCACATGCCCATGGAAAAGCTCAAGTTCATGGCTCCAACTGAAAACATTCCCTTCCGTTCCCTTTTTTCCCAGTTCTTCAGGATGGGATCCCCTGCCTTGCTCCAAGAGGGAACACCCCCCACATCCCATCTGTCAGCTACAGCACCTTCCAGCAGCTCAAACCCCCCTTAACGCTGTAGCTTGCTTAGAAACATGGAATTGCTGAGGTTGGGAAAGAACTTTAAGGTGAAGTCCCATCTCCTGGCTGACTGACAACCCCTTTCCCAGCCCTAACCCTTGCTGTGAGCACAGGCTGGCCCTGGCACCCTTTCCCCTCTGAGCCCAGGATCTCCAGGGGCTGCTCAGCTGCACTGCAGGATGAGCAAGTCCATCCTTTTCCCCTTCTCCTCTGCCCAACAGAGCCCAGTTGAAACAAAGTACCCTCACAAGCAAAATACACAGCCTTCAACAAGTCCATATTTACATAAACCCGTGTTTTTGCTAGCCACAAAGTGTAATATAAATTACTCAGAGGCACTTTCCCCTTTGCCTCGCCTTTTAGGGGAGTAACACGCAATTTACATTCTGTTTACAGGCAAATCCAGTGAAATGCTTAATTATAAATAGCACTTATAAATATAATCCTTCCAGCTAGAATATTTGTATAGAGAAAACGAGCAAGACCTTACTAATGATTTCAGTTATGAAACTTAATCAGGCCTGTTTCTCATTCTATCCCAGGTCCTGTGTGATGATTGGGGGGGGGTCAATGTGCATTTTTTACTCCCCAGGGCCACAAAAGAGCCAAGAACAAACCATCAGGAGGTGTGAGACACCCAAACTCCAGCAGCTCTGCACCAGCTGAGGGTCTACCCCCAAAGAGGTACAAATGTGAAAATTACACCCATTCCCTTTATTTCTGGAGAGTTAAAACACACACTTCCTCCAGCCAAGCCTGCATTCAGCAGCTGAAATATTTACATAACTTGCCACCAAGGTTATGGAGAGGTGGAGGAGAATGTTTATCAGTGTTGATGGCATTTCTTTCCCCCAGACATATTTACTAGGATAGATCATCTTCAGCAGATAATAGGGTAAAAGATATTAATATAGTGCTTGGTCTAATTGCTCAGACATCCTGAGATGCTACCAAGTTGAAAAGCACTAAGTTCTGGTTATTATTGGCAGCATTGCCCATTAAAACTGCAGCCTTAAGGCCACCAAAACCTGCTAGATGATACAAATTGGAACTAGAGAAAAAAAAGGGATGTTTAAGAGGTGAGAAGACTCCATGAGAAGAAGCTGAAAACATTTCAGGAGAGGCTTTTTACTACATCGACTGTACCAGGGCCTGGCCATGCAAGGGAATGTGACGTGTAAATGAAAACAAACAACAAACCCAAACAAAAACACCCAAACCCAAAACAAAACATCATTGTTTTGTACAACCAGCTCTGTTTTGAAATTAACTTTTGAGGATTGATCTGTTCCTGAGAGTCCATCCCTGCTCTCTGCTCTTCGGGTGAAACCCTCCATTTTCAGTCACAACTCAATGTGTGACACTGAATGTGATACCAAACACAAAATCATTCTGACTTTGAGGTGAGAATAAATAGAAAGTGTTTGCATGAATTGTCTTAAAGCACATATGGGGCTGTTGTGGTTCAGCCTGGCAGGCAGCTGAACACTACACACCCCACTCAGTCCCCCTCCCCGGTGGGATGGGGGAGAGAATCAGACATAGTTTGCTATCAGAGAAATGAAAAGGAAAATAATAACAACAATAAAGAATTAGTGGTGTGAGAAGTGGAAAAGTCCTTGAGTTTGTGTAAACACTGCTCAGCAACAACTGAAACATCAGCAGGTTCTCAGCATTATTCTCATCCTAAATCCAAAACACAGACTTGTACCAGCAATTAGGAAAAAAAAAATAACTCAATCCCAGCCAAAAGCAGGACAATTTCCACCCCTTATTCTATATCACTGACATCATACTCAGGCCCCACAATTTATCATTTCCTGTCTTCTGAGCTGTGTCATCACCTTGGGCAACTTCAGTTGAGCAAATAACTGTGAGGTCCCACCTGTGTCTTTAAAGCACACCATGAAAACTCACAGAAATGGGTTAGCAGAAACTGCAAAAAGTTGTTTGGATATTTTTTTAAAGCCTGGGGATTCAACCAGGTTCAATGTTCATTTCAATTTATTTGTAGGGGGGCTCCTGAAAATCCAGCCAGGTGAGATCTTCACTCTGTACCCAACTTAGGCATTAGCAGAAGGGAGAACCCCAGCCCTGACAACAGTACCAGACTAAAGGATTAAACCCACCACGATCAGTGCCTTGGGAACCTCTTCCTCCAACTTCATGGGAAGTATTTGAGACTCAGACACAAAAAACTTGAGGTGCACAGACGTTTGCACCGTGCTGAAACCATAACATACTAAACAGGATATGAAAGAGTATTAAAGATGCACTGAATCAAATATACCTCAGGATTTCATAGGATCCAAACCCACTTAAACCAAAGAAACCAAAACACAGCCAACATTTACAGCAATGCAAATTAACTCAGGGTCAGATATCCCAACACAGCCATCTAATCAATGAGAGTTTCTCCCCAAAACGCAGCCAGCAGCACCTTTGCACAGATTTTTGCCTCCAGCCACTGGTTAAAAAAAATAAGGAATTATGTACTACCTTAAAGCCAAGCACCAAAGGGAGTTTCTTGAAGAAAAAGAGAGCCCCAGCTGGGGCTTGGGAGCTTTGCAGAAGCAGAGACTAATACCTGCCAGCTGGACAAGCTTGAAACACCTCATAAAAACAGCCAGCAGCTTCAGGTACACATTTCTGCTTTAAAGAGCAGAAAGTACTGGAGACAAATTCTATTGAAAACAAAAAGACTGTTTCTGTCCATTAAACAATGTATTGGGTAACTAGTCAGAGGAGGACAGCAAAGGTAAACGAACAGACAGACGTTTTGATGGGCTGATTTGTAAGGTAGGGAAAAACTGACCATGTAGCAATTACACAGCTGGTTAACTTTAGGGAGAAACTTCATCTTTTTATGAAGAAAAAGGAATGCAATTATAACTCCGACACGAAACAATTTATCCCATCCTTGGCATTTCTTTCTTTTTGTTGGTTTAACGCCTCAGAATTATTTATCTTATTACTTATCTCTGTGTTTATTTCTGAAGAACGCCTTTGTGCGCCTTCGAGCCACTTTACCCATTAGTCCTCAGGAGTTCGTGTCCTATCCCATTATGGTTTAATCTTTACAGCTGTTAATTTGCATTTCATTTCCCGTTGTAGCCAAAAAAAGGCACTAACAAAGAATGCATTGTAAATATTAACACAAGTCACCCGATAACCAGCCAGGAAAGCCCTTGCAGAAGCTGGGCCACGTTATCCTCTCCACAGCATCTGTTCCGTGCAAGCTTCAAACTGCTCAAACCCACAGGCACCCAGAAAACAGCAAACCAAGCCAAAAACATCCCTCTTTGCCCACTGACTCGTGGCACTGCACCACAGCAACCTCACTTTCCAAAAACAAGAAAACCCTTTTGACTTACCCAAATCTGGAGGGTTGTCCTGCAGGCTCCGAGCTTTGTTCTCGCTGCCTCAGGGCAGTCTCCCCTCAGGCTGCTCTACAGGGGACAACCCCAAAAAACCAGGGGTAAAACCCTTCACCCCCTCCAGGAGAAATGGCGGAGCCCCCCAGATCCTGTGGGCTTGAGGGGGTAATTAACCTCGTTAGCTAAATTGGAGTCAGGTGTGTTAGTGCCCTCAGGCACACCTGAGTGGCTCCAGCTGTGGCAGCTCAGCCTGCCCCATCAGTGCCCTCCTGCAGGTGCTCAGGGGGCTGGGGGGAGTCAGAGGGGAAAAGGGCAGGGGAGATGCTTGTTAAGAACCCTCCACAGGAGAGCAGAGGACAGCTCAGAGCCGGGGTTTGAACCTGCCCTTCACACAAAGCCCCTGGTTCATCCCCCAGAGAGCCCCATGAACCCCCATTCCCGTCCCCCAGAGAGCCCCATAAACCCCCTTTCCCGTCCCCCAGAGAGCCCCATGAACCCCCTTTCATGGCTTGGTTGCTCTCACGTGTCCCCAGCAATGGGATCAATGAGGGAACAGTCCCCCTGGAGCGGGAAGAGCTGGGTTTGTGAGCAGAGCCTTAGGAAAGCCTGGCCCAGGCTTTCAGCTTCCCAGTGTTTGCAGGAAGATTGCCTCTAATTCCTTGTGCTTGTGACTTTGTAAAAGCTCCAGCAACTTGCACCGAATTGCCCATGGAAAGCCTCTTCTCTGAGCAGCTCCAACTCCCGTCCATCTGTCACAGCAACCTGCCCTCCTGGACACGCTGCCTGCAGGCAGAGCATGACAGCTAGATGGGCTTAGCACTCCTAAAAAATAAATGAGGCTCTTTCCTTTATTGTTTTCCTCCCCAGCTCCTCAGCTTTTCTGTGTTTCCACAAGTATTTCAGTGGGGACCAGCCCCCCTCCCCAGGCCAGGGGGCTCTGCAGCCACAGACCAAAGGAGTCATCAGGACAAAATGCCCCAAATAAACTTGTGAGGATCTTACAGGATTGATCCTTGCCATAAAAAATTAAGGGCTTCAAGCTGGAAAAATAGAGCCACTCTTGATGAGAGATCTGAGATAATTTACTTTAATCATTAATTTAGACAAGCCTTGGAGGTGACCTTTCAGACAAGCATAGTCCTCATAGAGTTCCCTCTTGCAGGAACAGGAAACCATTCCACAGGGTTTTCAGTATCAAACTCATTCTGGTAATTTCCCCCCATGACTGGGAGGAAAGGAGAGGGTGGAGGTGGGCAAGGAAGAATTCTTACTGTCCTGCAAAACCATGGAGAAGAACAGACCAAGTGGTGCAATTTCCCAAAGAACTGGAAAAACCAGAGCTGACCCAAGAGGGTCCCATCAGAAAAACACATTATAGCTTTAAATGAGATGATTGACAGCCATGCAGGAAAAACTGGTGCTAATGAAGTCAAATAATGAGGCACCCAGGAATTAAGTGGAATTTTGCAGCTGCAGATTTCCTGCTGAGCAAAGTCAGTCTCACATCTGCCACCTTCCTACAGATAATGTTCCCTTCCCCCAAGAAAGGATCTATACCCAGCACATCTTCGGGGTCCTCTGGCTTCCCCCAGCACTCATTTGGTGCTACCCCCAGTTCTGGGGGGTTCTTTTCCACCAGCTTTGTCCTGGGGGGAGCCCCATGTGTGGGAGGAGTCTCAGCAGCTTTAGTGAATTTTCCCATCCCCTAAAACAAATCCTCTGCTTTTCTCCTTTCCAGAGAAGCTGGACAAGCTCTCCTCTTGCTGGGTGAAGTCTACAGCAGCCTCTTTCCAGTCATTTGAGTTTTAGAGCAGGAAGCAGGGAGGCTTCAGCTGACAGATAAAGTTTGGCAGAGCCATCCCAGATTCTGCAGCAGCTGCTCTGATTCACATGTGAGAAAAACACACAGGAGAAGTTGAATCTAGAAGGTAAATGTACCAAACAAGATGAAACAAGAACTAAACAAAAGCACCCATCCAAGGTTTAGGCAGCAAACAGTCCCATCCCTGCTCTTTAATCGGAGATGTGTTAATTCCTCTTCTCCCTCTTCCCAAGCTCATTGCAGACAGTCTGGCAGAAGGGGAGATGTGGCAGTGCCATGCACAGACACAGCACTGAGCACGAAGCCAAAGCCCCTGCTCTGACCAGCTTAAAAGCTAAGCCAATGCACAATACCCGTCTTAATCAGCCTCCTTTTTTCTTTCTTCCTGCCTTCCTCTCTTTTTTTCTCGCTAATAAATCTATTTCCATGAATCCTGAAACCCTTGGAAACAGCTTGGGTTTTTAAGCTGTTCAGGCCACTGCCAATCCTTCTTACCCTGTCCTCCCTTTGTTTCCTGCAGAACTCAAATCCAGCCCTGCCTGGCTGTTGTCACTTGTCTTATTTTTAACTGCAGGCTCTCCAAAATTACTTTCCTGGGCTTGTACTGGGCTTAGTGAAGTCCAGGGCTCAAAACACTGTGGGAATCTCAACTAGAATGGATTTCTGCAACCATAACTTTGGTGATAAAAAGCACCTATTTCATAATCAGCATGAAATTCTCCTTCTTCACTCTTCACTGCCATGACACTGTCACAGTGCAGAATTGTACCTCAGCAGCAGCCTTCTCTACTCCGGGGTTAAACTGAGTAGGGCAGGAAGCTGAATTCCCTGTGGACCACCTTCCCTCATGGCTGGTGGAATGATGTCCATGATCTTCAGCAGATTGTGTGGTCACCCAGGTCACAGGAAGCAGCTGTGGTCCCTCCCCATCAATAACAGTCAAGCACATGGCTCCCAAAATGATCATTAGTAATGATGCATCAAAAAGTTTTTGATGAGTGAATGATAAAAGTAAACAGGACATGGTAATAAAGGGGCTTTATTTATGGCCAAGGAAACCACCGCTGGTGTCAATTTTACAAAGTGACTTTGAAGGAACTTTTGAAAGGGGATATCGAGAACATTTCCCCCCTCCCACCTGCAAACAACTATAACCATTATTGATAGCGTTTCTACAATGGCAGGTACAGAGAAACAGAGACTGTTACTTCGTGTCAAAATTGGTTTATGGTGCCATATTTTTCCCTTGTTTAAGGCAGCACCGCTCATTCACAGCATTAAACAACGTGATTTATGGACTTTAGCAGAGCTTACTACATTTAAATGTTTTAGGCATTTCATTTTTACAACATGCCTTGTTCCAATATAATCAATGTGCTTTTTTCTCGGGCTGTGATAGGAATGCAGTTGGTGCTTTATAGCAAAATCAATATAAGAATTAATGGGTGACGAACAAAGTAAATTGTAAAAAGCTCAGCGAGGTTGTGAGATCTCTCTCGCTGTATCGATTCCATTAGCATGAGGTTGCCCACTTGTGCACGGTTTCATATTTGATAAGCAAGCAGCAGACCTCATATTCTGTGGGAGGCAGGAGGGGCGAAGTTCAGCGCTGGAATAACTCTGCCAAAGTCATTGAGGTTAAAGCGAGAATGGAGAGGAGCCAAGGTGGGCACTGGAACACAATGAACTTCAGAGGCAGCAGCCGTAAACATCAGATGGTCACAGACGCTGCCGCTGCCTTTTATTAAGGGCTGTGATACTGCAGACGTGACATTCTTGGCTGCTTTATACTGCTGGGTTCTGTGTCTTTTAATTAATCCCAAAAAATGATGAGAAGAGAATGCTACTCCCAAGGTTTTTTTGCTAGTAGATGAAAAGCAATGTTTGTTTTTGGTTTTGTTTTCAAATGCATGCAACCTAGATTTCTTGTTAACGGGGAGGAGCTCTACCAAGCTACAAGTAAGTGTGATCTGAAACACGTTTTTTCTTCTCTTTGACACCTTTTCACTCCTGAATTTTACTTGTATTCTTGACAGGCGTGCATGTGCCAGGCCTGGAAAGGTTTGCCTTGAAGTATGTGCAGTCTGTCTCTGCACTGGGGACTCGTGGCACAGCTAATGCCAGGCTTAGCCAGGAGACAGCAGAGGTCACAGCACCTTGTCCCTGCCAGGGAGGGTGTTCCTGGGGGCAGCCACAGACACACCTGCTCCCCAGAGTCCCAGGTGCCAGCCAGCACCCCACACAGCACCCACAGCACAGGGCATGGTTCCCAGCTCAGCCCTCCCTCGGGTGCCCCTTTCTCCCTGCACTGCTCCATCTCCAGCAGTGCAGGCACCTCCTCGGGGCTTCCACCTCTGCAAAGTACAGCCTGCAATCCTCTCCCACTCACAAAACTATCAGGTTTGGATCAAACGCCTTTCCAAGGGTCCAGTTGTCCTGGTTTCAGCTGGAGGAAAATTAACTCCATCCCAGCCAAGACCAGGACACTGGTTAACTCTAATTAGTACTTCACACCCTGACTCATATTTCTGTTTCACAGCCTGTATGCACAAATCACAGCCATGACCTTCCACCCTGAGAAGTGCTATGATCATTCTTATTCCAAATAACAGATTAGATGCATCTGTTCATGTTGCTACATTACTTTTCAAAGCTATGACCAAATAAAGCATTTACTGTTGAGATCAGGCTCTGGGTACCTTCCACAGCCAACAGTAAAGCATTTCTGGGGAGCATCTGTTCCTATTCTCATTTTCTCCCTTTCCTTCGGGAACAACCTTTTCATTTCCATAACCATCAGCAGGTTTTAATAGAACCCAGCAAACAGGTCCAAGGATGGACCTCCAAATGTTCAGATCATCCTTACACAGCACCTTTTGTTGGCTCCATTGTGGAAATCTGAAAATTCATTGCTCTTTGGGATGGACTTGGAGAGCAAAATAATTTAATTATATTCTATTTCAAAACAAATTGTTGATACAGACTCGAAGTGTCAGTAATTAGATAATTTCACAGTGCACATTCCATTATCACTGTCATACTTAATGATGTTTATTTGGAGAGTCCTTCTAGGACTGCAGCTACCCCAATGCTAAATATAATAATAGATGGTGTGATTGGGAAGGTTCACCCATTGCTCTCCTCTTTAGAGTAATGATCTCTCCTACTCAAACGTGGACATTTAGATGGCAAGGAATAAAATGCTGGCCCTAATGAAATCAGTAATAAAATACTCATTGACTTCTTAGGGTTTAAATATAATCAGTTCCTTGCAAGTAAAGATGATTAGTGACAAAAATTAAATATTAAATAAACAATTATTTTGAGCTCTACCCTGACTCAGTGTGTCCAAAGGGCTAATGCAAGAAGACCCAGTTTATTCACTCATGGATCCCTTAACCCAATTAAAAGCAGCCTCAGCCCCCTAATTCAGGGACAGCCACTCTGCCAACACAACATTAACATCACAACATGTTCATGGGGTTTGGGTTTTGTTTGACTTGCTGCAGCCAATCCCTCTTAGATGCCAGCTAATAACCTAAATATCATCAGCAAAAAATGCATAATAACCAATTTCCCCCTGGTTTTACCTGAGCCAAGTCTTCCTTTACAGCTGATTGGTGAGGCACTTTGAGAGGTTCAACATCTCTGACCCTTCATCTCGTGGCCAGATCCAGGGGAGGCTGGTCAAGGGATTCAAAGGGAGCTGGGCAGGAGGTGATGGAGGGAGGCAGAAAACACTCTCATAACTCTCATTTGTTTTAAAAAATAGGCCTGCATGGTAAATGGAATCAAAATATAAAATACACAAAGGAAGGTTACTATAACAGCGATCTGAATGTGCAGGATGCCTCTGCAGCCTCCTTTTCCCTTAAAGTAAGTGAAGAAACTGTTAGATAATGGCCAAATAAATCAGTCAGTGTTATCAGCCCCGGCTCTGCCCTTGCCTAGGAAGTGCAGCATAAGCTCTGCTCCAAGACTTAGGAAGCACTCCAAAATTCAGATTGTTCTCCATGAGGCATGCTGAGATCTGGATATCATATTTCACTTTTTAATTAAAATATATTTTTCACTCCCGATCTACAGAAGGAAAAACAACATAAAAGTAATTGAGACTTCACATTTCACATGTCAAACCATGATAGCTTTTCTTATTCACTGGCATGCCAAATAAGTACTTATAACAAGATTCACCATCAAAAGCAAGCACCCTCCTTTCCAAGGATGACGGAATCAGGCTTAGATAAAATAGGAACCAGCTCATGCTCAAAATGAATCCTGGTGTCAGGCTGCTGCACCTTTGCAAAGTCCTTCATCTCTCTAAAACCTGCCATACTTCATTATAAAATATGGGGAAATGCACCAGCTTCCCCAGGCATTTCACAAAAATTACCTACTAAAGCAGACAGTATTCAGAAATTAATGCCTGTAGTACCCACGAGCAGGACTGAGTCATATATTGCAGGCTGTAATTTCAAGGTCTCATTTAGCCCGCCCTGGTATCGAGTATTTTGTTGTAGCCTTTTTGTGGAAAGCTTTTATTTCTACAGGCTCCTCTGCCACTAATACAGCCTTAAAAGGAAAAGCATAAAAAGGAAAGAATGTCCTGCACTTGGAAGGCACTGCAGGTTGGCAGGATATGAAACCATGAGCCAGGCTGGGAGAGCTGGGGGGGCTCACCTGGAGAAGAGAAGGGTCCAGAGAGACCTGAGAGCCCTTTCCCATGCCCAAAGGGGCTCCAGGAGAGCTGGAGAGGGACCTGGGACAAGGGGTGGAGAGACAGGACAAGGAGGAAGGGCTTCAAACTGCCAGAGGGCAGGGTTAGATGGGATATTGGGAAGGAATCCTTCCCTGTGAGGGTGGGCAGGCCCTG